>BOPP01000021.1:2571334-2624674 GCA_017312745.1 Gryllus bimaculatus
ACCCCGACCCCGACCCCGACCCCGACCCAGAAGGGGGCGTGGCTCTCTTGAACGCTTTGAAAGGGGGCTTCCTTAGCACCTCGTAATTCACGATTCATTTAATTATTTTCAATTCCTCATTTTCCCCGTTTTTAACCTGACAAACTGAAGAAGTGGTTTACATTTGGGAAAGAGGCTTTTCAATCCTTTAAAGGGCGCCTATACGTTTTCTTTGCCTATTTTTCTTAAACTCTCCTTTTCATGCCTTTTTTTAAAATTTTCTTTTCCCTCCACCTCTTCATTTCGTTGGCATTTGCACTTGGTAAATTTTTACCTTTCCCAACTTTTTTTACTTGTTCATCTTGTTTCATTTTTTTCTTCTGTCATTTTTATTATTTTTTTTATTTGTGAAGTTTTTTTAATCTCTACGCCCTTCCATTATTTGTACTTTTCCCGAGAGTTATTTACATTTTCACTTTATGAGTAATTCTCGTAGCACTACTCTCATTTTAATATATTTTTTGTAAACTTTTGTCTTTTCTTTTATTCTGAAAAACCTTTATATTTTATTTTTCACTGACTATTTTGCATGCCTCTTAGTAAAAGGTCATTGTCTTTAAAATAAACAAGGAAATGTTTGTTTTCTTTTGTTCTGCCACTTGTAATACTTTAACGTGTGTACAGACGATGGGCTTTTATTATTGAAATCTAAGAGGGATGCTAGTTGTTGAAAAATAAAGAAGGATGTCAGAGCCACTGTGTAGAAATAGTGGAAAAAACTTCCGGTGGCTAGCTAATACATTTGCGTGAAGTATAAATATTTTTAATTAATAATTAATCTTTCTCCAACCAAATGTTTGTAGAAAACATTTTTTACTTTCTCGGCAAAATAATATTTTAGCTCACTCAACTTAGGATGTTTTTTAATTACACAGTTGCTTTTCGCCTGTATGAAGTAGGTGTTAACGTCAATTATGATAGCTAGTGTACAATAAAGCGTAACGTTCAACGACGCAAAAGTCTATTTGAAAGATGATCTGAAAGGTGAAATGTGAGTACCGTAAAAAATTGAAATATTAACAAACACTGTCAGCGCTATTCGATGGAATTTATTGTAGATACAATTGTTATATTATTTGTATAACCAATGTTAGTCCATGTACAAATTGCACGGAAATTCTGCACAATTGCTGTTTTTAAAACATTTTGCGCGTACAAAAATATTCGAACATTGGGTATTTGATGTAAAAAGAACCAAATGTGCACGTTGGAGATAGCACAAAAATCAAATTTGCACGTTCAGATGATGGTAAGTTTAGATTTGAATTTGCTAAAATAAGCTTGGATAATGTTATTAAGAAATAAAAGACTCCATACTCATTTTTCTTATACACGATTATTACTCATGTTCCTTTGTTAAATCTTTGACCGATGTGAATAAGCCTAAGCTTATAAACATACAGTTATTATAACTAATCTTTTGGAGTTAAGAAAAATACAATTCAACTTAAGTGGAGTTAATCAATGATCTCAATCGATTGTTAAAGCGTGAACAGCCTACTCAGCTTACCGAGTAAGAGGTCTATTATAAAATATTTCATTTTCTTCGTTCTAAATTCACTTGCGCCAATTATTCAGTGAATGCAATTGGTTATATTCAGTACTTGACTGGTTGATTTCATATCTAAAAAATGTCATTAAAGTAGTATTTTTACATATGCCTTATATATTGGTTCACTATATTACCCTTCTCGTTTTAAATAGTCCCGAATAATGAATGAATATAATTTTGTTTTACGCGTGTACGAGTATTTGTTGATTTTTCTTACATAACTAATGTCTCTTTCAGTGAACATGTAATGCTACAATCACTTCAAAGTAGACATGGTCCCATTATCCTTCAAGTGAAATACTGTTCTCACTGTCTGCATGGCGTAGTACACAGAAGCGATAGGTTTCTAGCGATAGGCGCCCAGGCTATACATCTTGAGGCAGTGGAGTTGCGCTATCTTCTTATAACGGGGGTACTCACTAATCTCTAATGACGATACCCATTAACATTCAAAACATCCTTGCCATAATGAGTGAGTCACATGTTTACGATAGTCGCTAAGCTGACGTCTTCATTGATGTCATTCATTCAGCAATTATTTGTTTCAATCACTTTCTCTCCCCATTCATCCCTTTATTTATACATTAATGTGTGTATTTCTTTTTTTCCTCCTTTTTCTTTCTGTGTTTCTTCTTTTTCTTTTTGCATCTTTCTTTTCATTTTCTTGAGGGAGAGGGGGGAGGGAGGGAGTCCGACTCGGACGGTACAGCGTCTGACTGCGCTCCTGCTCGTGTGTTCGCAGAGGAAGTGTTCAGCTCCAACACGGCCATGTGGTTCTCGCCCGACAGCAGCAAGCTGGCGTACGCCACCTTCAACGACACGCGCACGCGCGTCATGACCATCCCGTACTACGGCTCGCCCACCGTGCTCGAGTTCCAGTACCCGCGCGCCATCAACCTGCGCTACCCCAAGGTGCGTTGCGCTCGCGGCGCCGTTGGGCCGTTGCAGAAAGCTACACTTGCTCTCCGATGGCGCTGCAGTCGCCCCCATCTGACGTCCGCGTACTCGCGGTCAGACGATACTCTTTACATTGATTGTTTGGTTTTACCGGTGGTGCGATCCGACGCCGACCTACACGTCGACTTGCGGGGTTTCCCCTGCTAGGTATCTCCCACCTGTGGAGCACCGTCGCTTCCGGGACAAGCTCTAAGCTCCCGACTGATCACCCGACAAGTGTGGTTGAGTAGTGCATGTAAGTGTGAGTGTGTGTGAGAGTGAGGAAAGGACATGGAAGAGGAAGAGAAGATCGCGCGCGGTTCGTGGTCTGTTAGTTGGACTACTGGTCCGCCAATAGTCTAACTTACGAGCCTTCCGTGTTGATCGGAAACACCACGGAAAACTGCCGATCAGAGGAGCCGGCTGCTAGAATTCTCCTCCACACAGCGTCTGAACACGAGCTGGTTATCTTGCTAGTGTCGAAAATCCTGCCAACGCACGTCGGGACTTCAACCTTAGGCCCTCCCATTCAGAGGTACTGCAATATACTGCTCTAGGCCACCCAAGTCAGTCGTATTATTTCGAGATCATGGATGGAGATTATGAATTGGAGGATCAATGAGTCTCCCATTAAGAATAGGGCATGATGGGGAGAAAGGACACAGCGTCATCCGTGGCCTATTATGTATCCGCCAGGAATTAATGTAAGAAAATTACGTAGACGACTGATCAAAACAGTCGGCCTCTATAATTCACTTGGGCAGCGCTCGACTTTAATCCGGCTACTTGGCTGATGTCGAAAATCCACTACCGTCGGAACTGGAACAAACGATCTCCCTGCGTAGGAACCTTGAATTACATACTCGCAAGTAATATTTATTGCCTTTCAACAAAGCATTTTATCCTAAAAAAAATATCCTTTTCTCGAATATAACGAAATATCACAAAGGTTTTAATGTCAATGGCACACTGAGACACAATTGATTAATTGGAGTTTTAGGTTACGAAAGTAAAATATGGAAGTATAATAGGTTAATGATTGATTCATATATTTGTATGAATATCTTCAAGGTGATTTGTTCGTGATTAGTTCGTGAAGCTAATAGACCAGGCTCATGAATAGACAATCAGAACCTTCTATAATGGAACGAAGGTCAAGAGAACGTGTATGTATGTATCATCAGTCCCAGAATGTTCAATTATTTTCGTAGAATTCACTTTTAGCAACAGACTGGGGTAGCGTCCTTAGTTGCTAATCCGAAAATTGATATTTTAGGTCGCACTAGGTTGGTGTCCCGACGGTGTCAGAGTTTTCGACACCTGTTAGAGAGCTGGGTACATTTGGACCATTTTACTAGCTAGATACTTGGGTACAATTCACAATTTTGTTGGCTCTAGTATATCGCAAGATATTTCTCTAATTTGCGAATCATTGGGCTGAACTAATGTCTGTTAATGTTCATTACACATTACGAATTGTTTTCTCGTGTTGTTGGGGGTCTCGCCTGTGTTGTGAATGTTTTGTTTGTAGAGCTAGGATAAAAATTAGACAACGAACGTAAATAAACAAGTGGTTTATTTACAATGCAGGCACACAAAGCTTGCACGGTCTCCACATGGCTAACCGTTCCCCCTTGGCGTTTATCAACACTGAGAACCGTTCTATTCTCTCCCGAGCTAGGAGTAGAATTGAACTTTTGAATATAATAGAACTTTAGACATTTGAATGGGATAGAACTTTAGGAAACTGCAAACAAGTCAAACCTCGAAACTGTTCAGAGATTCCTATCAAAGTATCGCCGTTCATCTGGGAAACCGTCATGATATGACATCAGTAATACACTTCACTACACGGAAATTCCAACCATTAAAGAATCAAAGCACTCGCCAGAAAACGTATGTATCAAGTTGAAAATCGCCAAAATCACCCTACAATAAATATTCTGGACAACTGTCAAGAAGCTGCCAAGAAACTGTCAAGATAACTGTCAAGAAGTAAGAATAATTAAAATATTAAAGTCTCTATATTTGGTAATGTAGTAAGTTTAGTTAAAGTATGCTGTAATAATTACGTTATTTTTTTCTGTTTAATTCATGTATATACGTTTTAACTAGCCAAGGAGTAATACCATTGGGGAATTTCTCCACTCATACTCTTCTAAATTTATGAACTAATTTGCCTGCTATATTCTAAACTGAACAAATTGCAAATAAATTGTGATAAACTCCCGAGCTCGTGAGGTCTTGGGCCCGACTGAGCGTTCTGCTGGTCTCTCCCCCAACGCTCTGCGCGTCTTCGCGCCCATCTGTGAAGCATCTCCAAAGGAATCCCATCGCACATCGCTATGCTCCGAAAGATCTTTCTTTGGTACTCTCAGGTAGTGATCTTATGGAGCAGGGTGGAGAAACGCACAAGCTCTCTTTTAGGGGCAAGAGTCTCGTGACTGATAAGGTACCTTCATCGAAAATCTCAATCATCGTTTGCGGTCTGTCAAGCTCTCATGTTTTGTTCTAACCCGAGATTCAGAGTCGCGATCACATACTCCAGTAGCTTTCAAACTGCCGAGACTCCCTTCAGGTAACAAATTCTGCACAAGTATCCCCTTATTAAAATTGTTAATTTGTTCTTTAAATTAATTAAAATTGTAATTGTTTTTTCCTGAAAGTAAGGCCATCATTTATACTTTATTATATACTTACAGTATACAAAATAAGTATTGCAAGTGATTTGCACTGTTCACTACTGTAATTACTGAATTTAATTTATGTTTGGCAAAGTGAGGAAAACTGTCAGTATAACTTTAAAAAAACGAACATATTGATAGTTTAGAAAAGCCAGTGAGATGGATGGGCTTCTTTACTGTCATTAGCATTAGAGCAATATTTTATTTAATTATTACGAAATTATCGACTCTCCCCCTTCGAAACTTCTGCGCCTTCCTAGGGAGGCGCTCCCACTGACGCGCCTCACAGTTTGAATAACACTGACCTACGCCTGTGCGCACCGAATCCCTATCGCACCGTCGATCGCGCACCCGGGGATGTTTACATCGGCAACGCGGGTCGGCAGGAGTTGACGTACCTCATTCCCAACTGGATTGGCGTCTGCCATCGCCATGGAAACGAGGAGATGCCGACCTGTCAATCCTTATGTTCCATCCCCCTCAGAATGGAAGTTGTTTCTCGTGCGAAACGGCACGTCTACCAGCTGCAACCACCGTCGTAGCCCTTTGCTGCCACTCCGACCGCCACAGCTAGCGAATTTATGCCCAGCAGCTGCTCCCTGGAGAGGCCGCATTCCCACGCCGCACCCTCCGACCTAATGCTGAAGTCCTCCCCTGGTGGCGCTTCACCCGCCTTCGCCTCCGGCGGCGACGTTTTCTACTAATTTAAATATTACTAAATTTCCAATGCACTAAGAAGTTAAAACAAAACTACGCCGATTACAGGCATGTGAGAAGAGTTTTTTTTTTTTAATTTCGTTAGATATCCTGGAGGACTCTTGGTCAGCGTGCTCGCTTTCCACTACGCGGCCCCGGGTTCGAGCCCCAGTCGTGACAAAACTGTAGTGTGCGTTTTCCTTGCACAGTCCCTGTACATGTTGCTGTGTGGCGATGAGAAAATTCACTTCTCCGATTGAGAAGACCGGAATATTGCGTGAGGATGCCTACGTGCTAACCACCTTAACCCATGGCCGCGAGGCAGGGACGTCGCCGGTAAGCCCGAGCCCGTTCATGGGCTCTCGCGCCAAGTACACACATGGATACAAATATCCGGAAACTCGGGGCTAATCCGCAAGAATGAAAATATTCGATTTGGACTGAAAAATGCAAATATTTGGTGGTTGTTTCGCCAATTCTCATACTAAGCGTACCGACTGAATTCTCACCTCATTGCTTACGACGCAGCTGACGTCGTGTGATAGCAAGACTTCGGGAAATAGACCGGCCCACTATTAAGCATTTGCTCTTCATTTCTTGCGTTACAGAGCAACTTTTTTATGTTCTTTGTGGGTAAAGCACTGGTGTACAGTACATTCATTTATGCCGAGTAGATATTCTTTTTGTATTCGTGAAGACTGTTTGTGTAACATATTTAATTTCTTGTAGTGTTGCGCGAGAGTAATTTGTATCGTTGTTGTTCTTGAGCAGTGTTCGTAATACTTTCTCGAAATCCATTTTTGCTGCTACAGTCCACAAGTGATATTATTACCTTTCGGTGCGTCTAAACTTAGCGTGGTACACTCAAAAGGTGGTGGCTCTTTGGATTTCAGCTTTCCTCACACTCCGATGATAAATATTCACAAATTTAATATATATTTAATATAATATATTAATAAATATTTGTACTGATTTTCAATAGTAACAAAAACATTCAGTATCTTCATTGAATACGTTAATAATAGCCATAAGTCAGCAAATAAATATAAATGTACGTAACAAGACCGAGAATTATCTCCTGTACGTCTTGCTATACTATGTTTTAACACGCCGTGTGCCAAAAAAGTTTCGCGCAGGCTTAGTGGTATTTGGAGCACGCTTTATTATATTTCTCACGCTATTAGTTCAAAATCAGAGAGCAGAACAGAGCAGCAGGTGCTAGATTTTTCCTTCAGATAGTGGCTGAACTCGACTTAGCTATCTCACCTGTGTCAAAAATCCTGCCAGCATCGATATTCGAAACCTAGCACCTCCCGGACTGAGGCCCTGCAGTGACATCAATTGACGCCCTAGCCGGTTCCGCAAGCGTATGTTCGTCTTAAGAAGCGCTCGCTTGCGGTCAGTAATCGGTTCTTTTGGACCGGTAGTAGCACGGGAGACCAGATGAACAATTTGTGTGATACGGGCTTCAATTTTCGCGTGCAGGTCCGGGTGTACTCGTGCCAGCAGAGGCTACAGTCGAAAGTGACGCCGAGGGTGTTAATGTTTATTGTTTCACAGATGAAGTGTCACACACCCGAAGACTAATAGATGATGAGATTTCGAAAGATTCCTGCCTCTTTTTTATTTGTAACAGTCGGATTTAGCTCCTTGACCTGACTGAGAAATCCATGACTAAGCATTTTGCCAAATTAATTTAAAACAATAAAAAGTGACTTGTTAAAATAAAAAAAAACAACATAAAAGTATACATGTGAATGTAAAACAAACGTACTAATACATAATGACATTCGAATTGTGGAAATATATCACATGAATTAAGAAATGTACATAGGAATCTTCTCAGATTGTTTCTCATTCTTCTTTTCTTCGATATTTACTTTATCATATTGTTCTCTTCCATTAAAATTATTTTTTTTTCTTTAATATCTGGTTTATTTTGCAATGTATCAACCTAAAATTTTCTTTCTGCTCTGTTACAGCCAGGGACACCAAATCCCACAGTATCTCTGACTGTAGTGCAGCTGGGAGGAGATTCTCCAAAGAGTGTAAAATTGGCACCACCAGAAACTTTGAGGTATACAATTGAGGCATTTTGGGGTGTATGAAAGTAGATCCTTTCTGGAATTTTATGTTTCATTGAAATGCAACGTGATAGCACTCCTGAAACAAGCTACTCAAGTCATAATCTTCAGTACACGTCTATTTTTGTAATGATTTGAAATATAGAAAGAGCTACTTCCTCTCCGTCATAAAAGCCTATTATCTTGATTTTACTCATGATTTGCAATACAATTGTTTACACCTTACAGCCATGATAGCAAAATATCTAACTCTCTTGATATTTCATGAGGGTGTCTTTCATTGAATTTTCAGAATATTGTGCTTCATACTGATTACTGATACTGATTTCATATTATTGAATATTTCTTGCGATTGAATGTTGAAGTTTGTGACATGATATTTATAGTAATAATAAAATAATCTAAATATTAATGATTTTGTAATTCAATTTTTTGTATTTGTTTTTGTGATCTTCCAGGGAACCCATTTTAAGTACCGTTACTTGGGCAAATGATGATGAAGTGGCTGCTATTTGGATGAATCGGGTTCAGAACAGAGGTGAACTAGTGGTCTGCACAGCAATGGCATCTCAATGCACCACTGTATGTATGAAACATACAGTTTTGAAATTGAAAATGTTATTTAGATTTTAAAGTTTGTTTTTTTTATGAATTCAATAGTTTACTGAACTGAAGAATACAGTATTTCTTTAATATTATATTAGTGATAAGCCGATCCGGTGACTGAGATCGCTAAGGCAGTAGTGCCATAGCGATCTCGTACCGAAAGATCGCAGGCTCAAGTCCCGCCTCGGGCATAGTTGTCTTGTGTTCGTCCTTTCACCCCCCCATCATCATCATCATCATCATCATCATCATCCTCATCCATCTCTCATTATCACCTTTCTGAATAACATTCAGAATTGTAACTCGAGGATTTATCCTCACCTCAAGGTGAAAACCTTCGACAGTCGACCAAAGTGAAGTGGAACGACTCAAGTGGTCCAATGTGGCCAATCAAGTTAATAATAATATTAGTGATATTACATGAAAATCATTTCAAATCATCAGAATATTCTGAATGTTGAAAATTCATTTTGTAAATAGCATCAGTACTAAACAACCATGTATTAGCTGTCTTGAACATGTCAAGCTCAGAGCATGGGATGAACATTTTCAGTTGTGCAATTTCCTTCTACAGATTGCTGCTACTGATTGCACCCATTCTCGGAATTTTTTATTTTATTTTATTTTTTTATTATTTTTTCATTCCTCCCCCTATTCTTTTGTTGTACTTAGGACAGTGGCAGGTCCCAGGAGACCATGGGATCATGCCTCCCCACCCTCCCCAAGCCAACATTGTTTATAATTTTACTTGGTTTATTCAAAACAATCACAACCATATGTTATTAGTTGCGTTATGAACAAAAGAGTATTCCCATTATGGGAATGAAATAAGTTTTATATTCACACTCTCAAATAAAAAATATTATTTCAAAAGTATTGTAAGTTTCGGAACCCTTCCCTTCCTTTTTTCTTTAAGGTTAAAAAAATAACGCAATCACATAATACATTATTATTTTTATCATAATAAGTTAAAATTCCAATATCATTATAGTTACATTAAATAATGTTATACAATCACAATTATATTAAATAATGAAATGCAGATCCTCTTCTTGCATATTTATTAAAGTTTTCAACTCAGAGCCCTATTCAGCCACATTGATATTTTCTTTTCTTTTCACAATATCATCACAGTCTAGCTACTCAACATTTTCAGACTTTACATCATTTACTACAAAACAAAGTATTATAGTTTTCCTTTTCTTTATCTATTGTTTTTCTTGAAATTATAGGCCACATTTTTAGTTTGCAAGGAGGCAGCTTTCTTTAAAGTGAAGTAAAAATGGCAAGTGGAATGTACTTCTCCTGTGATCTAGGAACCAACAAAATATAAGTCATATGGAATGACATTAGGCCTGGTCTGTTCATGATCAGTGAAGTCCTCAGGAATAAGGGCAAAATTTGTGTGTAGTGGAGAGGGTTTTGTGATAATGGTTCCCTTTACTGAAATACTTCGTTTCTCTGGTCTGTTCTGAATTTTCTGTCAAGCCAGTTGACCCACATATAATTTACACAAAACACAATGCCTCACTTTCATTCTTCCTGTTTTGAGCCATGACTGTTTTAATGTGTTTCCCCCTGCATAAACTTGAAAGTTTTCTTTTGAATTCTTTCTATATTTGCTTGGTGTGAATGTCTTTATGGATCTCAGCACATCACCCTGTATTTTATAATAAAACAGACAGGAGATGTATATTCAATTCTTTTGTGTTTACTGTATATTTCTTTAATGTTCACAATTTACATTTCAAAATGCAATGACTACAACGTCTTTCTCATTGCTTGGTTTATTATATTCTCCCACTTTTAACTTTCTATCTAACTGAATACGAAGGTGTTTATACAATGGTATTCATAAAGTGAATTCATTACCCAAATAGTAATCAGCTACAGCCTCATTATGACCCTGGCCAAATGTAATTGCTTTATTTTTTTATCCCTATATTTCCGTATCATTTATTTCAACACAATATCTCAATTTTTCTAAGTCCCATTGCAAAATATTGTCATCTTCATTTGATTTAATTACTTGGTATAACGATCCATGAATAATCATTCATCTTGGTCCACAAACAATCATTCGTTCAAACGTGTTATTTGGGAGATCATTTATGAAAGCTGTAAAAAGGAAAGACCCTATAATCTTCCTTGTGAAACACCTGATATAATCCATGCCTCTACACATGCATTTATTCCAAACATCAAAAGCTTCTCAATAAGTGGTTTATACGGAACTACATATCGAAAGTTTTTGCAAAATCAACTATTACAGCATCTACCCTTTCACCCATGGCAATTGTGTCAGCTATCTAATGAAAGAGGGAAATGCCTTGAATTTTGCAAGAAAATCCTCTTTTAAACTCATGTTGGCTGTAAAAAATCATATTTGTTTTTATTTCGTTTGCATGATATATAATTCGATATTAAGAGGCCCATTAATTTACACACTACTAAAGCGTGGGATACTGGCTGATAATTAAAAAAATTTTCACTTTATCATCTCTTTTGAACATTGGTACAGAAATAGCTAATTTCCAGTCTTTTGACACACTCTTACAAATAGAAATGTTTAAAAGCCTAAGAATGGGAGAAAAGCCTCTTTACCAATTTTACTTTTTTACTTATTACTGATTTTACTGACAGACAAGATTTCATGTGGTTCATGCAATTTTCCTTTTACCACGCTTTTTGAAGGACATTAGCATGAAGTTTTAATTGATAGTCTGTAGAAAATTGAAATATTGAAACATGTGAGAATCTAGTTTTGAATACCAATACAAAATATTTATTAAATATGTTTGCTTTAGTCCTTAGTAAGCTGTGAGTATTTACATCTCGAATTTCCAGAATTTCCTCCTTATTTCCTTTGCGTTTACATACAATGGTAGAAATTCAACCATTTATTTTTATCAGACATGAAGGCAACAATGTTTTCATACATCCAGAAGACAATCGTAAACTAAGTGTGAATTCCTAGAACAGTTTTCAGTACCAATCTCACTCTGTAATTCAATTTTTATTGGTTTTTATTGGATATTGAAGAATGTTATATCATAGCAATAATTTTCTACTCTTTAAATTATTCTATCAAAGTGAAACCTCCTCAATTACTATTGATTTTCAACGAGATTCTATGCATCAAGTACTTCAACATCAGAATATTTGAATTATTTTATAACTTGATGATATTCAAGCGAAATACCATATAATATTTGAGAAATCATGGTATTGAAGTTATTGAAACAAAGTTCCTGGGGTTTTGCAATAATATTTTCATAGCATTTTCTAAAAGTTTGTCAATTTTGTTAAAAGAAAACTTGATTTTGAGGGAACAATACTATTTACTTTTATCTAATTCACTATTATGATAGCCAGTTTAGTGTTCTTGTGGAGAAATGTGATAGATATTTGTGATTACTGATAAGAGGCCAGTTTTGCTGAGTAGAAATTCAACGACGATGGTTTCATGAAAAATTTTATATTATGAGTGAAAATCTGGCAGTTTCTTTTATAAAAAATTCTTCTTTTCGGCAGATACAAAGTCTTCATGAAGAAGCAGGATGGCTGGATCTCTTTGTTCCTCCTATTTTCTCCAAGGATGGAAAACGTGTGGTGTTTGTGTATCCACAAAATCAAAGCAATGATGCAGGTGCATATAGACATGTGACATTGATTGAGCGAGAACCCAAATTTGACTCTCTAATATCACTTACATCAGGCAAATTTGTTGTAACAGAAATTCTTGCTTGGGATGAAAAGACCCATCTTGTGTGAGTATGAGAATAATTATTTTAATTATATTCTTTGATTTTTAATTACTTGTAAAATAACTACTGAAATAATTCAATATTCATTTGCTAAGATACATTTTCTGTAGTTATATTCTACAGTGTAGGTAGAGTGAGACAAACAAGAAGATGTCTCAAGTACACAGAGGTTGTAGAAAGAAGTTGAAACAGCAAAATTAGTCTTAAATGACTGAAACTATTATACTCACTATAATACAAGTGCTTGCACAACTTGGGCTTCACTGTATGGAGGTTGTAGTGAGTTAGAAAGAAGAAAATCATACCAGGAGAAACTGGCAATGCTATGTTAAGCACCAATGCAACACAGTTTGGTTGAAATTATGGACAAAATGTCAGTTAAGATTTTATATCGCATTTCATATTAAAAAGAAATGGTAAAATACTTTTGGTTTTGTACATAAATTAGCAGCATATGTGATTGATGACCAAATTTTTAGATCCTCAACACAAAGCCTAAGTAGTGTGCAATCATTTTTGAATCAAAAATGAAGGGAAAAGGATTGTGTGGATCTATGCGGTAGTAAGGTTACAGTGTTGTAGCAGCGACCTACCTCCACATGGGATATTGCCACAGAAAGGAAAATCCCTTGATGTCTAGGTATAGATTCTCACAAATAAGAGGTGAAAGGCACAACTTCCTCAGAAAGCAGCCCTCCATGTTGAAGGTATTAATGACTTTTGGAAAGACATGAACATTGACACCAAGCTCAAAACACAAGCAATCGCCATACCAACATTTACAGAAAGGCCAGACAATGTATGTTAAGAAAGAGAGAAACTATGATTGGAAGCAGCATGATTGAGATTTTTGAGACTTCTGCCAGGAAATCACCAAGGAGTGATAAACAGAGAAATGAAGATATTAGAAATAAATTAAAAGTCAATAAACAGAAGATGGTCAAGGAAGATGATTGGTGTGTCAAAAGCCCAAGAATTTCTAGAATAATTTTACACTACTAACCAGGAAAAAGACCCGAAGTGAAGTGGGAAAAGCAGAACATTTAATGGATTGAAACATGGCATTACAGGAAAAGGTTCAGATGACTAACCTCCTGTGTGTTCCTGATTATGATAAAAAAAAGTGTACAAAAATTTGTATTTCAATTTTTGATAAATAGATTTGAACAATAATTTCTAAAATAACTAATAAACGAAACAATTTATCATAACCAGAATGGGGAGTTTAGGACAACTAAGATTTATCTTGTCACTGCCATATGCACTGAAATATAATATAAGAACAAAAAACTGAAATGTACTATACAGAAATAAAGCTATAAAGATTTGAAAAATAAAGTGAAATTAGATAAAAAGAATGAGCACATATAGGTAAGAGAATATGAAGTAAGTAACCAATTCTAATGTTCTGTTTGTTCATTTTCTCTTCATAGGTATTTCCTTGGTACTGATGAAAACGATCCAGCAACCTTACACTTATATAGTGTATCAGATAATGCTAGCACAGCACCAAATCAACACACGTGTATTAGTTGTCAATTTAAGACACGTGCTTCTGGCAAATCTTGTTTGTATAATAAAGCATCCTTTAGCAAGGATTGTTCCTTCTTCATGCACAGCTGCAGTGGACCCGACGTTCCTGAAGTTAGCTTGTATGATAAGGTACACAACATTTTGTTTATTTGCTTGTTTTTTTTTTTGTTTTTATTTTCATTTCTTTTCTAAGAGAATGTTTTTGAAATTCTGTTCACTTATTTTCAATAAACAAGTTGAATTTAGTTGAGGTAAGTAAAACATCTAAATAATATTTCTTGTGAAGAAACCAGCTGTATAAAAAGATTTTATACAGAGAAAGAAAATCTAAAAAATAAAAAAATGAAAATAGTAAAAAAGAAAATTTAAAAAAACACATTTTTACTTATATAATTTGAAGGAAAACAAACATGTGATGATTTGGGAGGATAATCAAGAAGTTCGAGAACTTCTGAAGGATCGAGTACTGCCAACCATCAAGCAGATGAGGGTAGATGTTCCTGGTGGCTTTCAAGCTTTAGTCCAACTGCTTCTTCCTCCAAATATGGATACTTCTGGTCATACCAAGTACCCTCTTCTTGTTAATGTGTAAGTAAAATTATTACATTATTTCAGTATTAATTAAAATTTCTCTATATTCTAATATGTTTTTTGTTTTTGCAGATATGGAGGTCCAGATTCCACACAAGTGACAAAACGTTTCAATGTTGATTGGAGTTCTTACTTAACTGTAAATCATAGTATAATTTATGCAGCCATTGATGGCAGAGGTTCTGGCCTCAAAGGCAACAGAATGCTTTTTTCTGGATATCGACGATTAGGAAGTGTAGAAATAGATGATCAAGTTAATGTAACTAAGTAAGTAGTATCAGCAATTTTTGTAAGTAAATATTTCAACCAATCTCCTATAAAAACATTTGAATATTTCTTATAAATATAGCAATTAATAAATAACTTGTCTTATAATTTACTGTGAGCAAACATATTTACCATTACTTTGATCATAAGTTATGTGGAATGGGAGTACTGAAGGCAATGTGGGTTATTAGGTACCTGCAAGACACCTTATCTTTCATTGACAAGAACCGTACAGCTATATGGGGTTGGAGCTATGGTGGTTATAGTACAGGAATGGCTCTTGCTAAGGACAAACAAGGTGTTTTCAAATGTGGAATTGCTGTAGCTCCTGTAACAGACTGGGCATACTATGGTAAGGAATTTGTATTTACGTTAAATGAGTCACAGTAGAACTAATTTACCACTTAAAAAAAAAAAGAAGTTACCATAAAAAGATCTTATATTATAAAACTACAATTTTAATTTTATAATACTATCTATGATGGTGACAATAAAAATATAATCATGAATTTTATAGAGTGTTTCTAATTAAATACTCTATAATGAATTTACTGTACTTAAACATCGTATCTTCTAATTTTTTTCTTTTCATATATTATAATGTAAATAACATGATGCGTGTTACAAAACTATTGTTACTTTGTTACTAAACATCTTGTAACTTTGGTACATGTATAACAATTTCATGGGGAGGGGGGGTGTTTTTTGATTTCACATTAAATTTCATAAAATGTTCTGAAAGTGTACTTAATTACATTACAGAATTCAAATGAAGAATGCTTTATTTATTCTATTCTGTGTTTTTTTAGATACAATTTACACTGAAAGGTATATGGGCCTTCCGACACAATCTGATAATTTAGATGGTTATGTTGAATCTGAACTTAATAATAAGTATGAAAACTTCCGAAACAAAATGTTTTTCCTGGTACATGGAACACTTGATGACAATGTGCATTATCAACAGTCCATGATGCTATCAAAAGTGTTGGAGCACCATGATATTCTCTTCAGACAACAGGTGGGAACAATCAAAATATAGTGGAAAATACAGTTCATTAGGTACCTCTGGACTACTACTTTCCAAAGTTTGTAATATACCTTATTACTCATCAGTGACTGTTTAAATCATTCATGAATGCTCAGGTCTTGCAAGCAATTAATTTACAAGTTTTACTGTATTTCAAATGAGTGGATTACAAGAAGATGCATGAAAGATGATTATTTTTCAATGTAGTTGATGATGAAATGAAGGTGTTATAGCATGCAAGTGTTTATATACGGTATCTGTATGGTCATCAATAATTATTTTATAAACTAGTGCGTTGCAAACAGTAGAAGAGTATTTGTTTCAATCAAATTTATTTAAGAGAGGGAGGAGACACATACTTGTCAAATGAGATCATGCAAATGATGTCTCTGATGTAAAGGGAAAATAATTTAATTTCATCTAGTCAATTCACTGAAAATATGAGATGAGTTGATTGTTTCTAATTTCCATTCTTTATTCGAAATTGTTACCTAGAGAAGAGGAAAAAGTTTAAAATTGTTAATAAAATTGATACCTACAGAGGTGGGAAGAGATTCAAGAAAAATTGCAAACTTATTTTTTTAATAGCCCTTTTCCATCAATTACTTTTATTTCTGGATATTCATATGGTTAAAAAATTCCTATTGTAATTCCCTCCTTGTCAATGTAAAATATAGACTTGTTTGTTAATTCTGGAGGAAACCCTTCATTAATAACTATGCATCCTAAGCATTAACGTATTTTTAAAAAAATTTAAAAAATCTTGAAATGTTTTGATAGAAACCAAAGAATGAATAGCAACTATATTTTAACATTCATTTTTCAGAGTTACCCAGATGAGGAACATGGACTTGCTGGAGTAAGGCCTCATCTTTACCATAGTCTGGAGAATTTCTTGGAAGAGTGTTTCAAACTAAAATGAAATAAATTTTTATGTTCATTGTGAACAAAAGTACACATTTTCATCACAGAAGAGACAAATGCTGCATTTTCAATGCAAGAAAATTTGGGACTAAGTCGTGATGGAATTTTGTATTGCTGGAGCTTTTGTGACTTAACAAGATTTCTCACGACATCAAGAGCAGCTGAGTTTTATTAATTGTTTTCCAAGTTCATTGACTTTCATATTTTGAGACAATTCAGTTTTAGACATTTATTTTAGAATAAGATATACTTCTGCTTTACTTGGCTGAATGTATGTCATGTTTTTATGAAAGAGAGTATGTACTTAGTTCTGAAATACCATGAAGAAAATCGCATAGGTATTTCAAGACTGGCTGATTCACTGTCAGGTTTTACTGAGCAGTGTTACATTTGATATTAATGAGCTTTCCTTGAATGGAAGTCATTACAGTGGCCATTATTGTAAAAAGAGATGTCGAGTTGAATGATCATGAATGGAATGATGAATATTATGGACAGAAGGAAAAAGTTTGTGAAGTGATGGTACACAGGCTCATGAGCCAAAGGTGAAGAACTAGTCATGAAGAGACAAGCTGAAGCCTATAAGATGATTTACACAAATTAAGAAATGGGTCATATGTGCTGTTTTTGTTTTTAATATGCCATAGTTTTTCAATTCAATTTTTATATTTTTATTTCAGTGTGGACAATATTTCTGAAAGCAAAACAAATATTGTTACTGGCGGTTATGTAGAGGCACAAATATTTCCATGAGAAAAACAGTATTATGTTTTATGTGAAATATTATCAATGTGAACCAAGTGCAATTATAACCGTACCTTCCTAGCTTATGAATTAGCTTTTATAAATTTTTCACAATTCCGAGAAGATAATTGTAGAATCTTTGAGATAAAATTTAGAAAAAGAAGTTGATTGACTTGTAAAATTTCAACAATGCATCAGTTACTGAAACAATGTTAATGAATCTCAGATGGAAATTTAAGGGTCATAGTTATTAAAACTGTAAACATTTCATCAAATATATGACATTTGTTTCTAAATGATTAATTTGACTTCAATTTATTTCACCATGACTAATTTTAAAATAAAAATTGTGAAATATACATTTACTTTTTTCAATTAGAAAGTGCAAAGTATGATTTTTCATTACATTGTAATAAATTTCAACAACTTTCATTGATTATCCTGTCAACAATATGATGGATGCTGATGGATATATATTGTGTATTGCTGATACAGGAACGTTTTCAGTTAGTGCAGAATGAAGAAGAATTAAACGGGTCCTGGAAGAGTTCCAAAAATGATAATTGCATCTCAATGTTTTAGATCTCATTTCTTCTGTAATCACAAATCCATATTAGTCATTGATTATATTGTTTTTATTTTCTATTACAGTTTTATGAATAACACCATAGTGTTTTACAGTTAGGCTTGTTCTCATATACTTGACAATCATTACATGGTGCTGTTGAAAGCAGAAACAGCTTTGTTTGTAATTTTTAATGTGAATAAAACTCTCCAGAAACTGTACTTTAATGTAACTTTTGTTTATTTTTGTTGATAAAAGTTCCAGTTCAGGAAACAGTGATTATTTGACAAATAAGTACTTCATTTTCTATGTTCTCATGTATAATATAGTATAGAGAAAGACCTGTAATTCTGCTGAAAAAATTTCTTAATTTTTTACTGAAAAATTTGTTTTGTGGGTTTCTAGTGCAGAAAAGTGAGTTTTTTGTGCTCCTTTATAAAGTAAATTATTTTTTAAACACTTGGTGTAAACATAATGAATGATTTGTGAGTCCTAGATGACAAAAAAGTGATTTTCTGAAATCCAACCTGAGTCTGTCAATGTGTGGACACACTCCTAGCATGTGAACTATTTTCAGAAACCAATGACATTTTTCAAAAATGGTTCCAAGTTTTTCTTTAAATATTTTGCTCAAAAAGAGAAAATATTATGCATTTCCACACTTCTTTGAAGTCTGAATTTTTGAAAATTCATCAACTACATAATTGCAGATAGATTTATTTGTGAATAAAATCTGTCTCTCCAAATTAGATCTTTAATTAATGTCATACACAATTTTTGAAAGTGGGAGTACTTTTTGTTTAATTTTGAGTGAAATCATGGCAAAAAAAACAACACAAAGAAGAAATTCTCAAAAATGGTTCTAAATTTTTACTTTTTTCTTTTTTTTCCCTCCCAAGGAGAGTAAAGATGAACATTTTTTGTGGTGTAACAGTTATCAAATTGGAATGTTGTACCCAAGTTTGCAGGTTCAAATCTGACCAAAGCCTTAGATATATGAGTGAAAAATCCTTCAAATGGAGGGGATGTAAAAGTGGCTGCCCCATATTATTGATTTACAGCTTGTAAAAGGTCTTCAATCCTACAGAAAGCCTCTGAGTCTAATTCTAATTGTCTGTGACATCGTCCAAGTGATGCCTTCTTTCTCAGCCAGATGGCAAAAGGAGTGTATTAAAATTTGCAAAATGTGAAAATGTTCAAATTCTTTTCAAATTTTATTTATGCCTTTAATATTGAAGCTAGAGATTGCTTTGTAAATACAAAGTATTTCTAAATATTAGATTTTCAAATAATTTCATGTACCCTTATTTTAAAAATATTAGTAGTTTTCGTGTAATTTCTAGTTGTCATATTTTACACCTTGAGTCTCAAATATTGATTAAATATTTTAAATAAATGTTCAGTAGTGGCTAGAACCCCAAAAGCTGCTCAATGCTGAACATCCAGGAGGAGGAGAGAGTGACCTTTAAATATTTTAATCAAACAATTAGATAAAACAAATGCAGTGAAAAGCAATAAACTCCTTCTCTGGAGCCTTCTATATGCAACATACAGCACTCCATGCCATTTCTATATTTGTTAGGAATTTAAATGAAATTGCTGTCTTGACTATTAGAATGAAGTGTTGCATTTACTGGTTCATGTAATATTTGGAAAATGCTCATTATTGAAATCACGTTTTTATCAAATGAAAATTTTAAGAAAAAACTAAATCTCCCTATTTTTATGGAGGATTACAAATGTGGACTTTGCTTGCCTGGGTAACACATACCTGAAATCTTCAATAAAAAATATTACTCTTTAAAATGATACTTAACCTTTTATAATAATGTTCTCACTTTTCATTAAAATGTTACTCAGTAAATGGTCTAGTGTATAGTCAACTGAAGCAGCTGGTGTTATTGAGTTTGAGAGAAGAAAAAATTCTTGCTAAACTAATCACATGATTTGCTAAACTACATGCATTTTCCCAGTGATCAAAAGTTTGTACCTGCCCTATTTTAAAGTAAAATTGAAAAATATGTTTCCTCCACCTATAGTTTGGAAAACTTATTCAGAAAATTTAAAACAGAGTTACAATGGACGACGTTCATCTATGCCATTCGATGGCCTTATGGTTTGGCGAAAACAAGAAAATCATTCAGACAATAGTTATTGTCTCAGTAAAGTATCTGGTTATAATAAGAAGAATATAGAGGCCCTATTCTATCCTAATTTTCCATCAGCAATAAGACCTGTGCCACATGGACCAGATGTTTCAATATCCATATCACCTACAGCAAAACCAGAAAGTACTACCAGTTTTTATTCTTAGAGTGCAGAAGAACATGATCTAGACTTCTCAGAATTAGATCACACTCCATACCCATTGACACAATCCCTATAAAATGATTTGTTATGTGACATGGGTCTTTTGAAACAGAAGAGTGAACTATTAGGTTCCAGATTGAAAGGTAAAAAATAGGCACAAGAACAACTTTTTTGGTACAGACATTGGGAAGAATAAAAAATATTTTGCAAAGGTAGTGGATCTTCTATTCAGTTTGGACACACTCGGCTTGATTGGTCGCCTAGGAAAAACATAAATCAGAAGATAGGTGTTTTTATTTTGACTCTAATAAATGAAGTCTAAAAGGTGTTCTTCTGCCCAACTTGCTTCAATTCCAACAACTCATTTTACATCTCTCAAGGAAGCTTATCAAAATTTGTATAATATTATAGAAACAATTTAATGTAATGGACACCATCGCTATGTATACTGTGATTTTAAAGTGTGCGTTATCTTATTGGGATATCAAGGAGGATACTCCAAATTTCCATGTTCCTTATGTGAATGGGTCTTCAGACCTAGAGAAAGACACTGGGAAGATACAGATTGGCCGAAAAGAAACTTAGTGCAAGGAACAAAAAATGTAATTAATTGCCCACTTATTAACTCACCAAAAATGTGGCTACCTTGCCTGCATATCAAACTAGGAATAATGAAGAAATTTGTAAAAGGTTTGGACAAAACTGGTTCTTTCTTTTAACATCTTGTGCAAATGTTTCCATTGTCAGTAAGAAAAGTGAGAGACGCTTTTGATGGTCCAACCGATTCACCAACTAATTAAAGATGTCAGTTTCAAAAGTGCAATGACTCTTGGTAAAGCATGGGACTTATTGAAGGATGTAACCAACAATTTTCTAGGTAATATGAAAGATGTCCAATATGAGCCGGATAACAATGCTCGACAAATTTAAGGTACTTGGATGTAAAATGAGCTTGAATTTATATTTTGTCCATTCCCATCTTGAATACTTCCCAGAAAACTTAGGAGTGCTAAGTGAAGAAAAGGAGAGAAATATAATCAAAATATGAAACAGATAAAAATGAAGTACCAGGGTCGATGGAATTTCTCCATGGTGGCAGACTACTGTTAATTTTTATAAAGGGACAAAACTCGTCTGGACCATAAACCTCAAACAACTAAGTTCATTTTCCGCAAAGAGGAGAAAATTGTTTTCCTATGGTGAGTGTGAAATTTCTCTGTTCATTTTCAACTATTGTATCAGTGGAATTAATATTTTACAATGTTTTATCCATTTCAAAATATGCTCATGAAAAGGGCTGAGAGCTCATTAAAACTTAAATATATATTTTCTGCACAGTACAAAATCCATATATGATAATTGGCAATGGCAAGCAGATCTGGATTCAGCACAACAATATTAGGTTAGAGACGTTTTCAACCTTGTGCCACAGAACATAAAGTTAACTTCACAGGACTGTGTAATCAACTTCAACTTGCAATAACTCACAATTCATGTCTAAAGAGTCCGAAAGAAAGTCTCTCTACTCATGTGTAAATTGTTTAGTCTATGGGAAAGCATTCCTCTAGGAATCGTTCCATCTTGCGATAATAATGGGGCCATACAGTGGCAAAACCATGTCCTACATCTGGATACACCTAAAAAAGAAAGGGAAAATTAGTATGAGACCTTCCAAATAAATTTTCTAAACTTGAGTAATTTAAAGTATTTATTTTAAATAATTATTTCAGAGCATTTTAAAAAAATAACATAATAAAAAGCAGTTATCTAATTTAAATATAAAGCAGTTATAAAATCTACACCAAGTTGTATGTGTTTCCAATTCCCGTGTATTTTAAAAGATGATGACTTTTCATCTGAAAAATAATGCTTATTGAGAATAATTTTACAAATTTCCTAAATGGCAAATAAAGTTCATCTTGTTAGACCATCAAAATTCTCACTTCTTATAAATGCCAAGAACTGCACCTCTTGTGTACTAAATATTGAAAGTACTCATTATCTCTTAAAATTTTGCCAATGTTTTGAGGAAATTTATCGAACATCTTCCTGATTTCAAGATTGAATAAAAAATGTTTGACATTCACTCTTGGATTTGAATAACGCCCATCTTCGTAATTAATCCCCTTCACTGCAGACTTGTGGGAAATCACGTGCCCTACCTAATGCGTACTTAAATCCACATTCGAAAACAATGGAACCTGATTTGCAAAAACAGATTTTTTATTTATAAAATATTTAATACGTTGTTGTAGATTGTGACTTTTGATCCCACATTCGAGGTGTTAGGAACTACTCTTTGTGTCCGAGTGTGGCACATTTTTGTCTGTAAATGAAATCTGAGCAAAAATTTAGAAACTTGCATCGCAGTATTTATTTCTCTGTTCGCTGCTAGATAGTATTGTGGCAACAGGTCTGTTCTAAGAGGCAAACTAAATGCATGACTACAAGAGATCTTTGGACGGCCTCCCGTGAAAAACACTGAAGAGCGGCAAAGGAAAATGTGAAGCAGTTCACTTTTTCTCAATAGGCAGGAATTAGAACGGCACGTTGAACTTTTGCATTGCAACATACGGATTTCTGATAGGGTCGTGCTGAGGTGTAAGCTCAACAAGGTCTGTGATGTTTCATCATAGCTGGAGCGTGACCGAGGACATTTTCTTCTCACCGAACAATTATTCAATTCATCTTATTTTCATTTAATGATATATTAATTTTCTCGTTGTATGTGCATTAATCATTAAGTATGTTGAATAAAGTCGTATCTAATGTATATTTTTTTCAGCGTCATCTCAGTTGTTAGGATAAAACCATAATTATGGGGAATGAAATAAAGAGAGCTGGGGCAGCTTAACTAGAATTTGATACGTGGCCCACAAGTCCTTCTAAGTTGGACAGCCCTGGCCTAGCAGGTATCAGCTGTTGACAGTTTCATTCAATCGGAAGCTAGAACGTCACCATGGTGACGTCACTGTGGTGACATTCAAGCTCCCGATTGAATGAAACCGTCAACAGCTGATACCTGCCAGCAGCAGAGATACATAAATCGCAGTTTAGAATTTGACGTGTGCCCTTCTAAGTTAGACGGCCCTGGGTCCAAGACCAAGAGTTAGGTCGAGGGAGAAGCGCCTCTCACCTGGAACTCGAAGGGGATGTCCCGCCGCTGCAGCTCGCGCGCCAGGTTGAGCGAGTGGCGCAGGTGCACGCTGAGGTCGTGGGTGCCGTGGATGAGCAGCAGGCGCTTCCCGCGGAAGCCCTCGGCGTGTGCCGTGAGGTCCGCGCGCGCGTACCCGGCCGCGTTGTCGTCCGGCGTCGGCAGGTGCAGGTAGCGCTCCGCGTACAGGGCGTCTGCGGCCAGCCCGAAACGCAAGGAGACGTGCGTAAAATGCACGAATGTTATCACCGGCTTAGGTTGCACAGAGCATGAACTGATGTCACTGCAGTGTCTGTGACCGCGAGGTCCTAGAGGTCGACGGTTGCAGGATTTTCGACAGTAGCTGAATGGGTTGAATTCAGCCGCGGCCTGGAGAAGAATTCTAGCGGTCGGCTGCGCTGATCGGTTGTTCTCCGATAGCCAGGTGAATGCCGAAGCAGTACTCTAATAACGGGCGACGGACCGCGCGCGATCTTTCCTTCCTCTTCCTTGTTCTATCTTTACCCTTTCTTACACACACATGTACTTCACTACTTCACGTCGGATGTCTAGTCAGAAGTCCCGGCTGGGGCCGTGCCCCGCTGGTAAGAGGTGCCTGGTTGGGGTAAACTTCACTAGCTGACCCACTAGCCGACAGAACTGGCAATCCAGCGGGGGGATCACCGCTATCGCAAACACGAAATAATCAGTCAATGAATCTGCCAGCATTGACAAGACGAAGCACTCAGGCTTTGGTTGGTGCTACTATGTTGTCTGATCTTATTGACTATTATTTTAAAAAACATTGCAATCCATTGAGTAGCAAATATTTATTGACTTATTTAAGAACACTATTAAGAATATGGTCCATAAAGACAACTGGTAGGTTTTTAACACTAGTTGCATTGCTAGATCGAGAGAGGAGAATTCTAGCGGCCGGCTGCTCTGATGGGCAGATTTATGTGGTTTCTTGCATCAATACCAGGCAAATGGTAGAGTTGTACCTAATAAGCGGGCCACGGACCGCACACAATCTTTACTTTGTCTTTCTCATACAGTTTCCCCTTACACATGCCTACAACACATTCCAGAGGGGAAGGAATCCCTGCCACCTCCCGAAATAAAATTTAACTTCATTAATGGAATTTATTACCAAAGCAGTTGACGTGCCCGGAGATATCAATCATATTAATTTAGTCCTTGTGTGGGCAGGGCATGAAGAATGTTAAGTTTTCAGTAAACTTAGACACTGTTTTCACCAAAAGACAGCAAATAATTGCTTACCATCACTTCCCTGTATTTAGACCATTGTAGAAAGAAATAAACATTATGCTGCGTGCACATGGAGTATCTTTTTGTTCAATTTTGTGCATGCGTCAGTGTAAGTCGATGATGAATTATTGTCGTCTTCTCTGGAAAGAACGCGTGCATTTTCTCACGAGAGACGAAATCTCGGGCGCCATGAACATGCGTTCTCCTCAAAGAGAAAATAGTGTGCACCATTCAAAGCATAGAAAATGCATTTGTATATGCTCTAGCGCTCTTTCTTGACTAATTCGCCTCTACGTAATACGCAAGTCCATTTCCAACCATTCCAATCCGGGAGTGAGCGGACATGCGATAGATTAATCTAGGCTCAAAGGGTCGCGGGTTCAAATCTCGCCTTGGGGGTGAATATTACTTAAGTATGGAACATGTCGAAGCCTACCCAAACTCCTGTAAATAACCTTCAAAGACCCTAATCGTTCCCAGTGCTCTCCCCGCATTTAAGCATGTAGGATATAAAATTGAGCTGCTTGTGTGCCAGGGTGAGTAAGCAACGAAGTGGGTCTGTGGGCTGCTACTTGGGCGCCTAGCCGTCACCTTACTTCCTACCAGGGTAACAAAGTTGAAGCGCCTTCACTGCCTTACGAGTCACTAGGGACAGGAAAAAGTTTTCGGCCGCAATAGGCTTACAATTCACAGCGGAGTTCACATTGGAGACGAGGGTCAAGATTCCCTAGGGTATAACAAGACATTGAGAGCAAGGAAGTCCATCAGCTGGAAACTGAGAGATTTAATCAGCTCCAAAAATGTCCAATAATGGTGAATATGATGATGATGAATGAATTAATGAACTTGAACACCAATAATTGATTGTTTAATGTTTCCTGGCGCGTCAACTGCTTATGACATTAGTCCCGTCAGTGCAGTGCATGCTTTTACCGCGGGACATGGCGATAATCTTCACTCACTGGATGGTGATATCCGACGGTGACCTGCACGTCGGCTAACGGAGTTTCCCCAACCAGGCGTCTCCCATGAGCGGGGTGCTACCCAGACGGGACATGTTGTAAGATCCCGACTGGACCCCCAGCATGTGCGGTAGTGTAGTACATGCTAGTGTATGAGTGTGAGAATAGGACAAGGGAGAGGAAGGAAAGGTCGCGCGAGGTCCTTGTCCCGTTGGTTGAGGTACAGCTCCGGCATTCGGGTGCTGTTCATCGGAGAAACCACGGAAAACTACCGATCAGAGCTTCTATTTATTAGCAATTATTCTCCAGACAGCGGCTGAATTCGACCTAGCTATTTATCTGGTGTCGAAAATTCTGCCACCATTAGGTCTCGAACCCTTGGATCTCCCGGTGAGAGGCACTGCAGCGAATCAATTGATGCTTAAGCCGGCCTAACGCCAACAGCAGCTCTGACTCACGGTAGTGGTTCCAGGAGACGACGGGCGAGACGGCGATGGCGCAGCGCACGGTGCGCGTGGCGTCGCGCGCCATGGTCATGGCGGCCAGGTAGCCCCCGCGGCTCCACCCCCACACCGCCACGCGCGCCGCGTCGATGTAGTTGAAGCGCTCCACCAGCTCCCTGCGCCGATGCAATTACAAGCACAAGTGGAAATTCGTGCCATTAAATCGCAGGGGAAGTTCAAAGGATTTACTTGTCCGGATATTTATTTCAGTCAAACATGATTCAAGAGATGAGATTTTGAAACCGTCACCCTTTCTAGTCTTTTCTCGGTAATCACGTTGAAGTATCCTAAGCCACTAAAACAATTGGAGGTGCTCGATTATTAAATCTCGAAATACGTGCATAGACATAACCTCGAAAAAATTCCCCATCGATATTTAACTGTATTATTTGTTTTGCGTGTCTGTCAGTATTGTCTTATGAATTTTGTGTGAAACATCTGAAAGAGCCGAACGGCCGAACGATGTAAAATCAAGCTCACCATAATTTTTTTTTGAGTCCAAAAAAAACTAGCTATGCGAAGGTTAGTGTCTCACCTGATGGCCTCCAGCTGGTCGTCCACGTCGTCCTGTCCGATGCCCTTGTGCGGGGGCCCGTTGCCCGCCGCCACCACGGCGTACACCACGCTGCGGTTGGCCGCCAGGTGCGCGCGCCAGTCCACGTTGAAGCGCTCCGACGAGCGCTGCGCGCCGTCCCACTCCTCGTTCCTGCGGCACGGCCACTCGCGCCTCGCACCCCGCACCCACGCACACGCGCACGCGCACGCGGCAGCTCGCAGCAACGCCCCGCCGCTGCTGCTACGCACCCGGCTAGGGCGGCTCAGAGCCAGAGGACAATTCTAGCGGCCGGCTGCTCGGATAGTTTTCCGTGGATTCTCCTATTAACGCCAGGGGAACAAACGGACCGCGCGCGATCTTTCCTTCCCATTCCTTGTCCTGTTCTAACCATTTATTTACATACACTTACACTTGCATGCACTACACTACCACACATGTCGGGAGACCACTCGAGAACCGAGAACTTGTCCCGACTGGGGCGACGCCCCGGTGGTGGTTAGGGATAAAAAAAAAAACCTCTAGCCGACGTGTAGGTCAGCACTGGATCTCGCCATCCCGCGAGGAAGATTCTCCCTCCAGCGATGAAGTATGCACTACGCTTACGAAACTAATGATCTTAGCAGTTGACGCCCCCGGAAACCCTAATCAATCAATCAACTATTCAAGCAGAATAATGCTCGCCACAGAACGTAAGCATTATCTCCGCTCCCTGCTTAACCCATTAGTGCCTACCACTATTCAAACACAATAATCTTCTAAGAGAATTCAGGAAACATCACGAGCAAAGAAACAATATTTTCAAGTCAAATAATCAAATTGATATTCACAATTGTGTCAAACGTGGTAATCTAATGCCTTTATTAGTAAAGATCGAAACAGCGAAAATAATATATATATATATATATATATATATATATATATATATATATATATATATAACTAAATAATTTAATAATAAAAGTAAATAAAAGAATTTAATTTTTAATAACTACCGCCTGTTTGAAGTACATAAAATAAAGAAATTCATTGCTCTTAGGACCAAGAATTGAACATGTTACGTAATGTATTACAGATTTCATGGTTTGGGGAAAAAAATGTAAAATTTGTTTTGACCTTGAAGTTGAAAATCCGTTTTCTATATTTCCATTTTTCTGAAAAACAAAGGTAAAAGACAAGTAATTTACTACTTTTTGTATCTAAACCTCAGGAAACAAACCTCAACAAAATATGATTTTCTCTCACATTTAGACATTAACACAACTCAAAAGCAAATGACTTTTAGAAAAATCGGCAGATGTTTCAACAATGCATTCCAAAAATTTGGGCTGGAGTGACATAAACTTAATTTCTACTATCTAATGCACAATCACAAAGCATTTTTAATACATTAACATTTTTATGTTAGAAGAATTCACCTAATTCCGAAGAGAAAATGTTCTCGAAACATCTAAAAGTATCCGATTTTACGTCGTTGGAGTAGTCGCGTCCCATTTCGTAACGCAAATGATTACATGGGCTACGTATGTAAAACCCAACTCCATATTACATTTTTTATCGTGAGTTTTGTAAAAACTTTCTAAACTAGTACTCTCTTATAACAAAATGTTTATTTGAGTGATGTAAAAATCATTAAATGTTAATGTATGGCATTTAAATCTACCAGCGTTATTTCCCGGATGAAAAATCGGATAAGTGACGCATTAACATACAAAATGTTTTATTTCGTTATTGAAATTCATCATGTGTCATTCAGCACTCGTGACAATAGCATGTCACTATAGTAAATGACAATAGTATACTACGTCTTTGACAATACTTTATTGTCTTTTGTGTTTCCTGCAAGGCACACTTCCTATCACACTAACAAAAGGCCTCATGCGGGCTATAACTGCTTGCTATGAAACGTTTCCGCCCATATGTGGCCCCAGGAGAGTTCTCCATAATTAAAATATAAATAGAAATTTGAAAAACTAATTTGTTATAATACCTTTGCAACCATTCAGAAACGAAAATTGTGTTTTTTAAATTTATGAAGCATTGCCGAGCTAATTCCTGACTTAACGATAATTTTGCGAAGTGAACATGATGAAACTAGTGTAATAAAATATCTAAAAAATACCGTTTTGGATTTCTGTAATCAATTGACGAAGCAACTGCAAGCACACGTTGCCTTCTCTGGTTTCTACACAGCATCCTCGTCAATTCGCAGATCGATAATTAAACCCATTTAGCTAGGGGAAGTCATCGACAGGGCTTGTTTGCAACCACGGCGATGGTCGGAAATTGGGTCGACGTTGGCAATCTCGCATGTTACCTACTCGACTCGGAAATTCAAGCCTCGAGGTGTTTCCACAGGAGGTCGATGAGAATTTAAAGATTGAAACGAAATGGATATTAGCGTGCAGATTGCATTATTTATAGTATTTTTTAAAATATGTGTATATATAGGGTATATGTATATATGTATAAACTTATATATATTATATGTTTATAATACTTATATGTATAGATGTATGTGTGTGTATAGGAGAGTTATTAACAGCACATACATTTTAAAAAAAATCATATACATTAAAAATATTTCTCTCTGTCTGTAGAAATTGTGGCTGTCGTTGAGTACTCGTAATTTTTATTAACACTGTCAGAGTTAAATAAAGCTGCCATTGAAACAAAAGAGCTGCAAAATCCGGCCTCCACTTTTAATAACGAGATGGCCTCTCATCTCCTGTAGGACGCAATATTGCTGGTTGGAAAAAATCGATTCTCATTTAGAGAAGCCTTTTAAATATAGGATCGATTTTGCGAGAGAAGAGCTCTGAGTTTCAGAAAATAAATTTGTATCTCGTGAAGGGAAGAGGTAGGAAAGTAATTGAGAAGCTTACTGTCCAGAAACTCTGATACGCACTACCAGGATCAAAATATTTCGTTGAAATCACTTTCCATTTGTAAAGGTACCGTTCAGGACCTGTTTAATATCATATTCCTATATTCATTCGAAGAATTTCGACTCTTGTGTTGCAGCTACTATCGTATTTACAATTGGTGTTTCTGTTGATCGTCCTTATTGTTGTTCGTTGTATTTGTCGTCGACTGATTTCCATATTTAACCGTTGTTATTGCAGCTGCCACTGGGGTCGACTTTGTCTATTTCTTCATATGTCGTTTCCTATGTTCGGTTATTATTGTTTTCATTGTTCTCAGGATAATCTGTGTTGCCGTATCAGCATCTCAGGCGAGATTTCTAAGTTCCGAATCACTACAGCGGCGATTTTTGAAACAGCGTTGCCGGTTAGGGCGAATATCTGCTCAAGTAATATCTTGGAAGTTCGATCAAGTCAATATTCTGTTTTCGCCGGTCAATACCAAACAAAATGCTGAAACAGTACCCTACAATCGAGTCTTGGCCACATGAAACCTTTCTTTCCTTCTCGTCCTTCGCGCTCCCACTACACACACACACACACACACACGCACTACGAGTGCCACTATAACGGAAGACCAGTCGCGCAGCATAGGGCTGGCACAAGCAGAGCTCCATTAGAAAGAGATATCTAAAGAAAGAAAATCCCACAAGCGGTCCTCTAGGTCACAGTCAAATCTCACTTTTCACGGAGAAGGAACTCCGCCTTCTTGGTCTCTGTTTTTACATTCACTGAGTTAATTATACTAAATTAGTTGAGGCGCCTATGGAAACCTAGCTAGCTTCTCTCACTGCCTCTCGCTCTTTTCCATTAACGTGGTCGTTTATGTGGTGTTTAAGTCTTCCTTGTCGTTGTTGTTGTTAGCACCATTGTCGTTGTGTTGCAGTTGTTTATTAGTGTTTCCGGGAGCGTTAACTGCTAAAGTCATTAGACCCGTAATGTGAAGCTGTCGCGGTACACGCTCGAAGTATGCCGACTGCTCTCCCGACATTGGTGGTGTTGCATGGTCTCCCAACAAAGTGTGTGTGTGTATTGTAAGTAAGTAAGGAGGAGGATAGGACAAGAAAAAGAAGATGGCGGCGCGGTATGCCCGTTTGTTAGGGTACTGCTGCGGCCTTCGCCTAGTTGTTAATAAGAAAAACCTTTTACAACTACCGATCAAAACAGACGGCCGCTTGATTCTCATCCAGACAGAGAAAGTGAATTCCTCCTAGCTGTCAAGCTAATGCAAAAATCTGAAACCGATTGAGCCTAAGACTTCCCGGTCGGAGGCCCCACAGTGACAACAACGCCTGAGTCACCTGAGTCGCCGTGGAAACCTTAAATTATCGCTGTCATCACACGTAGCATTGAGTGGTCGTCCCCCATACCCGGTTTACATCGGTATGCTTAAGATCTTCTGTTCTCGTTACCGCGGTCGCGGTGCTCTCACATGTCGCAGCAGCGCGGTTTCGAACACTGACCTCCATCGGCAGGCACGTCTGTAAACAACGCCTGAATCACCTAAGACGCCCGTGGAACCCTAAATACTCGCTGCCATTCACGTAGTCATTAACGTGGTCGCCCCCCTCCCCGGTTTACATCGCAAGTCTCGATTGTTCGTTGCCGCGGTCGCGGCGGCACGTCACAGTCGAGCAGCGGCGGGTTTCGAACCCTAAGACTCCCGGTCGGAGGCCCACGGTGACAAAACAACGCCCCTGAGTACACTTAAGTCGCCATGGAACCTAAATACTCGCTGTCATTCACAGGTAGCCATTGACGTGGTCGTCGCCCCGTTCCCGGTTTACATCGGTGTCCTTAGTCTCGAGGCAAAGTTTCGAATTGTCGTTGCCGCGTCGCGGCGCAGCTCACATGTCGAGCAGCGGCGGGATTTCGAACCCTAAGGATCTCCCGGGTCGGAGGCCCACGGTGACAACACACGCCCTGTGAGTACCTAAGTGCGGCGCTGGAAACCCTAAATACTCGCTGTCGGATTCCACAGGTGAGCCATTGAACTGTGGTCGTCGCCCCTTCCCCCGCGTTACATCGGTGTCTGAGCCGAGGCAAAGTTTCGAGTTGTCGTTGCCCGCGGTCGCGGCGCACTCACATGTCGAGCAGGCGGCGGGTTGCGAACCCTAAGATCTCACCGGTCGGAGCACGGCCCAGTGACAACAACGCCTGGTACCTAAGTCGACCCATGGAAACCCTAAATACTCGCTGTCATTCACAAGGTACCATTGACTCGTGGTCGTCGCCCCGTTCCCGGTTTACATCGGTGTCTTAGTCTCGAGGCAAAGTTTCGATTGTCGTTGCCGCAGTCGAGGCGCACTCACATGTCGAGCAGCAGCGAGTTTCAAACCCTAAGACCTCCCGATCAGAGTCACACAGTGACAACAACGCTCTGAGTCACATAAGACGTCCGTGGAAACCCTAAATACTCACTGTCATTCACTCGTGGCCATAAACGTGGTCGTCCCCCCCTCCCCGGTTTACATCGCGAAGTCTCGATTGTCGTTGCCGCGGTCGCAGCGCACTCACATGTCGAGCAGCAGCGGGTTTCGAACCCTAAGGCCTCCCGGTCGGAGGCAAACATTGACAACAACGCCCTCAGTCACCTAAGTCGCCCGTGGAAACCCTAAATACTCGCTGTCATCCACTCGTAGTCATCAAGGTGGTTGCCCGATTTACATCAGTGTCTTAGTCTCGAGGCAAAGTCTCGATTGCCGTTGTCGCGGCGCATTCACATACGAGCAGCAGCGGGTTTCAAACCCTAAGACCTCCCGGTCGGAGGCACGTTGTAACAACGCCCCGAATCACCTAAGGCGCCCGTGGAAATACTCGCTGTCATCCAGTCGAGGCCATTAACGTGGTCGCACTCCTCCCCGGTTTACATCGGTGTCTTGGTCTCGAGGCAAAGTCTCGATCGTCGTTGGCACTCACATGTCGAGCAGCAGCGGGTACTTGGCCTTGGCGACGTCGTAGTTGGGCGGCAGCCAGAGGCGCACGCGCGCGCGGCGCCCGCGGCGCAGCAGCAGCTCCGCGCGCGCCTCCCAGGGCAGCACGACGGCGGCGACGCGCGCGCGCAGCCTGGGCTGCGCGTCCCACGCCAGCACCGGCCCGCGCTCCAGCGGCCCCGTCTGCGCACGCGCACCGTTACGTCGCCCGTCACGTTGTTTTTGTTGAGGGAGGAAGTATGTTTGGATAATGGGCTATTGGTTTTCTTTAAAAGTTGGTGAAGATAGTGCTCATAATACCTGCTGTTGAACATTTAAATGACGTGTACAGCGCGCGCTCTTGAAGTATAGATTATTTGCTATAAGAAGGGACTATTTTGACAGCTACTGTCTGGCCACTGCTGACAACATAATTGCAGGTTATGCAATTGGCCACTGCAGACAACATAATTGCAGGTTATGTCCATGCACTTATGTTGTCATCGCGTTTATAGATAGCTCATATGTAAATGGCTTCATCACTATCTCTTGTAATGTCATCGCCCGGTATGACGTTCATTTGTTTTACGACCTGTCAAAGTGGGCCCTTCTCAGGAAAAACCTCTGTAGCTGCGAGCACGGGACGCACACAAGCAAGTGCCGACTCTTCGAAGAGAGTCCCAACGGGCAGCGGCGCCGGATATACAAGGGGTTAGCTGGCACCGCTGAGGGAGACTAGCTGTAAGTTATTAGTGAGCTAATTGCGCTTTGTAGTGTGAAAACTATTTCGCCGACCGTGATTTCGTTCACTGCTTGTGCCCCGTCTGAACTTTGCTGACTAAACAACGTTTTGGAACTTCAACTGGTGAACGACTACTTTGGAATTGGACCTGGTTTACTCTTCAGCCGCTTAGATTACTTAGACGTAATTGTGGTACGAATGTGGCTTTGGGAAACCATTGTAACTAATCTCAAAATAAACGGTGTTATTGTTGCGATCTGAATTCCTTGTTTGGATATATTTGGATATAATACATTTTGTTTTGGATATTAAAAAGCTATACCCAAAGCAAAATTATTGTCCTATAAAATGAAATTTCAGTTCGCATTTAATTTAATTGGCATTTCAGTTCGTGTGAAAGTTCAAGCTTATCACTATGAGTCGTGCAAAAACTCTCTCATTTTGGACATCGATGTTCGGTAAGATAGATGTTTTGTTGTCGTCGTCACACCTTTATTCAAGGGGGGTCAATTCCTTTTGCGCATCGTATCCGATATCAGCCAATGAACTTCAAGCACCAGTTTGCGTCACAATATTAGCCGGAATTTTAAATGCCCAAATTATCACGACATTGAAACTGAACTATTAAGTACTTTTTTATCGTTTATTTCAATTACACCTTCATCGTGTTATTTTTGATTGGTCACCGTTAAACATTATCACTTTGTGCAACTTTCAAATTGTTTCTCAATACTTCTTGCTCTCCATGCAACATGGCCGCCTACGACTGATCTGGCTTTTCAAACAAAGTTCCCGTGTTGTGGTCACATGGATCGTCACGCAAACTCGTGCTGGGCAGAACGAACAAAAATCGCTGCATCGAAGTAGCTCACCCATATCTTTCCACCATGACTCCATAGTGCGATTTTTTTAATTGTACACCTGAGCCCTGTCTTCACATTGGTATTAGGCCATTGCATTTCGCATCTTTCTCGGTCATGCCGCTATTTGTAGCGACCGTATCAAGCAGTGGTTCAAGGAATCAAGCAAGGGAACGTGTTACAGTACCGTGGATGTGGTATACTGCAACTGTTTTTTTCGTGTACAGTCGCGATCATGCGACATCTATCGACAAGATCGAGAAATACCCGAAATGCAGTGCCAATGTGAACCCAATAATGTCACTGTGAAGTTAGGGCACAGGTGCACAGTTAGAATTGCACTATAGAACAATAGTGGAAAGATACGGACGGCTACTCCGGCGCACCGATCCGGGCATATGTGGGGGCGACTCCGGCGCACAGTTAACAAAAATCGCACTATAGAGGCATTATGGCAAGGTACGGGTGGCTACTTCGGTTCACCGAACCGGGCACAGGTGGGAGCGGCTTCGGCGCATAGGTGCACAGTTAAAAAAATCGCACTATAGAGCAATGGTGGAAAGATACAGGTGGCTCCTCCGGGGCACCGATCCGGGCATATGTGGGGGCGACTCCGGCGCACAGTTAAAACAAAAACAAAAATTAGAAATGGTCATATTGCTGCTGTGTTTTGGTTTTTTAATTAGCCAATAGTTTTTCAATTCAATTTTTATATTTTTATTTCAGTGTGGACAATATTTCTGAAAGGCAAAACAAATATTGTTAACTTGCGCGGGTTATGTAGAGCACAAAGTATTTTCCATGAGAAAAACAGGATATGTTTTATTGTAAATATTATCAATGTGAACCAAGTGCAATTTATAACCGACCTTCCTAGCTATAGAATTAGCTTTTATAAATTTTTTCCACAATTCGCAGAGATTAAGTAGAATCTTTGAGCATAAAATTAGAAAAGAATTGCATTGACTGTAAAATTTCAACAATGCATCAGTTACTGAAAACAATGTTAATGAAATCTCAGAAGGAAATTTTAAGGGTCATAGTTATTTAAAACTGTAAACATTTGCATTCAAATATATACATTGTTTCTTAAAATGATAATTTGACTTCAATTTAATTTCACCATGACTAGATTTTAAAATAAAAATTGTGAAATATACATTTAACTTTTTTCAATTAGAAAGTGCAGAAGTATGATTTTCATTACATTTGTAATAAATTCTCAACAAACTTTCAGTTGAATTATCCTGCAAACAATATGATGCGATGCTTTGATGGATATATATTGATGTATTGCTGATACAGGAACGGTTTTCAGTTAGTGCAGAATGAAGAAGAATTAAACGGGGTCCTGGAAGAGTTCCAAAAATGATAATTGCATCTCAATGTTTTAGCATCTCATTTCTTCTGTAATCACAAATCCATATTAGTCATTGATTAATTCGTTTTTTATTTCATTACAGTTTATGAATAAAACCACCATATGTTTTAACAGTTAGGCTTTTGTTCTCATAACTGACAAATCATTACATGGTTGCTGTTGAAAGCAGAAACACTTTGTTTGTAAGTTTTTAATGTGAATAAAACTCTCCAGAAACTGTACTTTAATTAACTTTTGTTTATTTTTGTTGATAAAAGTTCCAGTTCAGGAAACAGCTGATTATTTGACAAAAATAAGTACTTCGTTTCCTGATGTCTCATGGTGATAATATAGCGTATAGAGAAAGACCTGTAAAATTCTGCGTGGAAAAATTTCTTAATTTTTTACTGAAAAATTTGTTTTGTGGGTTTCTAGTGCAGAAAAAGTGAGTTTTTTGTGCTCCTTTATACAGTAAATTTTTTTTTTAAACACTTGGTTGTAAACATACATGGAAGATTTAGTGAGTCCTAGATCCAAAAAAAGTCATTTTCTGAAATCCAAACCTGGAGTCTGTCAATTGTGGACACACTGCCTAGCATGTGAACTATTTCAGAAACCAATGACATTTTATCAAAATGGTTCCAAAGTTTTCTTTAAATATTTTTTCTGAAAAAAGAGAAAATATTATGCATTTCCACACTTCTTGAACGTCTGAATTTGAAAAATTTATCAACTACATAATTGCAGCATAAGATTTATTTGTGAATAAAATCTGTCTCTCCAAATGAGATCTTAATTAAATGTCATACACAATTTTTGAAAGTGGCAGTACTTTTTGTTTAATTTTGAGTGAAATCATGGCAAAAAAAACAACAACATAAAGAAGAAAAATTCTCAAAAATGGCTTCTAAATTTTTTTTACTTTTTTTCTTTTTTTTCCCTCCCAAGGAGAGTAAAGATGAACAGATTTTGTGGTGTGAACAGTTATCAAATTGGAAATGTTGTACCCAAGTTTGCAAGGCTCAAATCTGACAAAGGCCTTAGATATATGAAGCTGTGAAAAATCCTTTCCAAATGGAGCGGAGTAAAAGTGGACTGCCCCCATATTATTGATTTTACAGCTGTAAAAGGTCTTCAATCTACAGAAAGCCTCTGAAGTCTAAATTCTAAATTGTCGTGTGACATCGCTCCAAGTGATGCCTTCTTCTCTCAGCCAGATTGGCAAAAGGAGTGTATTAAAATTTGCAAAATGTGAAAATGCTTCAAATTCTTTTCAATTTTATGTTATAGCCTTTAATATTGAAGCTAGAGATTGCTTTGTAAATACAAAGTATTCTAAATATTAGATTTTCAAATAATTTCATGTTGTACCCTTATTTTTAAAAATATTAGCTAGTTTTCGATTCTAAATTTTCTAGTTTGGCATATTTTATACCTTGCAAGTTCTCAAATATTGATTAAATATTTAAATGAAAATGTATCAGTTAGTGGCCTAGAAACCCCAAAAGCTGCTCCAATGCCTGACATCCAGGAGGCAGAGCAGATGAACGCTTTAAATATTTTACATCAAACAATTAAGATAAAACAAATGCAGTGAAAAGCAATAAACTCCTTTCTCTGGAAGCCTTCTATATGCCAACAGTTACAGCACCCCATGCCATTTCTATATTTGTTAGAATTAAATGAAATTGCTGTCACTGACTATTAGAATGAAGTGTTGCATTTACTGGTGTCATGCTAATATTGTGCGAAATGCTCTTATTGAAACACCGTTTTTTATCAAATGAAAATTTTAAGAAAAACTAAAATCTCCTATTTTTATGGAGGATTACAAATGTGCAGACTTTGCCTTGCTGGGTAAACACATACCGAAATCTTCAAATAAAAATATTACTCTTTAACAATGCATCACGAACCTTTTCATAATTAATGTTCTCACTTTCTCAGTTAAAATGTTAGCTCAGTAAATCGTCAGTGTGATAGGCAACTGAAGCACTGGTTGTTATTGATTTGAAGAAAGACAAAAATTCGCTGACCTAAACTAATCACATGATTTGCTTAAACTACATGCGCATTTTCCCAGTGATCAAAAGCTTTGTACCTGCCCTATTTTAAAGTAAAATTTGAAAATATGTTTCCTGTCCACCGTATAGTTTGGGAAAACTTATTTCAAAAATTTAAAACAGAGTGCTACGAATGGACGACGGTTCATCCTATGCCATTCGATGCCTTATGTTGGCGAAAACAAGAAAATCACTTCAGACAATAGTTATTGTGGCTCAGTAAAGTATCTGGTTCATAAATAAGAAGAATATAGAGGCCCTAATTCTATCCTAATTTTCCTCAGCAATAAGGACCTGTGCCACATAGGACCAAGATGTATTCAATATCCATATCACCTACAGCTAAAACCAGAAAGTACTTTACCCAGTTTTTATTTCTTAGAGTGCAGAAGAACATGACTAGGACTTCTCAGAATTCCAGATCACACTCCATACCCATTGACACAATCCTATAAAATGATTTGTTATGTGACATGGGCTCTTTTGAAACAGAAGAAGTGAACTATTAGGTTCCAAATTGAAAGGTAAAAAAATAGCACAAGAACAACTTTTTTGGTTCAAACATTGGAAAGAAATTAAAAAATATTTTGGCAAAGGTACGTGGCGAATCTTCGGTTCAGTTTGCGCACCACACTCGTCTTGATTGGATCGCCTAAGGACAAAACATAAAACCAAAGATAAGGTGTTTTATTTTGAACTCTAATAAATGAGGTCTTAAAACGTGTTCTTACTGCCCACAATTGCTCAATTCCAAACAACTCATTTCTACATCTCAAGGAAGCTTATCAAAATTTGTATAGATATTATAGAAAACAATTTAATGTAATGGACACCATCGCCTATGTATCTTACTTGATTTAAAGTGACCTCTGCGTTATCTTATTGCGATATCAAGGAGCGATACTCCAAATTTCCATGTTCCTTACTGGAATGGTCTTCAGCACCTTAGAGCAAAACACTGGAGATATACAGATTGCGCCGCAAAAGAAAACTTGAGTGCAAGGAACAAAAAATGTAAGTTAATTCCCACTTATTAACTCACCAAACCAAGTAGCTACCTTCGCCTGCATATCAAACTAGAAAATGAACGAAGATTTGTCCCCAAACGCTTTTGGACAAAACTGGTTCTTTCTTTTAATCATCCTTGTGGACTGCCAAATGTTTCCATTGTCCAGTAAGAAAGTGAAGACGCGTTTTGATGGTCAACCGATTCACCAACTAATAAGCAGTCAGTTTCAAAAAGTGCAATGACTCTTGGTAAAGCATGGGACTTATTGCAAGGATGTAACCAACAATTTTCTAAACTGTAATATGAAAGATGTTCCAATATGAGCCTTAGATAACAATGCCTCGAACAAATTTAAGGCTACTTGGATGCTAAAATGGAGCTTGAATTTATATTTTGTCCCATTCCCACTTGAAATACTTCTGGAAAATCTTAGGAGTGCTAAATGAAGAAAAAGAAGAGATAATATAATCAAAGATATGAAACAGATAAAAATGAAAGTACCAGGCTCGGATGGAAGTTCGTCCATGGTGGCAGCGACTACTGCTTAATTTTTAAAAGGACAAACTCGTCTGCAGACCATAAAAGCCTCAAACAACTAAGTTCATTTCTCCACAAAGAGGAGAACAATTGTTTTCAATCTATGGCTGATGTGAAATTTCTTTGTTCATTTTAAACATACTTGTATCAGTGGAATAATATTTTAACAATGTTTTATCCGATTCAAAATATGCTCATGAAAAAGGGCTAGAGCTCAATTAAAAACTTAAATATCATATTTTCTGCACAGTTACAAAAATTCCATATATGATAATTGCGCAATGGCAAGCAGATCTGCGATTCAGCACAACCAATATTAGGTTAGAGACGTTTTTCAACCTTGTTGCACAGAACATAAAGGTTAACTTCACAGACTGTTTGTAATCAACTTCAACGTTGCAATAACTCACAATTCATGTCTAAAAGTCCAAGAAAAGTTCTCTACTCATGGTGTAAATATGTGTTAATCCTTATGGGAACACCTCCTAGGAAATCGTATCCATCTTGCGATAATAATGGGCCATTACCAGTGGCGCAACAACTCATGTCCTAAACAACTGGATACACCTTAAAAAAGAAAAGGGAGAAAATTAGTATGAGACCTTTCCAAATTAAATTTTCTAAAACTTGAGTAATTTAAAGTATTTAATTTTAAATAATTATTCTCAAGAGCATTTTAAAAAAATAACATAATAAAAAGCAGTTATCTAATTAAATATAAAGCATAGTATAAAATCTGACAACCCAAAGTTGTAGGTGTTTCCAATTCCCGTGATTTTAAAAGATTGATGACTTCATCTGAAAAAAATAATGCTTATGAGACATAATTTTAACAAATTCCTAAATGGCAAATAAAGCTTCGTCTAGTTAGACCATCAAATATTTCTCACTTCTTATAGAATTGCCAAGAACTGCACCTTCTTGGCTACTAAAATATTGACAGTACTCATTATCTCTTAAAATTTTGCCAATGTTTTGAGGAAATTACGAACATTCTTCCTGATTTCACAGATTGAATAAAAAATGTCTGCCCATTCACTCTTATGGATTGAATTAACGCCCATTCTTCGGAATTAATTCCCTTCACCGCAGACTTGTGGGAGAATCACGTGCCCTACCTAATGGAACTGTTAAAATCCACATTCAGAAAACAATGGAACCTGATTTGCCGCAAAAACAGATTTTTTATTTATAAAAATTTAATTACTTCGTTTTAGATTGTACTTTTGCATCCCAAACATTCGAGTGTAGGAACTACTCTTTGCTGTCCGCAGTGTGGCACATTTTTGTCTGTAAATGGAAATCTGGACAAAAAATTAGAAACTTTGCATCGCAGGATGTTATTTCTCTGTTTCGCTGCTAGATAGTATTGTGGACAAAACAGGTCTGTTCTAAGAGGCAAAACTAAATGCATGACTTACAGAGATACTGTGGACGGCCTCCGCGTGAAAAACAACTGAAGAGCGGCAAAGAAAATGTGAAGCAGTTCACTTGTTTCAAGTAGGACAGGAATTGAGAACGGCACGTGAACTTTGTGCATTTCCAACATACGGATTTCTGATTAGGGTCGTGCTGCAGGTTGTAGCTCAACAAGGTCTGTGATGTTTCATCATAGCTGGAGCGTGACCGAGCGACATTTCTTCTCACCGAACAATTATTCAATTCATCTTATTTTTATTTAATGATATATTAATTTTCTCGTTTGTCATGCTGCCATTAATTCATTAAGGTATGTTGAATAAAGTCGTATCTAATGTATATTGTTTTTTCAGCTCATCTCAGTTGTCTAGCGATTAAAACCATAATTAGGCGGAATGAACATTAAAGAGAGCTGGGGCAGCTTAACTAGGCAATTTGATTACGTGCCGCCCACAAGTCCTTCTAAGTTGGACAGCCCTGCCTAGCAGGTATCAGCTGTTGACAGTTTCAGTTCTAATCTATCTATATGAACGTCACCATGGTGACGTCACCTGTCTGACAATTCCAAGCTTCCCATTGAATGAAACCGTCAACAGCTTGATACCTGCCAGCAGCAGAGATCCACACCTTAATCGCAGTTTAGGAGAATGTGACGTGTATGCCTTCTAGTTAGACGGCCCTGGTCCAAGACCAAGATTAGGTCGAGCCGAGAAAGCGCCTCGTGGCGGAGCTGGACCTCCGACAGGACTACGTCAACCCCAGCCGCTGCTCAGCTCGCGCGCCAAGGCTTGAGCGAGTAAGCCAGTGCACGCCTGCAGTCGTGAGGGGCTGCCGTGCATGAGCAGCAGCCGCGCTTCCCGACGGGAAGCCCTCGGCGTGTGCCTGAGGTCGCGCGCCGGTACCCGGCCGCGTTGTCGTCCGGCGTCGCAGGTGCAGCGTAGCGCTCCGCGTACAGGGCTCTGCGCGCCCAGCCCGAAAGCCGCAAAGGAAGACGTTGCGTAAAATGCACGAATCTATCACTAGCTTAGGTTGCACAGAACATGAACGATGTCACTGCCATGTCTGTTACCGCGAGGTGCTAGAGGTCGACGGTTGACAGGAATTTCGACAGTAGCAAAATTGGTTGCAATTCAGCCGCGGCCTGCAGGAGAATTCTAGCGGTCGGCTGCGCTGATCGGTTGATTCTCCGATAACCAGCGTGAAATGCCGAAGCAGTACCCTAATAACGGGGGGTGACGGACCCGCGCGCCGATCTTCTCCTTCCTTGTTCTGTTCTACTATTCACCCTTCTCGTACACACACCATGATACTTCACTACTCATGTCGGACTGTTCAGTCCGCTAGCTCCCGGCTGGGCGCCGTGCCCGCTGGTAAGAGCGTACCTGGTTGGGGTAAACTTCTACTAGCTTGGACCCGACTAGCCGACAGAACTGGCAATCCAGCGGGGGATCAGCCGCTATCGCAAACACACGAAATAAATCAGTCAATGACATCTTCCAAGGCGAATTGACACGAAAGAACCACCAGACTTTGGTTTGTGCTACAATTGTGTATCCTGATCTTGTTGACTATTATTTAAAAAAAACATTATTGCCAATCCAATTGGCAGTAACATAATATTTGACTTCTTTAATCACATACTATTAGAATACAGTCCACAAGGACAACTGCGTGCGTTCTCTTAACACTAGTTGCACCAGCTAGATCGAGAAAGGAGAATTCTAGCGGACAGCCGGACTGCTCTGCATAGGCAGATCTTAACGTGGAATTTCTTGCGCACTCACAATACCAGGCACAATGCTAGAGTTAGCTTACCTAGATAAACGGGCCACGGCACCGGCACACAATGCTTTATTTGTCGTTCTCGTTTACCAGTTTCCGCCTTAACACATACCTACAGCAAAATTCCAGAGGGAAGCAATCCCTGCCACCTCCCGAAATAAAATTTAAACTTTCATTAGATGGGAATTAGATTACCAAAAGAAGTTGACGCGCACGGAAATATCAATCAAATTAAGTTAGTCCTGTGTGTGGGACAGGGCGTGAAGAATGTTAAGTTTTTAGTAAACTTAACACACTGTTTTCACCTTAAAGACTGTAAATAATTGCCTTACAAGCACTTCCCTGTATTAGACCATCCAGTAAAAAGAAAATAAACATCTAATAATCTACTGCGTGCACATGGTGTATCTTTTCGTTCAATTGTTGGCGCATGCGACAAGTGTAAGTCGAAAATGAATTATATTGTCGTCTTCTATACTGGAAAGAACGCGTGCATTTCTCGACGAGAGACGAAATCTCGGGCGCCAGAAACATGCGTTTCTCCTCAAAGTGAAAATAGTGTGCACCAATTCAAAGCATAAATGCATTTTGTTATATGCTCTAGCGCTCTTTCATGACAAATTCGCCTCTACGTAATTACGCGAAGGTTCCATTTCCAACATTTCCAATCCGGGAGTGAGCGGACATGCGATAGATCTAATCTAGGCCTCAAAGCGGGTCGCGGGTTCAAAAATCTCGCCTCCTGGGTGGTGTATATATTACCTAAGATTGGAACATGTCGAAGCCTACGCCCCAAACTCCTGCTAAATAACCTCAAAGACCCTAATCGTTCCCAGTCCTCTCCCCGCATTTAAAGGCGTAGGATATTAAAATTGCAGCTGCTTGTGTGCCAGGGGTGAGTAAGCCAACGAAGTGGGTCTGTGGGCTGCCTTACTTGGGCGCCTAGCCGTCACCTCTACGTCCCTACCAGAGGACTAACAAAGTTGAAGCGCCTCACTGCCTTACGAGTCACTAGGGACGGAAAAAGTTTCGCCCGCCAATAGGCTGTACAATTCACCAGACGGAGTCCACATTGGAGCACGAGGTCAAGATTCCCTAGGGAATATAACAAGAACAGTTGGCAGGAAAGTCCATCAGCTGCGAAACTGAGAGATTTAATCAGCGCCAAAAATGTCCAATAATGGTGAATATGATGATGATGCATTGATGATGAATGGAATTAATGAACTTGAACACCCAAATAATTTGATTGTGTTAATGTTTCCCCCCCTTTGGCGCGTCAAACTGCTTATGACATTAGTCCCGGTCAGTTGCAGTGCCATGCTTTTACCGCGGGACATGGCGCATAACTTCACTCACTGGCATGGTGCATATCGACGGTGACCTGCACGTCGGCTAACGGAGTTTCACCCAACAGGCGTCTCCCATGACGGGGTGCTACCCAGACGGGACGATGTCCTGTAAAGTCCCGCACTGCGACCCCCAGCATGTGCGGTAGAATGTCATACATTGCTAGTGTAATGAGTGTGAGAATAGGACAAGGGAGAGGAAGGAAAGGTCGCGCGAGCGTCCTTCGTCCCGTGTTGTTGGGGTACATCCTTCGCGCATTCGGCTGCGCTGTTAATGGGAGAGAAACTACAGAAAACTTAAGCCGATCAGGAGCAGTCGGGGGCTAGAATTCTCACCAGACAGCGTTCTGAATTCGAACCTTATCATCTATCTGCTGGTCGAAAATTCTGCCACCATTAGTCTCGAACCCTTGGCATCTCCAGAGGAGAGCATTCAGCGACGTCAACTGATGCTTTAAGCCGCGTCCCAACGCCAACAGCAGCTTGGACTCACGGTAGTGGTCCAGAGACGACGGGCGAGACGGCGATGGCCAGCGCACGCGTGCGCGGGCGCTCGCGCGCCGATGGTCAGGGCTAGGCCAGTAGCCCCCGCGGCTCCACCCCCACACCGCACGTGCGCCGCGTCGATGTAGTTGAAGCGCTCCCACCAGTCCCTGCGCCGAGTGCAATTACAAGCACAAGTTGAAATTCGTGCCAATAAATCCAGGGAAGTTCAAAAAGGACCATTTACTTTGTCCGGATATTTATTTCAGTTCAAACATGATTCAAGAGATGAGATTTTTGAAATCCGTCCACCCTTTCTAGTCTTTTCTCGGTAATCACGTTGAAGTATCCTAAAGCCACTAAAAAACAATTGGAGGTTTGCTCGATATTAAATCTCGAAATACTGCATAGACAAACTCGAAAAAATTGCCCCATCGATATTTAACTGTATTATTGTTTTGCGTGTCTGTCAGTATTTTCTTATGGAATTTTGTTAAAACATCTGAAAGAGGCCGAACGGCCGAACGATGTAAAATCAAGCTCACCATAATTTTTTTTTGAGTCCAAAAAAAAACTAAGCTAATGCGAAGGTTAGTGTCTCACCTGATGGCCTCCAGCTTGCTCGTCCACGTCGTCCTGTCCCGCATGCCCTTTGCGGGGGGGCCCGTTGCCCCGCGCCACCACGGCGTACACCACGCTGCGTTGGCCCGCCAGGTGCGCCGCGCCAGTCCACGTTGAGCGCTCCGACGAGCGCTCGCGCGCCTCCCACTGCCTCGTTCCTTGCGCAACGGCACTCGCCGCCTCGCACCCGCACCCACGCACACGCCGCGGCACCGCGCACGCAGGCAGCTCGCTAGCAAGCGCCCCGTCCCTGCTGCTACGCACCCGCTAGGCGGCTCAGAGCCAGAGGACAATTTTCTAGCCGCCGCACTGCCGGAAGTTTTCGTGCGATTCTCCTATTAACGCCAGGGGAACAAGGCGGACCGCGCGCGATCTTTTCCTTACCCATTCCTTGTCCGCGTTTCTAAACCACTTTTATTTTACATTACACTTACACTTGCATGCACTACAACTACCACACATTGTCGGCGAAGACCACTCGAGACCGACGAACTTGTCCCGACTGGCGACCGCCCCGGTGGTGAGTAGCGGATTAAAAAAAAAAAAACCTCTAGCCGACGTGTAGGTCAGCACTGGCGATCTCGCCATCCCGCGAGGGAAGCATTCTCCTCCAGCGATGAATATTGCACTACGCTTACGAAACTAATGATCTTAGCATTGACGCCCCGAAACCGCTTAACTCAATCAATCAACTATTCAAGGCAGAATAATGCTCGCCACAGAACGCTAAGCATTATCTCCGCCTCCCATGCTGAACCCATTAGCTGCCCTACCCACTATTCAACACACAATAATCTTCTAAGAGCAATCGGAAACATCACGAGGCCAAAGAAAACAATATTTTCAAGTCAAATAATCAAATGATATTCACAATTGTGTCCAAAACGTTTGTAATCTAATCCTTTATTAGTAAAGATCGAAACAGGAAAATAATATATATATATACTATATTATATAATATATAATATATATATATATATATATAAAACTAAATAATTTAATCAATAAAAAGTAAATAAAGCATTTAATTTTTAATAAGCTACCGCCTGTTTGAACAGTACATAAGAATTAAAGAAATTCATTGCCTCTTAGACCAGCAATTGAACATGTTACCGTAATGCTTATTACAGATTTCATGGTTTGGGGAAAAAAATCTGTAAAATTTGTTTTGACCTTGAAGTTGAAATATTGCCGTTTTCCTATATTCCATTTTTCTGAAAAACAAAGGTAAAAGACAAGTTAAATTTACTACTTTTTGTATCTAAACCTCAGCAAACAAACACTTCAACAAAAATAATATTTCTCCTCACATTTAGACATGAACACAAACTCAAAAAGCAAATGACTTGTAGAAAAATCGGCAGATGTTGTTCAACAAATGTTATTCCAAAAATTGAGCTGGAGTGACATAAACTTAATTTCTACTATCTAATGCGACCCAAAACACAAAAAGCATTTTTAATACATTCACATTTTAATGTTAGACAAGAATTCACCTATTTCCGCAAGAGAAAATGTTCTCGAAACAGTCTAAAAGCTATTCGATTTTACGTCGTTGAGAGTCGCGTCCCATTTCGTAACGGCAACATATTACATGGGCTACGTATGTAAAAACCCAACTCCATATTACATCTTTTTATCGTGAGTTTTTGTAAAAAACTATTTCTAAACTAGTACTCTCTTATAACAAATTTTATTTGAGTGATTGTAAAAATCATTAAATGTAATGTATGGCATTTAAATCGACCAGCGTTAATTTCCCGGATGAAAAATCGGACTAAGTGACGCACATCATTAACATACAAAAAACTGTTTTATTTCCTTATTTGAAATTCATTCATGTGTCATTCACTACAGCACTCTGACAATAGCATGTCACGTATAGCCCAAATGCACAATAGGTATTACTACGTCTTGACAATACTTTTATTTGTCTTTTGTGTTTCCTGCAAGGCCACACTTCCTATCCACACTCTAACAAAAGGCCTCCATGCGGCTATAACTGCTTCCTATGAAACGTTTCCGCCCATATGTGACCCCAGGAGGAGTTCTCCATAATTAAAATATAAATAAAATTGCAAAACACTAATTTGTCTATAACTACCCTTTGTCGCAACCATTCAGAAACGAAAATGTGTTTTTTAAATTATGAACGCATTGCCGAGCTAAATTCCACCTAACGATACATTTTGCGAAGAACATGATGAAAAACTAGTGTAATAAAATATCTAACACAATATCGTTTTTGGATTTCTTGTAACAATGACGAAGAGACTATGCAAGCACCACGTTTGCCTTCTCTCTGCTTTCTACACAGCATCCGTTGTCTCAAATTCGCAGATCGCATAACTTAAACACCATTTAGCTAGGGGCAAGTCATCGACAGCGGCTTGTTTGCAACCACCGCGGCGGATGGTCGGAAATGGGTCTCACGTTTGGCAATCTCGCCACTGTTACCTACTCGATTCGGAAATTCAAAGAACTCCGAAAGGTGTTTCCCACAGGAGGTCGATGAGAATTTCCCAAAGCACATTGAAACGAAATGGATATTTCCAGCGTGCAGATTGCATTATTTCTATAGCATTTTTTTAAAATATGTGTATATATAGGGTATATGTATATATGTACAAACTTATATATATTATATGTTTATAATACTTATATGATAGATGTATGTGTCGGACTATAGGCAGAGTTATTAACAGCCACATACATTTAAAAAAAATCATCTATACATTAAAAATATTTCTCTCGTCTGTAGAACATTGGTGGCTTGTCGTTGAGTAACTCGTAATTTGTTATTAACCACCTGTCAGAGTTTAAATACAAGCTGCCATTGAAACAAAAGACTGCAAAATCCGGGCCCTCCACTTTGAATAACGAGATGCTCTCTCATCTCCTGTAGGACGCAATATTGCTGGTTGAAAAAATCGAATTCTCATTTAGAAGCAAGCTCTTTTAATTAGGATCGATTTTGCGAGACAAGAGCTCTTGAGTTTCAGAAAATAAATCTATGTCATCTCGTGAAGGAAGAGGTAGGAAAGTAATTGAGAAGCTTACTGTCCCAGACAACTCTGATACGCACTACCAGGATCAAAATGATTTCGTTGAAATCACTTTCCATTTGTAAAGGTACCGCTTCAGGACCTGTTTAATATCATATTCCTATATTCATGTCGAAGAAATTTCGGACTCTTGCTGTTGCAGCTAACTATCGTATTTACAATTGGTGTTTCTGTCTGATCGTCCCTTATTGTTGTTCGTTGTCATTTGTCGTCTGACTGATTTCCATATTTACCGTTGTTATTGCAGCTGCCACTGCGCCGGTTCGACTTTGTCTATTTTCTTTCATATGTCGTTTCCTATGTTCGGTTATATTGTTTTCATCTGTTCTCAGGATAATCTGTTTGCCGTATCAGCATCTCAGGCGAGATATTCTAAGTTCCGAATCACTACAGGCCGGCGATTTTTGAAACTAGCTTGCGCCGGTTAGGCGAATACTGCTCAAGTAATATCTTGGAAGTTCGATCAAGCTCAATCATTCATGCTTTTCGCCGCGTCAATACCAAACAAAATGCTTGAAACATACCCTACAATCGAGTCTTGGCCACATGAAACCTTTTCTTGTCCTTCTCGTCCTTCGCGCTCCCCTACACACACACACACACACACACGCACTACGAGTTTGCCCACTATAACGGAAGACCAGTCGCGCAGCATAGGGCTGCACAAGCAGACCCGCTCCATTAGAAAGAAGATATCTAAAGGAAAGAAAATCCCAACAAGCGGTCCTCTAGCGTCACAGCAAATCTCACTTTTCACGGAGAAGGAACTCCGCCTCTTGAGTCTCATGTTTTTACATTTCACTGAGTTAATTTATACTAAATTAGTTGAGGGCCTATGGAAACCTAGGCTACTTTCTCACTGCCTCTCGCTCTTTTCCATTAACGTGGTCGTTTATGTGGTGTTTAAGTCTTCCTTGTCGTTTGTTTGTTGTTGCACCATTGTCGTGCTGTTGCAGTTGTTTTTATTAGTGTTTCCGGGAGCGTTAACTGCTAAGTCATTAGACCCGTAATGGAAGCTGTCGCGGCTACACGCTCGAAGTATGCCGACTGCTCTCCCACAGTTGTGGTGTTGCATGGTCTCCCAACAAAGTGTGTGTGTGTATTGTAAGTAAGTAAGGAGGGAGGATTTAGGACAAGAAAAAGAAGATGGCGCGCGGTATGCCCGTTTGTTAGGGTACTGCTGCGGCCTTCGCCTTAGTTGTTAATAAGAAAAACCTTTTACAACTAACCGATTCAAAACAAGACGGCCGCCTTGATTCTCATCCAGACAGAGAAAGTGAATTTTCCTCCTAGCTGTCAAGCTAATGCAAAAATCCTGAACGCGATTGAGCCCTAAGACTTCCCGGTCGGAGGCCCCACAGTGACAACAACGCCTGAGTCACCTTGAGTCGCCCCGTGGAAACCTTAAATTATCGCTGTCATGCACACGTACGCATTGAGCTGGTCGTCCCCCAGTACCCGGTTTACATCGGTATGCTTAAGTCTTCTGTTCTCGTTACCGCGTCGCGGTGCTCTCACAGTGTCGCAGCAGCCGCGGTTCGAACCTGACCTCCCAGTCGGCAGGCACGTCTGCTTAAACAACGCCCTGAACTCACCTTAAGACGCCCGTGCGGAACCCTAAATACTCGCTGGCCATTCACGTTAGTCATTAACGTGGTCGCCCCCCTCCCCGGTTTACATCGCGAAGTCTCGATTTTCGTTGCCGCGGGTCGCGGCGGCACTCACAGTCGAGCAAGCGGCGGTTTCGAACCCTAAGATCTCCCGGTCGGAGGCCCACGGTGACAAAACAACGCCCCCTGAGTACACCTTAAGTCGCCCATGGAAACCTAAATACTCGCTGTCATTCACAGGTAGCCATTGACGTGCGTCGTCGCCCCGTTCCCGGTTTACATCGGTGTCTTAGTCTCGAGCAAAGTTTCGAATTGTCGTTGCCGCCGCGTCGCGCGCGCACTCACATGTCGCAGCAGCGGCGGGTTTCGAACCCTAAAGATCTCCCGGTCGGAGGCCCACGGGTGACGAACAACCGCCCTGAGTACCTAAGTCGCCCATGGAAACCCTAAATACCGCTGTCATTCCACAGGTAGCCATTGACGTGGTCGTCGCCCCGTTCCCCGCGTTACTCGTGTCTTAGTCCTCGAGGCAAAGTTTCGAGTTGTCGTTGCCCGCGGTCGCGGCGCACTCACATGTCGAGCCAGGCGGCGGGTTCGAACCCTAAGATCTACCCGGGGAGGCCCACGTGACAACAACGCGCTGAAGTCACCTAAGTCGCCCATGGAAACCCTAAAACTCGCTGTCATTCACAAGGTACCATTGACTCGTGGTCGTCGCCCGTTCCCGGTTTACTCGGTGTCTGTCAGTCTCGAGGCAAAGTTTCGATGTCGTTGCCGCAGTCGAGGCGCACTCACATGTCGAGCAAAGCAGCGAGTTTCAAACCCTTAAAGACCTCCCGATCAGAGTCACACAGTGAACAACAACGGCTGCTGAGTCACATAAGACGTCCGTGGAAACCCTAAGATACTCACTGGTCATTCACTCGTGGCCATAAACGTGGTCCGTCCCCCCTCCCCGGTTTACATCCGCGAAGTCTCGATTGTCGTTGCCGCGGGTGCGCAGCGCACTCACATGCGAGCAGGCAGCGGGTTCGGCAGACCCTAAGGCCTCCGCTGTCGGAGGCAAACATTGACAACAACCCCTCAGTCACCTAAAGTCGCCCCGTGGAAACCCTAAACATACTCCGTCATCCACTCGAAGTCATCACAGTTGGTTGCCCGATTTACATCGGTGTCTTGGTTCTCGAGCAAAGTCTCGATTGTCGTTCGGCACTCACATGTCGGAGCAGCAGCGGTACTTGGCCTTGGCGCACGTCGTATTTGGGCGGCAGCCAGTAGGCGCCACGCGCGCGCGGCGCCCCGCGCGCGCAGCAGCAGCTCCGGCGCGCGCCTCCCAGCGGCAGCACACGCGGCGACGCCGCGCGCGCAAGCCTGGGCTGCGCGTCCCACGCCAGCAACCGGCCGCGCTCCACGCCCCGTCTGCGCACGCGCACCGTTACGTCGCCCCGCTCACGTTGTTTTTGTTGTGGAGGAAGTATGTTTGGAGTAAATGGGCTATTGGTTTTCTTTAAAAGTTGGTTGAAGATAGTGCTTTCATAATACCTCTGTTTGAACATGTTAAATGACGCTGTACAGCGGCGCCGGCTCTTGAACGAGTATAGATTATTTGCTATAAGAAGGCGACTATTTTGAAACTACTGTCTGGCCACTGCTGACAAACCCAATAAAAATTGCAGGTTATGCAATTGGCCACTGCAGAGCACATAATTGCAGGTTATGTCCACTCCACTGATGTTGTCATCGCGTTTATAGATAGCTCATATGTAAATGGCTTCATCACTATCTCTTGTAATGTCATCGCCCGTATGAACGTTCATTTGTTTTACGACCTGCTCAAAAGTGGGCCCTCTCAGGAAAAAAACCTCTGCTAGCTGCGAGCACGGACGCACACAAGCACAGTGCCGACTCTTCGAAGGAGAGTCCCCAACGGGCAGCGGCGCCGGATATACAAGGGGTTAGCTGGCACGCTGAGTGGAGAACTAGCTGTAAGGTATTAGTGAGCTAATTGCGCTTTGTAGTGTGAAAACTATTTCGCCGACCCGTGATTTCGTTCACTGCTCCTGATGCCCCGTCTGAACTTTGCTGGACTAACAACGTTTGCGAACTTCAACTGGTGGACGACTACTTGCGAATTGGACCTGGTTTACTCTTCAAAGCCGCTTTAGATTACTTAGACGTAATTGTGGTCGAATGTGGTGCTTTGCCGAAAACCATTGTAACTAATCTCAAAGATAAACGGTGTTATTGTTGCCGATCTGGAATTCCCTTGTTTGGATATATTTGGATATAATACATTCTTGTTTGGATATTAAAAAAGCTATACCCAAAGCAAAATTATTTGTCCCTATAAAATGAAAATTTTCAGTTCGCATTTAATTTTTTATTGCATTCAGTTCGTGTGAAGTTCCAAGCTTATCCACTATGAGTCGCTGCAAAAAACTCTCTTCAGTTTGGACATCGATGTTCGTAAGATTATATCGTGCGTCGAGCACCTTTATTCAAGGGGGCGTCAATTCCTTTTGCGCATGTATCCCGATATTCAAGCCAATGAAACTTCAAGCACACAGGGTTGCGTTCAACAATATTAGCCCGCGAAATTTTTAAAATCCCAAATATCACGACATTGCAAACTGAACTATTAAGTAACTTTTTTATCGTTTATTTCAAGTTACACCTTCATCGTGGTTATTTTTGATGTCACCCGTTAAACATTATCACTTTGTGAACTTTTCAAATTGTTTCTCAATACTTCTTGCTCTCCATGCAACAATGGCCGCCTACGACTGACTGGCTTTCAAACAAAGTTCCCGTGTTGTGGTCACATGGATCGTCACGCAAACTCGTCGGCAGAACGAACAAAAAAATCGCTGCAATTCGAAAGTAGCTCACCCATATCCTTTCCACCATGACTCCATTAGTGCGATTTTTTTAATTGCTACACCTGAGCCCTGTCTTTCACATTGGTATTAGGCCATTGCATTCGCATCTTTCCGGTCATGCCGCTATTTGTAGCGACCGTATCAAGCAAGTGTTCAAGGAATCAAAGCAAGGGAACGTGTTACAGCTTACCTGGATGTGGTATACTGCAACTGTTTTTTTCGTGTAACATCGCGATCATTGCGACATCTATCACAAGATCGAGAAATACCCGAAATGCAGTGCCAATGTTGAACCCGAATAATGTTCACTGTTTGAAGTTAGGGCACAGGTGCCACAGTTAGAATTGCACTATAGAACAACGGTGTGGAAAGATACGACGGCTACTCCGGCGCACCATCGGGCAATGTGGGGGCGACTCCGGCGCACAGTTAAAAAAAATCGCACTATAAGAGGCATCTATGGGCAAGATACGGGTGGCTACCCGGCGCACCGGCATCCGGGCACAAATGGAGGAGACGCTCCGGCGCACAGGTGCACAGTGTAAAAATAGCACTAGAGAGCAATGTGGAAAAGATTACGTTGGGTTACTCCGGCGCACCGGATCCGGGACCAAATTGGAGACGCCTCCGGCCGCACAGGTGCACAGTTAAAAAATAGCACTAGAGAGCAATGGCTGAAAGATACGTTGGCGTACTCCGGCGGCACCGATCCGTGAGCACCACAATGGAACGGCGCTCCGGGCAACAGGTGCACAGTTAAAAAATCAGTACTAGAGCAGCCAATGTGGCGAAAGATACGGTTGGGTACTCACGGCGCAACCGGATCGGTACACAAATGAACGAGCTCCGGCGCAACAGTGTGACAGTAAAAAAAGCCACACTAGAGGAGGGGGGGCAATTTGGGGTTCTGGGGGGGAACAAAAGATACGGTTGGGTAGCTCGCGGCGCACCGATCCGGGCACCAAATGGAGACT
>BOPP01000021.1:2633318-2659952 GCA_017312745.1 Gryllus bimaculatus
TGATGATGATGATGATGAAAATGGTTAAATTGAACTTAAGGGAAATCGGGAGCAGGAGAAGAAAGGGCAACCGCAGAAGACGAAGAAGGAGCAGAGGAAGAAAATGAAGTCAGAAGTGCAGTACCATGACGACTCTAGTGCTACAAAAAGAAAAAAAAAAGAACAATTACGGTCTACTGAGCGCAACGCTAAATTGGACGTCTCGCGTAATGGCACTTACACGCGGTGCGCCTCCTCGTCCCAGGCGAGCGGCGCGCGCACGGCGACGGGCCCGCGGGCGAGCACGGTGTGCGCGCGCGCGTCGCGGTGGCGCCGCAGCAGCAGCAGGCGCGGCCCGTCGTACACCGGCGCGTCCTCTCCCTGCAGCAACCCACAAGGCCCTTCGCTTTGCCAGCCGCAGGCGGGGAACGGCTTGTGATTGATTAATTAGATCGTCTTTCCGGGCGCGTCAACCGCTAAAGTCACAAGTCAAGTAAATATAGGGCGTGTGTTTTTTTGTTTTGTGAGGTAGCGGTGATCTTGGGCAGTTCATCTTGGATGGTTTTTGTGATACTGAAATCGGGTGCTGACCTACACGACCGCAGTGGGTGTTTCCCCAGCCAGGTGTGTCCCAGCAGCCCCTGCCGGTACAAGCTCTCGACTGGTCTCCCGACATGCGTGGTAGTATAGTGACTGAGGGTAAGTAAGTAAGGGATAAGGAAAGGAGAATCAGTAGAAAGAAAATATCGCTTGCGGTCCGTGACCCGTTTGTGACGCAATTGCTTCGACATTCGCCTGGTGTTGATGGGGCTGGAAACTACGGAAAACTCCCGATCAGAACAACCTACTACACATGTCGAGGGACTAGTCGAGAGACTAGAGCTTGTCTCGGCTGGGGAGATGCCCCTCGGGTCCTGGTCGGGTAAAAATCCCCCCAAGCGACTTGAAGGTTAGCGCAAGGGAATTCGACCACCACCTCCAACGATAAAACTGATGCAGTACACATACGGGACTAATGAATTTAGCAGTTGACGCGAGATGAGGCAATCAATCCTAACGGTCGACTCACGACGTCCTCGACCTCCAGACATCTCCCCCCAGCGTTGTTCTCCGAAACATTGTAACCATCTAAACATTAAGAGCAACGCCACCCGCCTTGCTCACCTCGGCGTCGTGGTCGGCGGGCGGGCGCGCGGCGGCGGCGGAGCTGCCGAAGGCCGCGCTGCCCAGCAGCGGCTCGGCCAGCACCACGCGCAGCCCGTCGCGCGAGAAGAGCGGGCGCGCGCGCAGGTCGACGGCGCCGCCGTCGCGCGCCGCCAGCGAGTACGCCACCTCGTCCAGCGCGCCCGTCGACGCGTTGTACACCGCCACCTTGAGCACGTCCTGCACTCGGTTGCTCCACACCGCCGCCAGCTCGGACGACGTGGCCCAGCGCGCGCCGCCAAGCAGCGCCGTGCGCTCCCTGCCGGCCGCGGACGCGCGCGTCAGCACCAAGCGCCAAGACAGGAAGCAGTATACCAGATCCATGATATTGTAAAAAGTTCTCTTGTTTCAGTATCATGGATCTTGTATATTGCTACTATTCTTTTTTTTTCGTGCGAATAGGCGCAATGCGAATGGCTTTCTTCCGAGTAAAACACAAGGACTTTGAACTCTGGAAACAGTAGGAATCTCGACTATTAAAATGCGAAGGATTCTCGAACACGCAAAATGCAGAGAATTCTCGAGCAGGGTTATATGGAAGGAAAAATTACAGACACTTTTTGACCTATGTAACTAAGGTTTTAGACCGTGTTAAACAGGAGGATTCTCTAGCGATAAATTTTTGAGAATTTTAGAGCTCAGGAAATATCAAGGATTTTTGAGCATGTTGAATGCAGAGGTTTCCCTAGTATCAAAACAGGTTTCTCAGAAAGAAGAAAGTACGGAGAGTTTTCAGTTGTGTAAAAGAGAAAGATTTTAGAGCAATACAATTTGTAGAATTCTCAAGCATCAAAATGTGGAGGATTCTGAGTACCCAAAAGAGGAAGATTCTTGATGATAAAAGTTGCAGGATATTTGAGATTGATATTGGTGATTCATTATCTCGAAAAGTGGCGATTCTAAAACAGGAAAAGTGTAAGCCCGAGATCGCAACCACATATTCGTGGCAGGTGAAGAGTGGGGAGGAGAGAGGGAGGAATTGAAAGAAGAGTGGGGAGGAGAGGAGAAGAAAAGAGAGAGACTTTTGTCTGCCCGTCCGTCCGTGTGTGAATAACGCTAGCGGCTAATGCATAAGGAGAATATAATCAATCCACCACCAAATATAATATTTCCCGATCTACCTGTTTGATGTCACGGTCCCTTGAATTTGAAACGCATTGGAATTTATTTTCAATTTTGAGATGGGATGTTTCATTTGATGCCCCAACGGCATTTTTCAAAATTTCCTCAAAAATTGCGCATTTGTTGATTAATATTGTTCCTCAGATTGAGAAAAAGACGGTTATGGAGGTCACATTATCGTAAAACTACCATATTAAAGATAGGCATTTTTTCTTTTTCAAATTTGTTCTTTAAATACAGCTATTGAAATAAGGTCATGTATAATTTTTCGGAAATATGAGTAGTTTTTGCATAATTTTGCGTGAAATATAGAGACTTTTTTTAAAACATCTCCAAACTTGTTCTTCGATTTCCTTTCTCAAATAGCGCAAATTACGGTTATAAAAATGGCTATCTTCAATGTGGATTCATCACATTTCGCCAGCACGAAACTTCTCTTCTTGACGTGATTTTTGTTTTCAGAGGTCCGATTTTCGTTGTTTTTCCTTCGTCATAATTACGTTGTACCTCGTGCCTCAGCAATTATAATAAATTTCGGCCAGCAATTCTTCCCTGTACCAGTGCACAACAAATGGTCTGCAAATGTGAACTACGAGGTCAAGCTAGCAACGCGACGCGCCACGCAATGTATAAAGCTTTCGGACTAAAGTATATTCCGTAGTGTAACTCAGTACAGCGCACAATGCGCCGGATTTTTTCTTTTTTTCCCCGTTCAGAAGAAATATTTCCGAAAAGAAGGCTCCGTAGCGTGATAGGTTACACAACTTACACCCTACCTCACGTTGTCAGATAACACTGAATTTGCTCATTTTTTTCCTGTTTGAGGGGAACAACATTTTAAAAAATTGAAGATATCCATTTTGTAGTATAAAACAACCAATGATTGATTAAATCATGAAGATCCTATTATTCTAATAATGTTATTTACCATAAAACGTCAATAATTATAATTATTGGCGTTTTATTTTTCTTCCCAGAAAAAACTCCAGATATTTCGCTAAGCAGTTATATTTATCACAATAACTTTACATTCTAAAAAAAACAATGACTGTATAAATAATGAAGATGTAAATTTATTTGTTTATATTCTGAGAATCAGAAATTCTTGAGCGCCTTTAAATAAATTCTCCTGAAAATATTTTCCTTGTTTTCCTATATCTTATCTCCTAATATTTTAGGCCAGCGTAGTCAAGCTACTCCTGTGTTGAAATTCCCAGCTCCGAAGCGAAGATAGATTACAAATTTCGATGAGAGATCAGACATATCTTCTAAAACAACCAACAAAAGAAGCTGAAGCCAAGCAAGCAGATACTGTGCAGGAGAGGTAATGAAGAAACCTTCACTTTTTGCGGCGTCCTCTACACAGAGGCATACCAATACCAACGTCGGACCACAGCTTCATTCTTCAATGTCTTTGTTTAGTTAAGCATTTACTGTTTCATCTCTTAGGAATTTTATTATTAGAATGTTCTGAATCTTAAGGTATTCTTTTGGCTTTCAACATTATCGGATATTTACAAAAAAATTCCAAACCGTCGTCATACATAATGCCTTCGTGGAAAGTCCGGCTTTCTCTTACAAAAAGACATGCCAACAATGATATTAAAATCTTATTTTAGTATCTTTCTATGTAGAGAACTGTTGTACAATCGCAGTAGCATAGTGACTGTTGAACTAGTTCTTCAAAAGAACTGTGACTTTATGGACAGTACTAAAATGTTCAAAATGTGCCATAAGCCCTTGCAATATCCCCAAAACTGAAAATATTTGTGTGCGAACTGACCTCTGATCCTTTCTTACACTCAAGTTTTTTCAACCATACAGTAATACCTGACAACCTTTGTTTTACAACAAAAAACGAAATAAGCATCATATTGATTATTATAAAACAGTTTTTCAAAAATAACGTTTCAAGAACAGGTACAAACGTGTCGGATGAGGAAGAAAAAACTAATGGGCCTCAGGGGAACAATAATGGGCTGTTGTTTGAATGAGTCACGTACGTATTCCCGACGAGTCTCGTCGAACTAAATCGAGCATCTCACGCGGTTCATACGCTTTCTTATAAAATAAACCCTGAGACAATAGAGGAGCTCTAAATCTCGATGTTCTACTGAAAATTACAGAAGGGTCAAGTTGGCGCTTGTCCCGTCGATGGATTGTATTCTTGATTTGATTAAATCCTATACTTTTTACTTTAATTCCCTGGCGTTCTGTATCACATTCCCTTCGCGACTATCCTTTATAGTTAAAACCCGAGCTCCGTTGCGCAGTCGACGTATTTCGCGGTGCGCTCGTAAAACGCCGAGTCGATCGCAGAGCAGCAACTGCGAGGGCATTACTCGGCGACTTTGCGTCTATTCCCCTGGTATTTTTATCCTAGTCTTCTGGTATCTCATTCTCATCCCCTGATATTCTGAATGATGGGATATTCCCGAGTTTAATGCTCTGCTCCGTACCTCACAACCAACTCTTGATACTGTGTTCAGTGTTCATTCACATCTGTTAGAACTTCGAATGTTCTGAAATGAAAAAAAGCAACCAGAATCTCGCGCATTTTAGTTTAATTCCCTCACGCTCCGGACCAGCATTCCCAGACATCTTCACGGCTGTGGGTGGCGAGTAGAGCGCAGTCTACGTATTTCGCGTGGCGCTCGTAAAACGGGAAGTGGATCGCAGCAACTGCCCCCGCCGCCCGCGTAGCGCGCCCACGCGTCTTCATCCCCTCCCCCCTCCGCCGCCTCCGGAAGCAGCCCCCGCGCCCAGCGCCACGCCCAGAGCACCCGCCCGCGCCGCCCCTGCCACCGCCGCATGACCCTTGACCTTTCGCCGAGTTCCGCACAGGGACCCGGACGCGGGACATCCCGTGCGATGGCAAGGTCCAGACGAGTGATATTGTGTAACAGAGTGAATGAATTTATTTTTACAACTTTGGAATTATACAACAGTTGGCTTCGCTTAATAATATACAATAAGACTGAATAAATTACAAAAGTAGTGTACAATAATACGCTTTTTTCTGTATTTCTCAACCATCTGATTCTTTCACCTTTGTCCTTTAATATACACCTCATCTTATCATGAACTTTCCACCTTTCCCACATTCCTCCTTTCTCAAAAACCTGAGATCTCTCTAAATATGTTTCCAATCTTCCTTTTCCGTCTCACATATCCTACAGTTTTCCCTCGGTATTTAGCCAGTATCTACTCGCCCTTGTTTCATTTCCTAACCTACATGTTGCTACCCTTCGCCTGTCACTTTCCTTACATTTCCCTTTTAAATAATTTGGAATATCATCCAAGTGAATAATTTTAAACCATTTCTTATGCGTAGAGTTTCTTAACTTTACGTAATCTTCCTGCTATAGCTGATCTTTATCCCTTTGAATAAATTATTTAAGTCAATCTCTTGTCCTCTTAACCAAGTCACCTCCTCCAACAAATAAACTTTATTATTCCAAAAACTTTCCCTTTCCCTATTCCAATCAAATTTATCTGTCTCATTGGTCTTACCTATTTTCCACCAAACTTGCTCTAATAACTCATTTCCCTTCCCTCTCCAAATCCTGTCCACAAACTTACGTGCTATTTTGCCCATCTGTTCTCTCATTTTTGCCTTGTATAGGATAGTGTAATTTGGTTAAGTATGATTCTAAAATAAACTAGTGCTGCTAAAAAAGCACGTTCTTTCTCCCTCGTATTTTCAAGCAAAATTACGTGAGAATACTCCACTTTTTGAAAACTTGTACATGAACGTATTTCAAAATCTACCTTTAAGTAACAGATTTAATTAAGAGAAAATATCAATCTTTAATATATTAATTGTCAGAAAACTTTATCAAAAATTTGAACTTTTGCATTTTTCGAAAAATCAAGATTTTCAACTGACTTGAGGCTTACACCATTCTCTTAATGGCCCCATTTACTTGGAGGTATCTCTGAATTTTATTCTGATCAACACTTAAAGTTTTCGATTCATACAGTCATAATAATAATAATAATAATAATAATAATAATAATAATAATAATAATAATAATAATAATAATAATGCATGTCTCTTCACTAAGATACTGCCACTAGAAACATTTATAAGGTCGTAACTTTGACTGAACACGACTGCCTTTTTCTCCGCATCACCATCCGTACTCAACCAAATTTCTACTATTTACGACCATTTTATAATTTACTAATATGCGGGATCTAGTTACTCCACCGTCCATAATTACATATTATGGTCACTTTCCGTAAGAATGAGGTATGGATTACCTCTGTATGTATGATAAAAAGAATGCATGTAACGTATGTATATAATGTGTATGTAGTGTTTGTTACGCATGTATCTCTTTTGACGTCTCAAAGACGAGACTCAGACGAGTTTGCAAATAGTGACTGAAAATGGAGTTGTACGTGGAATGAAACACATTTCTATATACGGTTTGTTTTGGTGCGTATCCTGATATTGAGCTAAAATTTGAAATGTCATTCCTAGTCCTATCATAACTTTTAAATTGAAGTACTTCATAAAGAAGGTCGGTCTGAGGGGAAGGCTCGTGCAAAGGGATAAAAAAAGTTGACGCAAATGGGTTGTCGTTATACGAATAATATTTATTCCGTGACATGAATAGTCTTGGTAACTGCAATTCATGTTAAATTCAAGATGATTAATTTTCATACAGCAGTCGTAATGAAATATTCTAATGTTTGTTATTTGTGCTAAGTGTGAAATATTTTCACTTTTTCAACTAGTCGATAATAACTTCAAGAATAATTACTCGTATATGAAGTCCTATACAATCAGAAAGATACACAATGGCATCGCCTCATTTATTTCTTTGAAGCAAACTCTTATCAACAATATTTCTTGTCAAAACTATTAATTTGCAACTCCAAAGAATGTTATGAAAGCAAGTTTGAATTTTACTTGTGACAATTTCAGTTGTACTGCAAGAGTTAATTGTTCTGAATTGTCTAACATTGGTTATCATAAATAGTTAGCATACAGTGAATTCTATCCAAACGGTTTTGTTGTGTTGTTAAACTCAAACAGATCAATTTTATTTTCAGAATACTCTGCTCTTAAACATGGATTCTGAAATACACTCCTCTTCGCATTTATCAGAGACTTTTTGCGGCCCCAGATTACATTCATAGCGAGCCGCTGTGGGTCCCCGCAGTCTTTTTTGTACAAGTTCCTTTCACTTTATATTAGGTAACCCCTTTCTTTTGGGTTTTGCACCTCCCCGTTTCCGGCTGCGAAAGGGAACTACCAGAAATGTCCCTGGCAACTACCAATCTCCTGGGGGAAATTACATTAAATAGCGGATTTCTCCTGCATGTAGGTCGAATAGTGGTTTCCAAGCAACTAGACGAAGTGTAGAATCTTTGGCATTGTCGAAAAAGTGGAGAAATACCGCAAAAATGGATAAAGTAGAGCATGGCGATTACGTCGAGATTCTCAAGCAAATCGACCAAGTAGAGGTTCTCAAGAAAGTCAACCAAGTGGATTTCTCAAGAAAGTTGATCATGTGGATGTTCTCAAGAAACTCAATCAATTACAGATTCTCAAACAAGTCGATCAAGTGGAGGTAATGTGCGCATGTTGATCAAGTGGAGAATCTGTGTGCAGGTAGATGAAGTGGAAGATACATAGCAGATCGATCAAGTGAAGAATTCCAAGGGAAACATCTCCTGACTTTTGCCACGTATAGCGAGACTGAAAATGACGGAAAAATCGTGGAAATACGTTTCTCTCAATAAATCTAAGTTGACAAAGATTACATAAATTATTTCATTATTTAATAATATCAACAACACCTCATCAGAATCCCCACATCACACAGATATACAACATGTCGGTCAAGTGAAAGATGTCAAGGATGTCGATCGATTGGAGGTACTCGACCAAGTCTATCAAATCAAGGTTTTCAAACAAGTGGATCAAATGAAGAATCTGCACGCAGGTTTATCTAGTAGTGGATGTGCGGGTAAGTTGATCAAGTGGAGGAAGTCGAGTAAGTAAAATGAACCATGAACACCTTTTGTCGTACACATATTCTTCGTGGTGCTATCGCGCGTTGCAATAAACAAATTCATAATGAAATAAATATAAGAGAGAATAATTAATACCGTAACGTGAGATGGCCGCGAGGCCGAGTGCTTGCGCGCTGCTCACCCGCCTTGCAGCTCGTGCGGCACCACGAGTCGTACGGGGTGCGCCTCCCCGCACGCCACCGCCGCCTGCGTGTTCAGCAGCCACAGCGACGCCTGGGGCAGCGCCGTCCCGGGCTGCGCATGCGCACACAACACAAAAGTACAGTCGGTGAGTGCTGTTTCCGGATGCGACATCTCCTCAACTGATTAGTCCCTTGAGTGGACTTTTTTCTGTAGAGTTGGCGGCATTGCACCATCTCTTGGAGACGTGATCCGGCCACGGCCTACCTACCAGCTTGCCGGGTTTCCCCTCCTGGTATCTCCCTCAGCGATGTTCAAGATTCTGATCTAAGATTATGATTGGCCTTCCGACATGAGTGGCAGTGTAGTACAAGGAAGTTTATGTGTGAAAGGGGAGAGGGAGGGACAGGCATGACCAAGGATTCTGGCCGAGCGTGGTCTGTAGCATATTTCAAGTTACTTATCAGAGATTCGCCTGGTATTAATGTGACAAACCATGTCAAAGGGTCAAGTCAGCCGGCTGCTATATTGTACTTCAGACTCTGGTTAAATTTGTTCCAAATATATAGTTAGCCTCGAAAATCCGTCTCCTGCGGGAATATAAATCTGTGACTTCATTGGTTGACGGTACTCCACATCCAATTCCGTTGCCTCTGAACCATTGTAGCTGGTATAAAATTATAGTTTATTAGATACGCTGCAGTAGAGATTGTTACTTTTGGTAGACAATTTGAGCCACGGTTCCCCTTTAATGACCTCAACTTTTCTAGTACACTTTCCGATTGTCCTTCACTCAGATTTATTGACGTGAAAACGTCTCTTCGCTCGTTGCTCTACTGCCCTCTCTAACTCTCTTACATGACAAAATAATTAAAGATGTGTATCCCTTTTACCTACGAGACTAATAACAACTACTAAGACAAATAAGACTACTCCCTTGCTCAAATGCTCAAATAAGACTCCCTCGCTACCTTCAAGACTAATAAGAAAGCAGGGTTTATCCTTGTGCGAATAATGTCTGCACATGTTTATCACAAAGGGGATGTTTCGCCTTTGACGTCAGCGCAAGCCGTTAGGCGCATGCGCGTAGTAGTCCCATTAGCTTTGAGCAGAAAGCGCATTAGTGTGACCAGAGTGTGACGCGGAAGCACGTTGAGCTACGACGTCGATGTGAAGATTTCACAAGCTTGCAAATCACCACCGCAACCGAAAGGGAAGCAATAGAAAGAAACGCGTGAACGAAAGGGAAAATTTGAATCGGATTTCAAATTTTGAAGTAATTTATGGTGTCGTCTCTTCTGAATTGAAAATATGTTCTAAATTGTAGAGAACTTCATTGAGACGGATGGCCGTATCGGAAGGAATGCAATAACCTCAAAACGAAGGATCAGAGGGAATGCGAGAGTACGGCAGCATGGGAATGACAATGAGAAACAGTATATTATGCAACCAGTTTTTAATGTTAAGCTTTATTGCATTAGTACGTGTTTGGAAAATCTGCGACCTTAGAAGAGAGTTTTCATATTTGTACGAAAGCAATAAACCGACATTATAAACGAATTGCATACGTTATTGTCTTATATGATAGTCTTATAAATTATTATTAGACTTATTAGTACCATAAATGGAAAATACGTCTTAATCTTTACCATAATATTTTATTTTATGAACGATTTCTTGTAAGGAAAAAGGACGGTTGTAATACTTGATCACAAAAAATGTTTATGTGTAAGATAAATGAATATAACTGATATTTTTATTGTTAAATCACTAGTCATTCCTTTTAGCATGAGTATTATTATTATTATTATTATTATTTATTATTATTACTATTATTTATATTCATGAGCAATGATGTGTTGTGAAGTGAGGAAAAACGCATATGTATAAAAGACATTACATTTTAACGATGTGCAGTGAGGTGAGATGTAGGACTGTGAAGGCATTGCGCTGAATGTAAACATTATTTTGTAAAGTATTTTATAGTTGATCAATGTAAAGTTAATGACATTTGAAGACGTTAAACGCGAGGCATCGCGCTCTACCAACAGAGTTCCCCAATAGTAAGATCTTCGAGTCCATCGTAGCGAGCAACTTTATTTAGTTATTTAATCTCAAAACCATTTTTAAAATGTGTGACGTACTACGAGGAGAAGAGCAATGTGTGCTCTGGGATGACTGTCCTAAATACTATATTTATTAAGTTGAATTATGAATAAACGTATCAAAGAGCGCTTTTGGCAAGAATTGGTATGAAAATAGTAGCAATTGTGTAATAAAGACTACTTGCAATGGAAAATTAGAAAGAAACTTTCGCAGCTATTGCTAGTGCTTTACGGAAAGGAATAGGCTTACTGTTGCGAGAAAATGAAGAACATTTTTTTTTAATATCTACATTCCCTACAGAACTCAAAAAAAGTGCACCCAACGTGGTTTTGCTGTTCTTTTTTTAGGCCAAGTTTATTTAGTTAAAATAATTATCAATTTTGGCAGAATGTATTTTGATTGTAAGTGAAGCTACATTTATGTCTAAAAGCAAAATAAGGGACTGTCTTAGCACTTTCACAAAGAATTAGGGCAACTGGACCGAAAATCTGATCGAGATGAGGATTATTGACCCAGAAGCTGACGTACATACTTATTACAGACATATTTATCCTTTTAGAATTATACATCAAAATGGTAACTAGTACATTAAAAATATCATTGTTAAAACCAAAGTATTAATTTTCTTTTTGGTGCGCTTAACTATTCTTTGTCTCTATTTCAGGATAATAATATCTAACATTTTTACTAGCTGACGTCATCGTATTTAAACAGTTTTAAAATTATCTTCATATTAATTAATTTGATGTTTTTTATTAGAAGGATATAAAAACAACGTACACTTCCCAACGGAGATCTAGATGCGTCGAATAAACACCTCGCTCCTCACAAATCGTAGACTGAAAAAGCATCTAAATGATTTCTTCCCAAGCTTCACCTTCCCCACGATTTGTTATTTCGATTTCACAAATTACACAAAATTAAAGAAGACCAGTACGTGGTTTAAATAAGTTGAAAAGGACTTGAAGGAGCTCAGAATTACACTAGCAGGTGTTACTGAGCGGTCTTCAATGACGAACAAACTGAAGAAATTCACCAGAATTTGAGGACAAACCAAAATAAAGACAGGGACCATTTGGACTCAGAGGAAAGAGAAACATCGGGCCCGAATGAAAGAGATATGGAAGCAAAATATGAAAAAGGCAGAAAGTTGAAATAAACGAAATCCATAGTGGTTCATTCGAAAATTAATAATAATAATAATAATAATAATAATAATAATAATAATAATAATAATAATAATAATAATAATATCGAAGTACACGAAAATCAATCTCCAGGAGATCTAGACGACTTTCGTACAGGCTGCTATGGTTCAGGAGCGACGGTAACATTCAGGAGGTCACGGAGGAGATGGGAACTAAAGATTATTTATGGACATAGAATTGTCGATATTTAATTTACAGTGGAAACTATATATTCGTTTCTGCTTAACTCACCATAGGGTAACGCAGTGTAATGTTGTTTGGGTAGGGCCCCTTTCTGCGGGGTGGAAAGTACTCAGTGATCACCACGGTGCCCACTGCTGATTCGTCAAAAGAGCCATATGCCAAGTAGGTGCCATCAGGAGAAAACCACATTGCTGGATCGTCCTTAAACACTTCGACTGAAGCGGCAGCCACCGCCAACATGTCAAAAAGAGAATAAACATTTTATTTGTGTGTAAATAAAGGAAATAACATGAAAAACATGAATTTATTCGGTGTTGGTTAGTAGTTTACCGTTGTAACATGTGTTTTACTCGCCCGGGCAGACGTAATCCTGCCTTTGGCAGCGGGTAATGCGAAGTAAACAAACTTTTATTCAAATTATCGCCAATTTACTGTTTATAAATAACTTTCTTACATTTTGTTACTTTTCATAAGTTAAAGTATCTAGTAATGGGATGCAGGTTATAGTTTAAAAATGTATTCTCTTTAATTTCATATAATGATCCCCTTCCAATTTTAGCTAGATTCCCCCCAATTTTTATCATTACGTCAACGATTATATTTTTAACAAACTTCTATAGGGTATTATTAAAAGAAATGCGCTGAATAGATAGGGATGATTCAAAAAATTGCTCGTCTTGAGTTAATTGGACTAAATGAATTCTTTGTCAGTGTGGGAAGGCTAGTGCACGACCATCACGCAATTACATGAAACATCCTTCCTGCATCTTCTTCATGAGTCCAGCCAACCAAAATCTTCAACTCATTTTACTTCGAAATACAGATAAAACTTAACTCGTCGGTAAAATAATAGTTCAATGATTCAACTTTTTGAATCACTTTCCTTTGAAATACAGTGCATTCTACACCTGTTTTGTTTTTCCAAATGCTTTAGCTGTGATTTAATTAAGGAAACATGAGGTTTCCTTCAATTAACTTGAATTATGCATAATTTTACGTGGCGAGACTCTGGCCATCGGGCCTGTTCTTCCGTTTTGTCCACACAAATTTTGCTACGCTCCATTCACCATCTAGTGCTGAAAGATTGTATCATTCGTACGATAAAACAGGTGAATTTAACTCAGAGGCTTGTTCTAAGCTGAGGATCTTTTACAGACAGTAAATCTACAAGAAGGGACAGTCCGCTTTACATCTCGTCCAAAAGAATGCACACTAAGCACTCTTTAAATCTCTTTTAAAAAAATCCGCGGGTTCGATTCAGTTAGCATTGAACCCGCAAACTTGGGCATAACATCCTGATACGCTAACGGTAAAACAACGGAAGGCAATATAGCGTACTTCGAGTTGCGTGCTGAGCTAGAAGCTCACCTTTGTAGCTCCAGGACGGGAGGCCGTTGTAGATGCGCCCGAACTCTCCGTCGCGGGTGACGCGCAGCGCCTTGAGCGGCCTGTCGCCCGCGCTGGGCACGTAGAAGACGTCGTTGCGCTGCACGAAGGCGAAGGAGTTGCCCCTGGGCGCCCAGATCGCCTGCTGGATGCGGCGCCCGCGCGGCCCCTCCACCGGCTGCAGACGCCTTCAGGGAAGCATGCTTTGCTCGTTAAATTTGTTCAGAGAATGTTTTATGTATTTAATGATTAAACTTGTGCAAAGAATTTATGCATTTAATAACTCTTTTTGTTCAAAGAATTGATGTATTTAATATTTAAATTTGCTCCAAGATTTTTGTATTTTATAATTAATTTTGTTCAAATATTTTACGGCTGCAGACGCCTTCAGGGAAGGATGCTTTGCTCATTCAATTTGTTCAGAGAACTGTTTATGTATTTAATGATTAAACTCGTGCAAAGAATTTATGTTTTTATAATTAAATTTGTTCGAAGAATTGATGTATTTAATATTTAAATTTGCTCCAAGATTTTTGTATTTTATAATTAATTTTGTTCAAATATTGCACGGCTGCAGACGCCTTCAGGGAAGGATGCTTTGCTCGTTAAATTTGTTCAGAGAATTATTTATGTATTTAATGATTAAACTCGTGCAACGAATTTATGTTTTTATAATTAAATTTGTTCGAAGAATTGATGTATTTAATATTTAAATTTTCTCAAAGATTTTTGTAATTTATAATTAATTTTGTTCAAATATTGTACGGCTGCAGACGCCTTCAGAGAAGGATGCTTTGCTCGTTAAATTTGTTCAGAGAACTATTTATGTATTTAATGACTAAACTCGTGCAAAGAATTTATGTTTTTATAACTAAATTTGTGCAAAGAATTGATTTATTTAATATTTAAATTTGCTCCAAGATTTTTGTATTTTTAATTAATTGTGTTCAAATATTTTACGGCTGCAGACGTCTTCAGAGAAGCATGCTTTGCTCATTCAGTTTGTTCAGAAAATTACTTATGTATTTAGTGACTAAATTTATGCAAAGAATTAATGTTTTTATAACTAAATTTGTTCAAAGAATTGATGTATTTAATATTTAAATTTGCTCCAAGATTTTTGTATTTTATAATTAATTTTGTTCAAATATTGTACGGCTGCAGACGCCTTCAGAGAAGGATGCTTTGCTCGTTAAATTTGTTCAGAGACCTATTTATGTATTTAATGATTAAACTTGTGCAAATAATTTATGTTTTTATAATTAAATTTGTTCAAGGAATTGATGTATTTAATATTTAAATTTGCTCCAAGATTTTTGTATTTTATAATTATTTTTGTTCAAATACTTTACGGCCGCAGACGTCTTCAGGGACGGATGCTTTGCTCGTTAAATTTGTTCAGATAATTATTTATGTATTTAATGACTAAACTTGTGCAAAGAATTTCTGTATTTAATAACTAAATTTGTTCAAATAATTGATTATTTAATAATTAAATGTGTTCAAAGAACTTATGTATTTAATATTTAAATTTGTTCAAAGAATTTATGTATTTGATAACTAAATTTGTTCCAAGAATTGACGTATTTTATAATTAATTTTGTTCAAATAATTTACGTATTTTGTAATTAATTTTGTTCCAAGTATTGCTCCCCCCCCGTTCGGAGCTCGAAATCGGGTCCCATGGTTTACGTACAGTTGGTCTAAGTTAGAGCAACTGGACGTAAACCAGAAGAGTGATTTCTGTGTCCTAAGGTAATGACTACGAACATCTAAAGACAATAGATAAACAATAATTGGGCTCAAATAGACCAAAAAAATGTAAGTCGTAGGTGGATAATTGGGATACGATCGTAAGTTCTCCATAAAGAGCATTGAAAAAGTTAGGCTGACGTACAAACTTTTTCACATACTCACTGGGTAGCGACGTCCACTAGCTCCAACTGCATTTCAGTGTCGGTGCTCGGGTCCATCTGCGAACAAAGCAAGATCCTCGCCTTTCCATACTGGAAGTGACTTTACGCAGAGGTATCATTCCTTACGCCTCAATCAGAAATGTGTTTTACTAAGTAGTACATAATCATGCATTACAAACTCTCAATTATTTTTTTTGTATAATATAAGTAGTAAATTATTGGCAAGTTGCCAATAATTTTTTTTGTTTCTTCAATGCTCTTACGATTGCACATTGTGTGCAACTCATTCACCGAAATTGTATCGCTTTGCAGTCCCAATCGTATGGTGTGCTTTCCTGATTTACTACCCAATAATACCTCTGTAAGCAATAAGCAGAACAGTACATTCAATATGCTTAACTATTGAACGCGTTCTTACGGACACCGCGTCGTTGGCTCAAACGAAGTTGGGACGTGACGTACGGGGTGAATGTCGTGCTTCACAAGGATATATTTGGCGTCTGGTGATGGGATGAAAGCGAACGCCCACACCAATTTTCTGATCTGTAACATTAACGAAAAAATCACATTCACAAACAGTCATAAATGGTTCTTGTAAGTTAATACAAAATTTTTGCACACCTTGGAACAATGCATTCTGCACTAGGTTTCATTCAACCTAAGTTAATGTCAATACCACTGTTCACTAAATGTACCTAACCCAAATTTGGACCATGTGCACAATGTGGTGTTTATTAGGTTTCATGAGTGCGTGATTTGATTCCTTTATGTGGATAATTTGCAGTAGGGATAAATACTCACCGTCTGCATCGATTCGTTGCTTATGAGATTGTAGGCAAACACAGCGTCCCCTTGTTTCTTCATTTTCATCAAGGTTGGTTGCTCGTGCTCATCCTAATCAAAGGGATTGGCAACACGTGAGACAATTATCAGTGTCAACGGTCATTTTAAAATGGCTTAATAATTATACTTATATTTAATAATCACAATTTCAAAGCGCCCACGATAGTATCGTTTTGAAGCATAGTTTCTATGCCGCAGTGGATCTCAGCTGAACCGCGTAGTAAAACCTTTCACGTGGCGTGCGTTAAAAATTCAATTGAAATCGTCTAGGCTATAACTGTATTTGCTACCACCGATCAAGTTCTTCTCTGTTGATCAGTTTGGAGTAGTGGCAGTTGATGTTCTTCGCACAGGGCTCCAATTACGTGACTTAATTTGACGATCAGTACAGTGGTGGTTTCCCAAAGGAGAGAATGAAAGGAAGCCCTCCTCACATATTTTCCTAATTTTTTTACTTTTTTATTATTTTTATTGATACAGTGCACATATCCACTTTACAGAACTGCGTGAAACCATTTGGTAGGATGTACACAATAATACAAAAAAAATAAGAGGAAGGATGTTGGTGATTTGTGAAATGTATGGGAATAAACGGGCTTAAGAGTTAGAGGAGATATAAGAGGAGTTACAGGGGGTAATTCAACTTCGGGGAATCTGAAAGCGATGCAGTTAAGGGAGATGTTTGCATGTTGGTGGTTTTTCCTAGAGATAATGTAGGTTGGAAAGGTAACTGATGAACATTGTTGAATATTTTGGAGAGGCGAGCGATGTGCTGGGTGACTGGAGATGTTATCAGGTCTCTGTGAATTTTGGCATTTCAAATGTACCATGGAACATCTAAGGCAGGGCGGAGGAATTTATTTTGTAGGGTTTGGATGTGTTTTATTGTAGAGGGGGCTGCAACTTCCCAAAACGAGGCTGCGTACGTGATTTCTGGGAGAACAGGGAGGACTAGCGGTTTATAAACGTGAAAGGTGATCCTTAGGATAAGGAATATCTTTTTATTAATAAGAGGATAGATTTGGTGTAAGGAGGGATTAGCTAGATTTAGGGGCGAGTGCATGTGGGCTGAGGTGTTAGATCGGATATCCAGTACGACAATGCCTACATGATGCGAATAAATGACCGAGATAGCGGAAGGCTGGTGATATGTGTTTCAGGGTGAACATTTGGCAGTGTATTTAGCAGGGTTAAGGTTAAGTAGCCAATTCGATGATCAAATGGCGAATTCTTTCAGAGCTTCTTGAAGGGCAGAAGAGGCCCCATGGTGAGAATGACTGGACATGAATAAAAGTGTCGTCTAGAGAGTCGTTTCGGTGGAAGTGTGGCTGAGAATATCGTCAGTACAATGTGTATGTTAAAAGACCGTTGGGGATAGTGGAGAGCTTTGGGGGTTTACTGCAAGGATCTTAAATGGTTGGGATAATGAGATGTTTACTTTGACAGCAAAATATTTGTTGTTGGGTTCTTCTGCATGAACCAATAGAAATATTTACTTTGATGTGAGAGGGAAATGTATATTTTAGTTAATAATTATGTAAAATTTATTTGATACTGAATTTTTTATTTGAAATATGGACATTTATTTTGATTGAGTTTTACGCATACTTTTGCGTACGCTTTTGGCGGCCCGACATCGATTCCAACTCACTCTGAGGGAGAAGTAATCGCTTTTCTTCTTAAGTCTGTTAATCGGCCATATCTTGTAGCTCTGCTGCGGGCAGAAAAGGAAACGATTTATTGATAGAGCTATGCTGTTCCAGGGATGGTATCCTATTTTCTTGTACTCCTATCTATGGAGGCCTCTGTCAACGTTTAACGAGACTGTGGGAAATGGCACAGAATTGTGAACGTTGCGTCAGAAAGAGAACAGTGCGTGGACCGGCAAGCAGAGGTGAGCAGCTTGCATCCTCTACAATGTAATCTCACAACGTATACTGGCAGAAATTCAATCAAACAGGCGAACTGATCCTATAGATATTTCTCGTTTTCCATCGCAGTTGTTGATGCAACTGACTTCTTTGTCTTTCCCCTTCAGCAAAGTGCACTGATCAGCAAAGTGCACGAACCGCTGGTTGCGCGGTTCCAAACGCTCCCGCTCCCCTCACTCTCGCTGCCTGACGTTCGGGCAAAGAAAAGACGGAGAGTTGAAAGGGAACTCTTCCCCTATACTTCCCGAGTTAAGCTGCGACCTCGAGGTTTTTCACTACGCGGTACATCTTTACTACGAATGTGACTCACGAACCAAGTCTATATCTTTGATCTGTGAATTTTTGAATCGTGCGATCCACTGCGAAACCGATGCCTCGCTAAAAATACACATTGAAGATCCATGGATTCCGTTTGCAAAATTTTGTTTTTGAATGGTGCTTTACCGTAATTCTTGCATAACTCGTCACGTGAAAAAACAAATGGGCTAACGTTGTTTTGTTTTACCACTGTATTTTCATTACAGTGACGTTTCACGCAATTTAACCAGTTGAAGTTAGCTATACAAAACCAAATGTCCGTAAAGTTAGCATACCCACGTATCACAATTTTAAAAAACTGTATCCCAGAATTTTGTTCTAATTAAAGACAAATTTATACCCAAATTTAAAAATTTTCTACTAATGCACAACATTGAAATATTCAACACTAAATGTGGATACGCTAACTTAACGTTAAGTTAGCATACCCACACAATAAAAACGCATGATACATAAAAACTAAATGTACCAGATGTTTGCCCGAATTAAAGACTAATTTATACCCAAATTCAAAAATTTTGAAAATGGGTATAAATTAGTCTTTAATTAGAACAAAATTATGGGATACAGTTTTTCAAAATTGTGATAAGTGGTATGCTAACTTTACGGACATCAAAACCAAGCGAGACGAGACATAGCTTTAGAAACCCAAGATATAGAAATTTATTTTCGTTTCTACAGGCTTGTAGAAAACCAAGAGAAAGGCAAAAACATGAAAGCATCCGTACCAGGAAGTAGAGATGTCCGCCGGGCAGCCAGGTGGCGTTGAAGTGCCTGGGGATGAAGCTGCCCCTAAGCACGTCGCGCATCGAGGCGAAGGGGTCGCGCGGCGGGCGTGGGCCGGGCCCCGCGCCCAGCAGCGCTGCCGCCGCCGCCACCAGCACCAGCACCAGCACGCCCAGCGCCGCGCCCAGGGCGATGGCGCGCCCGTCGCGCCGCCAGCTGCGCAGCATCAGCTCCTGCGCGCAATCGGCCCACGTGAGGACTAGGAGCGGTCTTCACACGGCGCCATTCAGCAGCGCTTCCGAGTGCCGCGGGCTGGTAGCAAAGCATTAATTTAAATGGTGGTCTTCCCACGAGTGGCGGGACGAGTTACGCTGCTGCGGAACGCGGTGGCGGACTCCCGGTGGAAGCGCGTTCGCAACACTAGTAAAGCATTGGTTTAAATGGAGGTCTTCTCACTGGGGCATTCAGTCGCTACCTCCAGTTCGGGTCTGCCCTTTGATCATCGTGACGAGCCTATGGCGGCCACTTGAGTCCACTGTGGCAAAACCTTCCCTTTCCGCGGTCGGTGTGACGGCGGGATTGTCGCTTCTCGGAAGCACTTCTGAGTGGCGCAGTGAGAAGGGATCCTTTGGTCGCCTTCACATAGAGCCACTTTGCAGCGCTTCCGAGTAGCGCGTCTGGTAGAAAAGCATTTGTTAAAATAGATGCATTCACACGAGTGGGGGAGTCGCGCTGCTGTGGCCTTCGGTGGCGGAGTCCCGCCACCAGCGGCGCAGAAATGCATTCGCACCACCGCCAGGTGAACACAGATCTAAATGTCAGCGTTCACACCAGTCGCACCACTGGATCGGACTTTGCCTACTGCCTCCCTTTGTCCACTGCCACGGATCTTTGTCGGGTACTGAGCCCACAGAGGTGTGAATCACGAAACGACCTTACGGAGCCTCCACACGGATCCACTCGGTGGCGCCACCGAGAAGCTTTTCAGACTCCGACCGCCACCGACTGCGTACGCTGCTATGAATAATAAATACTTAAAAGTAAGAATAATAAACAAAAAACAAAATATTAAGAATGGAAAAGTGCAAAAACTATTATGAACTTGCAGTAAATGCAACTAAAAGTTTATTAAAAATAAACAACTTCAATGTTCTTTAACGAAATATATTTTATAGAGGAAGAGAAATTTTAATTATAAGTATTAACGACTAGAAAAATTATTAAACTACAATTGCTAAAAATAATTAAAACAGCTCAACAATGACCCACAAACTCCGCTTCAAACAGTAACTTTGCAACTCCACGCTCTAATATCAATTTTCATTACATTCTCAACTCCCCAGACCAGTGCCGCGGGCAAGTTGCCCTCTCGTTCCGCTGGAAAACGTCGTTGCCATTTGCTGCACATTCATTGGTCGAGGGCCTTCCCATTCTCGGCCAAATATAAATGTTTACCATCTTTCCGCATTCCCGTCATGTGAACGTCTACCTGAGATGTCCGTCTTTCAACTCTCTTCACGTTCACGGTCGCGTTTGGAATTGTGGAGCGGCCTTTAGTATTCCCACTACATAACGGCCCCAATAACTTTTAACTCGGGAGTTCATGCAATGCATCTGGGAAATGGTGTGGTGCTGCTTGTCGAATCAGCCCGATGACAGAGGAAAGTAAATGATCGGAAACCATCGCTACTAGTCTACTGAAGGGCGAGTGCTATATTTGTTGTAAAATACGAAAATTCAATTCTAGTGTTGAACTGCGAATTAAGCAGTGTTTCAATATCCTCTATAATAATTACCACGACTCACCCCGGTGAGAACAATGATACTAAAATAATTACAATTTTGAGGTTAAGTCAATAATAAATACGTATGATGATCTTCACCTGCCTCTAGGATGGCTCGTGGGCAGCGTACTAGCTTCCCGTGGTGTGACCAGGGTTTGATTCTTGATCGAGGCAAAAATAGAGTTTAAGTTTTCCTCTAAAATTGTCTCAGCTTCTGTTGCTGTGTGGCGAAGAAAAGCTCAGGCAAGTGGAGTTCGCAAGTTACTCTGAAGGGAATATGTCATGTTCGCCACATATTCCTCTTACCCACCAAGGGAATTAAATTAGCACCAGGCGTGGAGAACACCGTTGACTGGCCGTCAAAGTCGGACACTCGACCCAATACGCCAATTGGATTCTTGATGTTCTGCGTGCACGAAAAACGTTAAATCTCTTGCAATTTATTTATTCCCTAAAACGACGATCTGGCTGTTCTATTATTGGTATGAAATGCGTTGTACATTATTCGTTGCACAGACGTACGCATGATATATGTAAACGGGCGTGGGGGGCCGGTGGTGCTTCACCGCCAACTAGGAAACGCCCGAGCGATACCGGGTCGATTTTATCCTACATTTATTGAATTGAATTGATGTCTTATTTTACGAGGCGGGTCTCGGGACATCAGGCCCGCACTGCCGTCTGACCACGCAAATTTCGCTACGCTCCATTCACACACTAGCGGAGAAAGGAAGTATTTCTTGATCGACAAAACAGGCGATTTGAATTAAGCTCAGAGGCGTCATTTAGGCTTGAGGATCTTATACAAGTAAATAACTCTACTGACATGGGACAGCCGGCTTTACTTCTCCTCCGAAGGAAGGCGTAAAAGGATTTAAAAATCCGCGGCTTCGATCGGATTTGAACCCGCTTCCGGGTATAACAGTCCGATACTCTAACCGTTACACCATCGCCGCCGTAAAATTATTTCCGCGGGAAAGTATTTAGGAAGCCTGAAGTTCCAGCTGTCGCGTCGTGACGTGGAATACTGTGAACTGCAGGCTTCTTCCGGGGGAGCGGGGGGAGGGGGAGGGCCTTAGTATTCGGGCGGCGCGGCGACCCTCCTTGACCCGCCCTGGGTGCGAAGTCAACGGCGCGGCAGCGCGGCAGCGCCGTCCCGACCGCCACCAGCCCACGCCGCTCCACGCAGCCTCCAGCCTCTCTCCACGCCGCTCCGCGCAGCGCCGCCTCGAGCGTGCGCGCGCAGTTGGAGCTGCGCTTCGTTCGCTACGGAACCGAGGATTTGGACTGGGGGATAAACATGCGCTCTACTATAACATACGATAAGATAAAGATAAATTTATTTGAACTGCAAATGGGCAACTAATTACATAAATAAGATAATACAGCTAACATGCAAATTATATAATAATAATAATAATAATAATAATAATGGTATAATAATAATCATAGAGACAATAAAAACAGCTGATAAAACATAGATAATGACAACAATAGTTACTACAAGAATAATAAAAATAATAATGATACAAAAACTTCCTAATTCATAAAACATTTAAATTACCTTAAAAAAAGAAATATCTTTAACCAAACTCCGTACTGAATTTTTGTTCAACAGCACCTCCCTTCACTTCACTTCACTATGACCCTTTAATCACTTCCTACGTTATTTCCCTGTTCTGCACTGCACGACACCTCACTTCACAATATATTACTTACGCATCGCTCTATAACCTACTATTCTCAGTTATGTGCCGACTGAAATAGCTCAAGTCTACAACTGCCGCCTGTCTCTTCGCTGTGTCTCTCAGCGGGAAGTTCTAGTGTTCGAGCCCCGGCGGTGATGGATTTGCCAGTTCAGCTGTACTGTGATTCATTTAACCTTGCACTTGACGTGAATTATCTGTTCAAGGTTTCATCCAATCGGGAGCTTGAACCTGTCCATAGTGACATCACTGTAGCGACATAAAAGCTCCCGATTGGATGAAATCGGAACAGCTGATTTACGTCAAGTGCACTGCTAAATAAATCTATCGATAAATAGATCTAATACATCGCGTTTATCTCCTGTCTGGAGGAGAATTTGCGCAGCTGGTGCTCTGATAGGTTTCGTATTTACGTCCCCTTTTTTATGTATTAATTTACTTTCAAGTTTGCATTGACCATTCTGAGTGATTCCATTGTTTAAACGTTAAGAAGCTCTTCGTTCACTCACATTATCTTTACGTTTCATTGAGAATTTTTTCCTTCAGCGAACAGTACAGGGTGCTGTATATTATGTTGATTCACTCGACCTTTAGCATATTGTGATGGCACAAAATATATGGTACTAATTCTTTCGTTTTTATTTTTTCTCATCTCACCACACTTCTGATAAAAAATAAAACGTCAAGAAATCTTCAAGAAATCTCACTTGGAAACTAATTTGCGATTTTGAATTTCTCCCATTAATTTACATAAATAAATACTTTGCCGTAAACTTATCACGGTGCGATTGGTACCTTAAAAATGTACATAAGCATCCAATAGATCACGTTAGATACATTCACAACCCGTCTCAATGAACGGTTGACCTCCATCGATATGTGGAAAGATGCGGCGTGGGAAATTAGTACACATGGTCAGTGGCGCGCCGGCCTGAATTGGTCTCGTTGGCTGCGTTCCATATTCCAGGACGTGAAAGTACAAGGTGAACGGTTTTACATTAAGACACGAATGTCTCCTCTTGTGTTTTATTACATGGCTGGGTTATACAAATCATTTTTCGAAGAAATTAAAATGCATAAACCAGCCTGTTGCGTGGTTTAATGAAGTCTATATATATTAATTTTAGTGACGATTGAAATTATTGAAAATAAATACTGCACGGTGAGCACTGCTAGACAACACTGCGAGTTATAGAAACCCCCTAGATCGCTATTCTTTATTGTTTTGTGGAAAACATCATACTTATCATAATTTCAGACTAAAAGATAGAAGCAAAGTGGTCCTCACCTACAAAACGATTGCTCTTCCTTCGCCCTTAATGTTAAATATATTTTCATTCTCTGTGATACCTTAGGCTACGACGAAAATAGGAGGAACGCATTGCCAAACTTAAGTTTTTATTCTCCAAATAAAATATGATTGGAAATGATATTAACCATCTTACATTTACAAAGCAGAGGTAGACATTGTTTCTTCCGTTGCTTAGATTCTTTAGTTGATTTCAATCAATCATTTATTCATTGCAATCATTTATTAATTACATCCTCCTTTGTCCCCTAAAATCGCTTCACTTACTTCATAACATATTCAATCTCTCAAAATGTCTCTAAACCTGCTCTCATATGCTTATCCCATACATTCATTTGGAAGCTAGCTTCTATTAGAAAAAATGAGTCACTTTTGATCACTCGTCTCCAACTTACCTGTTGCCCTATTAAAATACGATGACAACAAATGCAACTCTGTAATAAAGCATTCGTCAATATATAATTGATTCAGTTTCTTTGAACTTTCAACTGAAAAATGTGAACAACCGTAAAAATTCCGAATTGAAACAATTTTAGCAACTTCGAGTGAGCTAGTATCAATCTCAAACACGACAGTTGCTGAACCACGTGAAATAAATAAAATAATTAATTTGCAAATTTACTACACACGGAACTACTCACGAAGAGGTCAGAGAGACGACCTCTTTCCCTTCGCCTTGGAGAAAAGACACGTCCTCAAGGCCATTTTCTTGGTGTTCTATCCATAGACTAAGTGGGGCGAATTGAATATCAATAATCGCTCACGTGACTGAACAGCTAACATTCTCTTTGTATAGTAAACTCAGAAGTAGTGAGCGTTCGGTTACACTGAATACATTGAATATAAATCCCACAGTCCCGATCCATACTCATAACAAATAAACAGTTTAAGATTCGTTTAAAGTGAACTCTCAACAATGGTTATAGAGAACAAAAAGAATGAAACTTCAAGGAAAAAATTGTTCGGTGAAAACACATAACAATAAGTATTTGCAGGTAGAGATTCTCGTGAATTACTTTCGTAAACATTGATGGTGAATAAAAAGGGAGCCAGGGAATCATGCGTGTTCTGTGGTATAACGATTAGCGTAAAACGACTGTTGTACCTATGTTTGTGTTTCAAATCCGATCAAAGACGTGGATTTTTAAGGGCGATAAAACTCCACGTACGCCTTTCTTCGGAGTGGAAATAAAAGACTGCTGTCCCATGTATATTTACTGCATGTAAAAGAACCTCAAGCCTAAAAGAAGTCTTTGAGCTAAATTCAAAATTGCCAGTTTCATCACCCGAGTTCAAACCTCCTTTTTCCTCTAGATGGAGAAAGGAGTCTAGAGAAATTTGCCAGAGCGGACCTAATGGCCCGAACAGATTCTCAGAACCAGTTTCGGGGCTCACTTCCTCCTTGGGCTTCCTACATCTCTCATTCCTCTGCATCTGTAGGCCCCTGCGAGTCAGGTGCGTGGCATCATTCCTGGATGTTCACACCCTCTTCTTATTTCTTTTAGTTACTCCAGCAGTGGTAGACTCATATTCCCTTTCTTATCTATCCTCAATATTTTTCTTCTTTATTTAAATTGAAGTCATGAGTATTTCTCACGAATTTTATTTCAACTGTCTGAATTGAGTTGTCTTCAATATTACTGTTGCTTTGTCTCCATATTAGCACTGGTAGAAGCTCACCTAGAAGATTTACTTGTAGTGCCCCGAAAGATGGCCTCGGTATTGAAACTACTAAACCAAGATATGAGAAACTAGTTGTACAAAACAGCTCGAACTTTCTCGCATTATTTATAAGTTTCCGATTTTCGAAAATTAAGAGAGTTCAATGAAAACATGACCTGCGCAATTCTTTAAGCGTTCTGTATTCTAACAGTAGAAAAAACATTTCAGCGTGTTATTTATAAATTGCTTAAATTTCAAGCGAAAAATTACGCAAAAACGACTCGTTTTCTCAAAAGCCTGTACAATGAACTTTTGAAAACACGCCATATTAAAACATGAAATACTGTCTAAGTTTAAAGAAGTAATTTACTATATGTAGAAATAAGATTTGTTGACATTTTTGTTTCCATGGGACGGCAATAAGAACAATTATGTTGAAAATTCGCTATTTTATAGCGCACAATTACTGTACTTTCTCTTCTTACAAAGTAAATATGAGAACGTTAAAACCGTCATAGATCCGGCGAGGGCGGCGGCGGTAACGGGTATGCTCTTTGGTATGCGTTTGTTAGGATAGGTTTTGAATAAAGTGATGGTTCCTAACACGCACAATACGAGTGAGCAAATCAAAATCCGCTTACAAGTGTATGATAAACTACGAAATTCAATTCAATTACGCCTTATTTTCTGGGTAGTCTCAGGCCTTGAGGCTTGCTCTTCCGCCTGGCTACGCAAATTCCGTTGCGCTTCTTTCACCGTCTGGCAGAAAAAGAAGGTATCACTCGGGCGAGAAAACTAGCGATTTCTTAAAAATTTTCTCAGAGGTTTCTTTTAGGCTTCAGAATATTTACATGCAGTAAATCTACAACATGGGACAGACTGCATTACTTCCCCTCTGAAGGAAGGCGTACGAAGGATTCTTTCGCTTTTAAAAAGGCAGGGCTTCCATCGGGTTTGAATCTTAGAACTTGTGTATAACAGTCCAATACGCTAATAGGCATCGACCGGGAAAGGTGGCGTAGGATATGAACAAACGTTCCATGACCCATACGCGCGATCATTCCTTCATGTTCCTTGTCC
>BOPP01000021.1:2666910-2694835 GCA_017312745.1 Gryllus bimaculatus
AATGGCCAATCGACTTTTCATGTGATAATTGCTTTGCTGTTCTCATAAGGAAATGGTATGTCCTATTGTGGAAGTAAAAATAGATACCATGGGCTACAATCAAGGCTTTTTCATGCAACAATAATATTTTTAAATAAAAGATGCCGAATTCGTTATTGCTTGATTATCAGATTCGTTTGTTATTGTTCGATTTCGAGTTCGTTATTGCTCGATTAAGAGATTGTGCATGTCAAATAGTTCTCTCCAAAATCTTCAAATGTTCTATGGCTCTATTTTTATGTAATCAGTTCTATTTACTTCAGCTTATTTACATAACCACATATTAATCAAAACCTGCGATATGTTTTGGGGTCACAGGAGGTTCAGAAGCGAAATGTTAGTTGCCGAAGTTATTTTAAAAATGAATTGAATTCCTTGTAGAAAATTGCGCTTGAAACTTCGGTTTGATCTGCCGTCAGAAAACTCAATGTGGTCGTATAATAGTGAGGTACGCACAGTTGGACAAACTGTTAGTAGAAGTACCTTTTGAAGACTGTCCAATTCCTCATTGTACGCGCCTATTGTATTTCCCGATATCAATGATTATAGGAGTAACGTTTAGTCGTAGAGGCAGGTAAAGTTTTTCTTGTGAATTACATGTGATTTTAACTATCACTGGAAGAATATCAAGGCGTAATTAGACAAGTTACGGCAAAACATCTTTTGTGAGAGGTGCTAGTGCAAATCCAAGTACCAGGGAAGGGCCACATTAGGCAGACGTTGCGTGTGTGAGTTACTGACAACGAAAATATTACGAATTGCAACTCATTCTGCATTCTCAATCAGTGCCGAACGTATATTGACTAATGTAATTCCTTACTTAATTTTCTTTGTAGTGTTTCTAAGGCGTCTTTTAAAGTATAACATACTCAGGAATCAATAAACTGAAGTTCTCTAAGGCATCATCACCGTTTCAATAGTTTCGTCCGGCTGCTCCTGAAATTATATTATCATATGTTCTAGTCATAATGTTAGTATTGCTGTTGGGTGTTTCTAACATTATTTAATGAATTGGCCAAATAATGATACAAATATAGAATTATTAAAACTCTAAACAATTCTACCAGTGCAGGTGTTGAATTAAAAATAATTACAGTGTCATATCACTTTTTTGGCAAATCTCTTCATGGCAAGGAAGCCGCAGCGATTTGTTCAAGCACGGAAAGGTCATTAATGGGAGACTCGTCTGTTGTAGCAGATACTGGTCGTCATTTTTGTTTTCGTTTGCAAGACTGGCTTAGATGGCTCAGGGCATCAACTGATGTCACTGCAGTGCCTCTTACCGAGAAGTCCTAGGGTTTGAGTCCCGAAGGTGGCAGGATTTTCGACTCTATCTAGACAGCTAAGTCGAATTCACCCGCTCGGTATCGGTAGTTTTCCGTGTTTTCTTCAATCAACACCTTGCGAATGCCGGAGCAGTACTCTAACAAACGGACCACGGACCGCGCGAGCGATCTTTCCATCCTCTTCCTTGTCCTATCCTCACCCCTTACACACACACACAACATGCATTTCACTACCACACATGCCGGGAGACTGGAGCTCAGAGCGCGTCCCGGGTGGGGCGGTGCCCCTGGTGGGAGATAGCGGGTTGGGGAACCCCGCTAGTTCAGCGCCGGATCTCGCCATCCAGCGGGGGAAGATGACTACCTGAGGAAAAAGCATGCACTGCACTTACGGGACTAATGACCTTAGTAGTTGGCGCGCCCTGAATCACTAATCAACCGATCGATCGTACTAAGGCCGTACTTGGCAAACTGGGACCAGCGTCAATACTACGCCCACTTAAATGTTGTAATAGTTTTGAATGTACTCGTTAATTTTACATTCGAGTGAGTAGGATACTGTAATGGTGCGAATGTACACGTATTGAATCGCGCGTGAAAATAACTGTCGCTTGCTTCGAGATAACCAGCAACTCCTATTAAATTTAGTTTGATGACCTAATTGATAGTTTAATAACATAAGCACACAAAAAAGAATTTGTCAAACCCACAGACTTGACACCTGTTTCTCTATGTGAGTCATTCCACGACAAATCGGACACTCACAAAACATCACAATTTTTTAGGGTCTTGAAATTGTTTTATGCGTTCTAAGGTTGAAAATAGGTGACACAAATTATTGTTTTCTAATTAGACCCCTTTCAGAAATATTACCAATTACGTTTTGCGAAGAATCACGCGCGCGCTGTTTTTTTCTCGGAAAACCCATTCCTTTCAGAAAGATAAAATAACACCTAAATTTAACGTAAAAAGATTTACTTTTATGTGATGTAAATATAATTTTTGTACACATTATTTAAATACTTAAAATATATTTTAAATTGCAAAATATATTTTTAAATTATGTCGACACTTAAAATAATTGTAAAAAATACTCATGTGTTTCTTCACTAATTTTGTATAGATCCTCCAAACTTAAAAGTGGGACACACAAAAATAATATTTTTAAAATTAAATTTATAAATATTTAAAAATAGATTGTTCACCAACACATAGGTGTCCCGCTGCTCGCTGTACTAGCTGCTCGAACTACGGGCTGTCAATGTCAGGACGCATCGTGGCGAGCAAACATAAAATAACTGTGAAACTTGTGTCATGTTATGAATCGCAGAAACACACATACGGACTAAAATGGAAGTCTTTTGGCGAAAAGCGACTATTAAGTTTAGTTACTGACACTGTTAGGGTCTGCCAGAAACAGAGCAGCCTTCTTTCTCAGATATACTGAGTCACTTGTGTAAACAGAGGAATCCGCGAAACATGTGCACTGTTCTGTGATGTTAGTAGCCCAGTTACCATTACAATAATATTAATTCTATTATTATTTGCTTTTTCTTAGTATAAGAATCTATAATTTCAGAAGTGTAGGTTTATGTTGCTACAACCAACCTTCTTGAGATGTTGATAAATGACTGTTTGCCATCAAAAATAGTTAATTTCATATTAAGAGTGTCTTTTTTACGCGGTAAAAATTTTATATTATTAGAATAACTATTTTTCAAAGTTATTTATCGGGACGAATAATGCTGCAAAAATGTTGGTCAGTGACATTGATGAGTAAATGTGCACTGGGCTGATCTGGGTCTCCCTAACGTATCACCTGATACGAGTAGTAAAGAAACTGACCGAGAAAGTTAGTGTTCAGTTTCTTCTGTCCTCGCCCAGGTTTGCATCTTCTGCTCTCTTCACGAGCCAAAAATAAAATTTCAGGCAGGGAATTTTCACTGTCCAGCGTGATTTTTTTTTAGAAATTATCTTCCGAACTTTATGTAATTCAGAGACTTCTGTCAAAGTCTTAGCTACTCTGCATCCTTTTGTGCTCTACTTCAGAGGAAGCAAAGAATTTTAAAATATTTTTTTCCGGATGCCTGAAACGCGGCACGTATAATTCTCTGCTATCTGGGGGACGCCACGTCGTTGGATGGGGTGCCGACGTTTCGCCTGACTGTCTCAGGCTTCCTCAGGGCAGTGATGTCGCAGGCGTCCGCACTGCCCTGATCTCCCGGATGGCGGAGAATTTATGGATTCGAGCCGCGGAAGCTTACGTATACATCTGTATTTCAAAACTTCCGTTCATTGCGTTCCGATAATAAAAGGGAAGGAAAGGATAAATTAATAAATCATATACAGTCGTCCAGTTGATTTTATTGAGTCATCTTCCGTCTCAGACATGCAGCAAATTAAGCACACAATCTTAATTCTTATAGTGCAGAGTAATCAACTCAACACAGAGCTTAAGATACTATAATCACAAAATTGATATAGATTAACAGCAATATATGCAAATGTTGACACAGAAACAAACTCATCTGCATCCTCGCCGACATTGTCATCACACCAACAAGCAGACAAACATCAGAATGAAACGTGAACAGGCATTTGGCAGCAGTAACAGTAACAATTCTACACTTGCTTGGGTATACATACAATTGGACCGCATGTACAGAAGTCCAAGTATCACATTCAAAGCAGAAGTATAAGAGAAAATAAAGTATAGGCATACGGACTTGAAAACTCGTGACTTCAGTCCCAACTCGCAAACTACCATTAAAAGTAGGCCCCCTCAATGTATGTGCTTGAGTCACCCACAGTACAAAATAGACTTCCAAAATATCACTAGAGCAGTATGAAAGGATTTTCACAGAATCTAAATGTATGTCCAAACTAGTTTGAAAAATAATTTTTTGTATGAATAAGTGATTGTGTAAGCAATCGTTAGAAAAATTGTCAAAAAACCCGTGTGTCGTGTTTGGCAGAATGTGTACGTAGTAGATAGTTTTGACGTGGCGGTGACACACATCTCCCATACAAAGCATTTATTCCCACAAACACACATGTAAAATCATTTCTATTTGTAATATATATAGACAAAATAAATATATTATGCTAATATCTTACACAAAAATATAACACTGCACAAATTTCAATATGTGGTCGATTTTAACATAAGCACTTTCCCATTCATCATGCATTCAACTCGAGGCCTCTTTCTCAGCATTTTCTGAAACAATGAGAAGAGCATTTACACATATACGAAGGCTTTTATTACCCAAAACATAACAAACTTAGACTAAAAATATATATGAGGAGGAACCTAGTGATCAATGAACATTGTCTCAACATCATATAAGGTAATGGATTTGGAGAAAGACATTTTGGGAAGGTGTAGCCTAAGAAAAAAAGGGTATTACTAACAATATACACAATTTTTAAATTAATGAATTTAAGTATTTGTAATAGGATTTTTAAAATCAAAAAATTAACCTCTCTTTGGTTATTTAATGTCTTTACAGATCGATCACGCAAATATAAGATCATTCATACCAGCAGGTGCAGCCTGCTCTCCATTTTCTTCCTTCTTTTCCTCCTTTTTATCTTCTTCTTTCTTCTCTTCCTCCTTCTTTTTATCATCTTTGTCTCCTCCCTTCGCTTTTCCTTTGGCGGGAGTTGCCGGTTTGGGTTTAGGCTCCATGTTGGGATCCAGTACAATCTTTCCAATGTTTTTCCTATCGTGCATCTTCTGCATGGCTTCCGGAACCTATAACCACAGATACTTGGAATGAATCACATACTTTGAATGAAGGACATTTTCACCCTACTGAGCGTAAATGGATAAGATTTGAATGAATTAAAAATAAACATTTATTCAGATCAGAAGATCGAGGATCACTAAAATCAGAAGGTGACGCATTTTTGTTGTAGAAATTGATAAAATAATCCCTTATAATCTATTCCATTTTTAAATTCAGTTCTAAATATTTTCTATATGAATGAATTTCAAATGTTATTTGCGAAATTCCTTACCTGGAACAAGTATTCTAGAAGGAAATTTTAGGAACATAATTCGTAATTTTATGAAATATTACATATATTATAAAAAATTGTGGAAAATTTAGTGTCATTTCAGCTATTGGCATTAACGAAACATACTCACATCCTCTAGAGCCCATGTGGAATCTACAACAGGCTTGATCTTCCCTTCTTTCCACAGATCGAACACTTTGCTGACAATGCCTTGAACGTAGGGAGCGCCATTCTGCTGGTACATCAGATGGCGTAAATTAAAGCCTCCAATGCTCTTTGATTCTTCGAAAAGTTTGATCGGCGAAACTTTGTCCACTTGCCACCACTGGAAAGAAGAATCAATGTTTTTTTTATTTTGAAAATAGTAACCAGTTAATATCGACGTATGTCGGGTATGACGAATTTTTAACAATTCTAAACGCCTAGGATAAAGCGGTTTCACATTTTAATTTATTAAGGTTTACATTTTTGTACCGATTTATTATCTACAGTCTAATAATAGAACAATTCTTACAAACAACCCGTATTACAGCCAATGAAATGTGTATCGAGTGTCTCCCATGGAGATTCGAAATTGTCTTTGGACCTCAAATCAGCAGTACCATATGTAGCAGTAAGTCGTGAGTTATATTCGTGCAGTGGTGATGCTATCTGAAGTGATTCGCCAGGGAAGAAAAATGACTCGTCCCACGTTGCGAAGAATATAAAAAAACCTTCATAAGCCTTCCTTTGGAGGGGAAGTAAGATCCGCCGTCCCGTGTTCTAGATTTACAACATGTAAAAGATCCTCAAGTATAAAAGAAACCTCCGAGTGAATTTGTCGCCATATAGTTACCTTCTTTCTCTGCTAGATGGCGATAGGGGGCTAAGCGAAATTTGCGTGGACAGGCGGAAGAGCAGGTCTGATGGCTTGAGCCTCGCCACGTACAATAAGGAGATTAATTGATTTAAGAATTCCATTATCAAGAGGAACCTCTGTGTTAGGAAGAGGAAACTCATCTCTCCGATGTAAAATGTAACTGCGCTGAGCGTTGACTGCGCAACCGATACAAAATATCCGCATTATCGTGCGCTTGGCGTTTAGTATTGCATCTACTACAGAATGTATTCTTATGCGGCAAACTTTTACTGCTATTATAAGGCAAGGTTCCTTAGACAGCAGAACTACGGCGATTACAAAATTATTTTTCGCGCCAATTGCGTTATCATGGAAGAAAGGTAATTTTGAATCACGAATATCGTGCAAGAATTCCAAATTGATACTTACCGATTTTGCAACACTAAGGAGGCTTCTGGTTTCGCCTGTGACTACGTTTGAGGAACCTGTAAAGCAAAGAAATAACGAACAAGTTATTTTCATGACTAAAAAATTACACATTTTAGTTTTAGTTCTCCGAAGTGTAGTTCTTGAATTTAACATTACGCATCTCGATGCAACAAAATTCAATAAAAGTAGCACATTTCAAATGTATTATTAACCTTTTTAATTTCAATTTTGGAACAAGGCTGAAGATCTTTAATTTCCATCATTTTCTGCATTTAAAACCATTTGCCATTTCAGGTAAATGATCAATATGCTCTATTTATTTTCAGGAATATATTTTCAATAGATTTGCCAAAAGTGACCTCCTCAACCATACGCCAGTATTAAATAAAAGAAAAAAATAGGAAATTAAAAAGGAATTTAACTTAAATCAATTTAGTAATTAACAACCAAAAGATTTCATATGAGAGCAATTTAGCAAGTTAATAGGAAAAGATTGAGGGGAAAATCAAAACCAAGTAGAATAATGTTCATAATTTCATAAAACAGTTTCTGATAAAACGAGAAACGAGAAAATCATTAAATTTCCCAACTCGCAAAAAGTTATAGATATCAGAATAAAGAATGGAAATCTACTAAGAATGCACTGTGAAGATTTATGGCTTTCGAGATCTTCTGTATTATTAATTGCTATGGTTTAATTACTTTGTAATAACGAACTGTTAAAAGGCATATTCCGTTAATATATTTCACTTGGTGAATTCTCTGCCTTTAGTATGAAAATGTATACCAGGGAGATTAATTTATCCACATATTCCAAATCTTTGAGTTTAAGAGGACGTAGCAATTCTGCAATTTATTTGAATGACTTTTGTCGAGATGATAATTAGAGAATTTCCAACTCGTGGGGCAAAAGGGTTAGGTATTAATATTTTTGTCTTTACTAAATTATTTTCCCAAATATAATCCTATATTAATGTTAGTAGTGGAAACCCCTGCGATTAAAGCGCACGAGGACTTTAAAGCGTAACTCAATTTTACTTGTCTGGATATTTATCATTCATTTATTCTGACAAGAATAGACGATCTATTCATAAACTATAATTACACTTAAGCAAAAAAAAATATATCAGAATACATTAACACTGAAACAAGAATATTTTATTTCAATAGAACCTCTCCACCCGGAATTTACAGACCATTATATATAAATTGGTGTCGGAATAGTATTAAATTAAAGGAACTTCTCCACAAACAAACCCGGCCCACAAGGCATTTTCCTCTAGTCGCTTTGTTGTTGCGGGATCAATCTGGCTTCCACCATTTGAAATCATTGCCGCAATATTCATCCTAGAATAACGAACTGTACGGCGGTGACACCTTTACAACCGGCAAAACCCAAACTCGCAGGCCGTGCTTGCTCGTGAGCGATTATGTCAAGTAAGACCCTTCACGTAAACTGGCCATCATATCATCACCATTGCATATTCCCTTTCCGATTCGTAGAATACAATAATGGCAGATTGCAACTAGGGAATATAAAGTCGAGCAAAGTAAGTAAGGAGAGATCCAAGAGGGAAATAATTGAAGAAACTTTCGAAAATGATTGAATTGGCTAACGTATTTTCAACAGTATAAGGCCACCTTCATAGGGAACCACTGGACTGCGCCATCTTTAAACGTTGGGCCCCCATTCATACTCATTTACTGACCAGTGCCACTGAGCGTGGAAAGAAGTATTCGTGATTTACCGCTCTGGGTATCGGTCATATGGCAAACAACACGTTAACTAGTAATCTCAATTCCGAGTGCGGAAGAGTGAATGCTGCATGTTAGAACTGTTCTACTGGCGGTGGCGCGGAAGCGAAACTGCGCTGTTGGAGTGACCCAACAACCGACAGCAGCACCACTGCGCCACTCGTGTGAATCTCTCAATTTAAACGAAAGCTTTGCAAGCAAGCGCCACTCAGAAGCGCTGTCGAATGTAAAAGGGGCCCTACATCAGGAACACGTTTGTTGCTTGAATGAACGATTGATTGAGGGCGCGTCAACTGCTAAGGTCATTAGTCTAGAAAGTGCATAGCGTGTTTTATCGTGGGAGGTGGCGATCACCTACCCCCGCTGATGACCTCGACCGAAGTTGACTTGCGGGGATTTTCCTCGGCCAGGTATCTCTCACCAGCGAAGCACCGCCCCAGCCGGGACAAGCTATAAGATCCCAACTGGTCTCCCTACTTGTGTGGAAGTGCCGTGCTTTTAAGTCTATACGTGTGAAAGTGAGGGATGAAGCTAAGACACGGAAGAGGAAGGCAATATCGCGCATGGTCCGTTTGTTAGAGTACGGCTCCGGCATTCGCCTGGTGTTGGAAAAGTCACGGAACACTACCGATTAGAATACCCGGTCGCTAGAATTCTGGACTGGACAGCGGCTGAATTCGACCTAGCCGACGAGCTAGAAAATCCTTTCGCTGTCTGACTCAACTCTAGGACTTCCCCGCCAGTGCCACGCGTCGATGCCCTGAACCACCTTCGAGTTGCGCGAGCGCACTCACCGTAGAGGATGTATCTGCCCATGGGCTTGAGCAGGTTGTACCCGCGGTTGCACTCCTCGCCGCACAGGCAGTCCAGCACCAGGTCCACGCCCTCGGGCGCCGCCTTGCGCACCTCGCTGGCGTAGTCGCCGCCGCGCTCCAGCACGTGCGTCAGGCTGCCGCCGGCCGTCAGGGCCTCGTGCTTGCCCTTGGACGCCACCCCGAACACCGTCACGTCGTCCACGGTGCGGCACAGCTGCGCCACCGCCTGGCCCTGCAACGACACACTCATTTTGGTGGTGGTGCTACGGGGGGTATGAATTTATTTAATTTTTCTTTATTTATTAATACTTATTTTTATTTCTTTATTTATTAATACTTATTTTTATTTCTACATTTATTTTCGTTCAAGTAATTTTGGTTTCTTCCCATTTGTACTCCTGGCCACGCCCACTCCCGTCACTGCACTATTATCTCTTTCGCATTAAGAATAATGCCAAAAATTCCGATAGGATTAGAAGGAATGTACTCTGATCAAAACACATTGAAAGAATAATTCTATTTCCTTCGTTTACATGCACGATCATGATAGAAAATGCAGAAGATTTTTATTAGTCTATCGATTACCTATCGATGCATGAAAATCTTAACTTCAGAGAAACTATGCATGTCATTCAACGTACTTTTACGAGGTCAACATGTTTTAGTTATTTTTTTTCAAGCATTCAAAAATGCATTTGATAGACTTATTACCAAACGTCAGCATTTTCATATGTGATTAAGAAACTTAGTAAGAATTAGAGGTATTCTTTCAATTTGTTACGTCTAGATTAATAATTTACTGTTGTATTCCAAATTTAATGTGCCTTCGTCTGGAAAGTAATGAGGATGCAAGTTTTTGCTGTATTATTTGCACAATACAAAACTGTTTGCATTTAGAAATCAGACAAATCTTTTACCAATTTAATCTTCTGCCAGAACCAGAACCAACGCGAAAGAGAGCGATTAATCTCATTTAAGTAAAGGTGGAGCATGTGGAAGGAGTTGGAATATTGGAGGACAAATGTACAAACGACCTGCAATATTGTGTTCAGAGCGACCTTCTTGAAAGTTTCCGTGTCTCCAGGGGGTTCCAGGAGAGCACGAGCCCGGATAATGGCAAGGGGTTGTAGGGTGAGGGAGACATAATTGCATAGCAAACTTAGATGAGATTATAAAGGGGGCGTGGATAATGCGTGTTGAATGGGGTTAGAGCGAGGGTGGGAGGCATATGCCGGAGGGTGTAGAGGGTGAATCAAAGTAGGAGAGCACACCCTACTATGGGATAGTTTGGTTAAGGAAATCAGGAAAATTCCGATCGGGCAAATAATTCAAAATGTTGCAAGTTCATTTTTCCAATTAAATTCACAATAAAACACCCTTCGAAGAGTTTTTATCATTTAATTCTAAATACAATTCATTCTTTTTACTTCGTAAGAAGAGACAGCAAGACTATAACCATTTATCACTTTTCTTAAATTCTTACTACATAGTATTTTTTCCTACATAGCAAGTAAAAAGTTCATGTATCGTGGAAATTTGTAATTCAATCCACCTATTTCAATGTTAAAATGTACATTTATGTGCAAATTTACTGGTAAGGTATACATTTGAACAATTAAGCATTTAATGATTAATTTCGGAACGGAAGAACTTTTACCACTTCCCTTTCTTTATGAACCAGTTAAAAATTGAATTTTCGATACTTCAGAATTCTGTTCATTTCAAATCTACCAAGTTCTTATGAAATCTCGAGTGGTGTCCACTCACCTTTATTTCGCGAGAGATCAAGAAAGCATGTGGAACTGCAAAGGTTTGTCTATCGAGGGCCGACAACCAATTTTACAGGGGGAAATATAATTTTAATTATTTATTTTAAAAACTATTTAAATGGATTATATTTAAAACAAAATTGTATAAACTGCATATAAGATTTATTCTCTAGGGGTAAAGCTCTGTTTCTAAGAAGTTGATTCGGTATTGGTGAATAAGTTTGAAAAAAAAATGACCCCCGAGGGGAGGGAGGGGGTAGGAAGCACATTGAAGGGAAGCTAGGCCCCTCACGAGAATGCAGAGGCCCCTCACGAGCTGCGTCGATTCGAGATTACTCACCACGCCGCCGCCGGCAGAGTGCAGCACTAGGCTCTTCCCAGAGGCCACGCCGCCGAGCTCGAAAACGAGGATGTAGGCGACGATGTAGTTCATGGTGATGGCGGCGGCGTCCAGGAACGACATGCCGTCGGGGATGGGGTAGACGTACTTTGCCGGCACTGCCACCAGCTCGGCCCACGCGCGGTACTCCGGCAGCGCCACCACGCGGTCGCCCACCTGCAAGCAGCGCCCTTTTCACACTTCGGCGCCTGGGAGGCGCTTCCCGTTGGCCCACGTGGTACGTCTGTCGGACTTTAAGGTCGCATCAACATCCAGGTCATTAGCGACCACTATTGGATTGAATGTTATTATGACTGAAGATGACATATGCTGATGATAGGGGGCGAAAGGATGAACACAAATACAATTACACCCGAGGCGGGACACGAACCCGCGATCCTTCACTCCGAGATCGCTACGACACCATTGCCTTAATCTCGGCCATCCGGACTGCTTTATCTCTAGTGTCCAGAAAATTTATTAATGATAATTGTACTTTGTATAGTGCGTGTTTTGGGCAAATTCCAAACTAGGCTTCAACGAGAAATTTGGCTAATACGAAAAATCCGCCTGTTAATGTTCGCATTATCCGAAATGGGGCTGTAAGATCGAAGTATCCGAAACATACTTCCGACTTCAGTCGTCAGTCAATTTTTTTACAAGATACGACGTTACAAAACGCCCAATATACCGTTGCTGGATAGGGAATTACTCGTCCGAGGTGACCATGAAACAGATTTAAGGCATGTCTAATTATTGAAATTCATTGTGAAGATCTCACCAGATGTACGTACTATCTGCAACACGTTACACTGTTCTTCAGACATTTATTGTGCGCAATTCGGAGCCTGTACGTTTTCGGCCTGTATGCCTGTGCGCAATTTGGAGGAGGGGGAGGCTAAAATTAATTTTCTTAGGCTCTAAAATACAAAAGATTTTCTATTACATTTTTGGTAGTTCAGTTCTTCTGGATATACCCATTCCCTAAGAAGAGTAGCCAAAAGCTTTTAGAATATTTTAATCTAAATTAAACTGTCTTATATTTTCGTAAAATTTCATCAGACTGGTATGTATTTCTGTAGGTTAGTAAAATATTTATGAGAATGAATGAAATGTATGAGAATTTACGAGATTAATAGAATTTCCCCCACATAATACGTGGGTATCAGTATTATAATTTAATGCGTAAAACCAAATCACGACAATAATCCATTTAATTGGTAGTCCAATATTTCTGATTTACTCCACAATAGAAAAAAGGTTTTTATTTTAAATAAATATTCGCATATTGCATGTTAGAGAAAAGGCAAAGAATGTGAGAATTAATTTCAGAAAATATAACTTTCTTCAAATTTAATTACAAGTTAAGAATCTTTCGTTAATGTGTCAAAATGGAGACAAACTACTAACAGAACTTATTTTGAAATTTCACTTTTCAAATTTGGAGTTATAAAACTCCATTATGCAATTTTTACCTGTTCACTTTCATTCATAATTACAATACTACTGCTGCAAAAGCATCGCGTTATTTCATTACAAAAAGTAAGATATCAATGTCAAAAATGCATTTCCGTGTCATCTCTCTCCATAGTTAAAATTATATTTTCGATGGCCGTTTCAGATTGGGAAAGAAGTTTACCTAAATGAACACTAAGATCAACCAACATGGAGAAGCAATGTTACACTTCAAAATCTTAATTTTCTTGAAATAATATTTTGTGAATTATATCGTTCAGAACGGGACAGAAAATACTTATGGAAAAAGTTTCATTTTCAGTCAGTGGATTGCAAAATAGACTGGAAAACCTGAATATTAGGGAAGAGACTATCGATCCACATGCGACCTTTTCCACCTCCAACTGTAAGTAGATTTTCGTAGCCATCCTGTAAGTGGTTTCTAGATAAGAGGATGGGTCAAATTCTCGACTAGAGTTAGAAGAAAGATTCTCCACAGATCTTGGCAAAGGAACGGTCGTAGTTTTACATTTACATAAAATGTTGTTTCTACTTCCATTATTAATGGTAATCAACACTTTCTCTAGATATAATTAATCAAATTCCATTCGTGCAAATACTTTTTAATCTGCTCTTTACAGAGAGCGGTAAGCATTTACAATTTGTAATTATTAAATATTTGAAACTAAAATATTACACTTCCATTTCAATGAGAATTTTATTCGTGTCTACTGCGTTATATTTGTTGATATAAATTAACTTAGTGGATGAATGCGTGTGTGAAAAATGCGTCAAGGCAAATGACGGAATTCAATAGAAGCCACGCCGCTTAAGCCTCAACAAAAGCCCTAAACGTCAGTGAATAGCCTTGATAGTACAGAGATCGGACCCTTTGTCAACCGGAGGGAAGGGCGGAGAACCCTCTGTTCGATGCCATGTTACGTGTGAAGCCCCTTACGTGACCTCTGCCCTGAACAAAGGGCTTGCCCTTTCCCCTCCCCCGTTCACTCTCTCTCCTCCCTCCCTCCTTGCGGCTGCCTTTCAGAGCCCGGTACCCGCATCTGCTCCAATTAGTCCTATAAAGGACTATATTATGCAGCTATGCATTAGCTATCAGAAGAGAACATTCCTGAGTAACAGTATTACAGTACGTGCACGAGCAAGCACCAATTGTTTAACGTGGAAGAGAACTAAGGCGAGAAGAATCCAGACCTGTAACCGGAATATTGTGTGTAGCAAAGCGCATGCTGTAATAACTTGCTGGAAAAAATACTCTTTTTTCCGCGGAACTAAGCGAAATTTTTATTTAAGCCGTTTTTTCTATTTTATTTACTCAGTGAAAGCAAGCTATAATAGAAATTCAAGTATAAATGCTTTCGTAAAGCAATCTTGTTTCCCGAGAATTAAACAAAAATCGTTCTTCAAAAATCACATTTTTAAATTTAGACAGTACGTGGGATAACTGATTACATTTGGACAAATACAACACTATTCCAATTATATTACCACAAACATTTTTTTACAAATGATATACGATAGTTAAGCTAATTAACAGTAAAAATGCATTACAAATTATCGCACTTTGCTTGGGCATGTTCTTATAGTCATGTTAGATCTAAATGTCTTATTTTAAACCTTGATAAGCGTAACAGTTCTCTTTAAGCATCTCTTCGCAATTTGTTCTTTAAACTTCTATTTTATACTAATTAAGACAAGAAAGACCAATATTGGCAATTTCTGATAATTTATGAATTTGCATATGAAATGGCTCGTACAAAATCGGAGTCCATATGACCTGAAAATGAGTGTACCTTGAAGTTCTCAACGCCTTCGCCAACTTCTGCGACTTCTCCTGCGCACTCGAAGCCCAGGATGAAAGGAGTCTTCGGCGGCGAGTCGATGGCGCCCTGACGGGCCATCAGGTCTTGGAAATTCAGCCCACTGCAACACAAAGAGCGCCGTGTCAGAATTCGTAGAGCAAATCGGTCCACGATTCCATGGTAGCCTTTCAGAGGGACGTTTCAAGAATGATACGATGGATGCGTGTTTGAAATAAAACTTGACTCAAAAATTGACTGCATGTAGTGCAAGTAAAAATCCCAATGAGAGCCAACTTTATGTTCTTTTTGTTTTTCTAAATTATTGTGGTATAAAAGCTTTTCTAACTATATCAATCTTTAAATTTGAAGAGTTAGATACAATACTTGCGTAGAAAATTGGTGGTATTGTAATTACTCGTTTTATTGTACACAATTTTGCCTTTAATATCATAAATTACTTTTTTTAAGTAATAAACTCACCATAAAGTAAATACAAATGTCGCTACACCATTCATTTTTGTACATTATAGATATTTCGTATAATCTTTCCTTATGTTAAACATTAATTTCTAAGTATTGGTTTAATAGTTATAAGAGAAATCAATTTGTGAATGCCCGTATTGAGAAAACAGGATTGCAGGGATTGTAGTACGAGAAGGAAATGGATTTCATCCTCGCAGAAGTAAATGTTTCCTTCGGAAGTCTAAAACAAATACTTGTTATCACGTGAAACTTCACCTACTTTGAGACAAATTTAACCATCTTTATATTTGTTTTTTGAAAAATACACTGTTCAGATAACCAACAAAATCCTTTCTGCAAATCTATTTACGAATATAGTGTGGTTTAGTTATTAGACAATTTGAAAGCAAATTATGTTTTGCAAAGCGTCGTACAGATACAATCGATTGTTAATGTCTTCTGGAAAAATAGCTTCACAGGTAAAGGCGAAATACTAACAGTCCAAATACTATACTGATTTAAATAATTATGCCAATCTCATTTTTATATGAGAAAATTTTTAACCGATCAGTTATCATTTGAAAAAAGTTCTCTAACCGGACAGCAAATGCTATATTTCTGTCCTCTGCAGTTTCTTAAGTGCTTTCTAAGTGCAGTTTCTTAAGTGCGAAAAAATATTTTCACAACTTTAAATGTTAAAAAGTTCTAGCACACTTATTTTCTGGCTCCACACTCTCCAAAAACGCAAAAAGTATCCTCCGCTTAATTTCACTTGTCAACACAGAAGTCTTTCAGCAACCATGAAATACGGATGTAATATGTATTATATAAAATGTTAACTTCTTGAAATATACTGAAAATTCAAATGAAACTACATCAAGTAATGTTCACGGTCATGGAAGAAGGAGATCTACTAGAGGCGTTTAACGAGCGAGATAGCGAAGGATAACAAAAATCATGCATGTGGAACACTTTCCCTTTAGTCGATAAGCAGTGACTAACTGTCCCGGTTTGGATTAAGGGCAGAATAAATATGCATGCAGAGTTGTATGGACTGAATTTATTGAAAATCAGCATGGTTTCTCTCGACGTGACCAAGAAAGAACTACATTTACATAAGAAAGGTTTAGTTTTATTGTACTCCCTTAAATCTAGAAATGGAATGATTTAAACAAAGTTCACCGTCAAAACAAAATATACGTTTGTACGGCAATGGCAAATTAGAACTCTTTTAAGTGAACAAAAATAACATTTTCAGATAGGCTTAAGAGATTGTGACCCTGAGAGAGGCGGATTTATTGCGATATACATAAATTACTGGAAATGGGAGAAGGTTCGTATAGAATCCTGCAGGAAGAAGTCGGTGCCAATCTTCTTTAAATACTCCAAGTTAAGCATTTTAAGGATCAATGCCTCTATGCCTGTGTAACCGATATCAAATTAGATGCGCAGCCAGTGCCGCAGCCAATTATTTTATTTCCGGGGGAGCTGTACAAGAGAATCATTAACACGAGAACATTTAAGATAACCCATGTATACATATTTTTACATTGTATTCTAGGAAATTCGGTTGCGCGATTTTGATAATTTCTTCACAATATTGTGAAGAACTGATCTATTCATTGCTTTTTAGACCGAAAGATTAATTTTTTTCTTAACAAAGAAAAAAGCTAGTACTCTTAGTCCTGGATTAAGCGAGCTTACAGTTTTATTTCGTAAGGCACATTCTTCCCGTGGCTTTCACTCGACCCATATTTCTTTAAGGAAATAAACGTACGTTACTTTAGACCTACGACGAATTCTGTGCAAAGTTTAAAGAAACGTTTACAAATTGTAAAATAAATATCGCATATTCATAAAACTATCAGCTGGTAGACAGGCCGCAAACTCCGTTATTTGACGGCTTATCTCCAAACCCTGCTATCGCGAGCAATGGTGCGATGCACTATCTACTAAAGCATCTCCGGCATCGACGTGAATGCACCACTATCGATCCGTCATCGCGCGTGGGTTGGGCTCGTGCGTGCAGTGGCAGCGCGTGACGCGAATACGAATACGCACGGAAGCCAGAACATACCCGCGCCAGAACATTAGAACATCTTCGCCAGAACGTACCCGCGCCAGAACATTAGAACATCTTCGCCAGAACGTACCCGCGCTCATGTTTCGTTTTCTCGAGCCCACATTTCGTTAGTTGCGAAAAGAGTGGGGGGAGGGGTATTTCGAAGACGGCTATTGTATCAAATTTGAAGCTCGATTTTTGATGCAAAATATTTTTATTATACGCGAGCAAACATTTCTGGCATTAAATTTCTGGTATTCTGCAATTAAATTTTCGACAATGCTCATCGCGATTATTTATTATGAATTCAACTAATATTCGTAAAGTAGGTATTCAGGAGCGCAAACGTGCACGCATAATACTCTTCGGAATTAGAGTAGACGTAGAATCTTCAACTGTCCGTCACCAGTAGAGCTGTGATGTTTTGAAAGAGACTAATTCGAAGATTTATTAACCGTAGGATCACACAAATCAAATTTGCCGGTCCGGATGACAGATCGTTAGGGCAGTAGTGCCGTAGCGATCTCGGACAGAAAGATCGCGGGTTCGAGTCTCGCCTCGGGCATGGTTGTACTTATGATCGTCCTTTAATCCCCAACCATCACCATATCATGTCATCTTCAGTTCCCATACCGTTCAATGCAATAGTGGTTGCTAATAATTATAATGTATTAATATACATTATATATTAAATAAATGCTATATTTCCTGAACGTTCAGACGACAACGCTTAATGTCTGATCTAACAATTGTGCTATAGTTTTCTGATATTAATGGGATTATTCAGTCACCTAAACTTCTGTTTTAACACCTGCAAAAAATTTAATCATATCACTGCACTTGACCGAACAAGCTTGGCAGAAGTAATGGAGACTTCAGTAATAAATACTTTTCCGCTAGATTGTAAATTTGTTTGGCTGACCTATTAGGCAGGAAATTAAAGTGAAACGATGTCCAGTAATGTTCACGGTCACGGAAGAATGAGTCGCGTTCCACTTCTACTGTTAACTCCGCACCATTACGTAGATAAAAATATTACATGTGGAATACCTTAGTAGATACGTCGATATGTTGTGACCAAGTGACCCCATTTTGGTTATTGCATTAACTATTATGATTATCATCATTATTATCATCATATTATTATTGATTTTTTGTTATTTAAGGTCGCTTCAACTTCTAGTCTATTAGCGACCACTATTGCTTCTAACGGTATGGTAACTGTGAGGACGACACGATATGATGACAGGGTGAAAGGACAATACAACCATGCCCAAGGCGGGACTCGAACTCTCGATCCTACGGTCCGAGATGGCTATGGCACTACTGCCTTAGCCATCTCGGCCACTAGATTGGCGATTATTATTATTATTATTATTATTATTTTATTATAGATATTATAGATAGATTAATATAATAATACCCCGTATGATATTGTAACGAATCGAAATTAAATGTTTTATTTTTATTATATTTAACATCAAGATTCATATACGCACGGCCTACTGGGATAGGAACACTGGTTGGCAATGTTTTTAATATTATGGAGATGGTCGACATAAAAAGAGGAATGAAATTAACCAGGGGTCGAAATGTACGTTCTAAAATGAGGACGTATATGATTGAGTTTTCACACAGAGTGGTGACTCAGTGAGGAATTTGGATGTGCATTCGTTTGATGACATTACGGAAATGTGGATGTACTGGAATACTTGGGAAAGTCAATGGTGAAATGTGAATGGATTTCAACATCAAGAAGGGACTTCTGCATTTTTGAAAGGTTAAAAAAAGGTAAACATATGTATTGTTCTGGAAAATAGTTCTTTTAATCAAATGTATTTTTCTTGGAATTTGTAAGCAATATTAAGTTAAGATTCTTTTTATTATTATTATTATTATTATTATTATTACGAATAAATGTTATTTTATTTTGAAATTGAAAGCATTGATTTGATATTTCAGAAAGTTGACATATTCAAATCTATGGTATACGAGTATGCTATATAATCATCGGCACTAAAACAAATGGGTATTACTATTATCCTCCATTGAGTTAATTGATTAATGAAAAAAATTAAACCATCACGTCTCTTGCACTCTTGCAAAAGTTATAAGCGTTTTTTCAGAAGAACAATGCACAAGAATTATGCAGGATGTAACATTTAATAAAACAAGCTTAATTCCTTTTCTATGCCTAAAAGGAAAATAATATTCTCTGGACTTTGCGAAAAACGTTCCCTCACACAGAAGGAAGTTCGCTGCGTGCCAATATTGTCAAGCAGTTTCTTCATTATACATTTCAAATTTGGTTGGATAGGTTTACTCATGCGTACCAAGTCTGTACCTCCTGAAGACAAAACATGTCAAATGAATCAATAATATTTTTTCGCTCAAAAAACAAACAATATAGCTCGCTTGGGAATCGACACATACTACCCATCCACTTTACGTACCTAGCACGCGGCCACCGGGAAAGCTGCAAACTTTAATCTCCTACCATCTACGCACAGCATTTTAATTAGCGGAACTTCACCCGCTACATTTGCATGTCTATCTTGACCATTTGTAATACAAATAACTCTCCCTCCTGTGAGATTTACGGCGACCTGGTATGGCTTAAACCGGCAGACAAGTGTGTGATGCTTCGACAAAAATGTTCCCGCCAAAAAAATGTTCGGTACATGGGTTACCTTGTTCGGATTGAGGTGAAAGCACGTTGGCAACACGAGCTCTGGCTTCGATTTCAGAAAGAAGTGACTAACATTATAAACAATATATCGACAATTTAATAACTTGTACTATTTCCGACTGTTTACAATGAGTTAAAAATAATTTCCTTTTCAGTAAACTTGTGGAATAGGAAGTTTCCATAAAAAAAAAAAAAAAAAAAATTGGGAAAAGTTGGGAAGATTATTGTGACTTACATGAAGTCTGAAAGATCGAAGCTGCAACAAAATTCAGAGACTGGAAGCAAAATTATTGAGACGCAACGCAATGAATTGTATGTATTGCAGTGCGTACATGGCCTGCACTTCGTGAAGTATCCGGTAGAATGCGCTTGACAGTTGCCTCATAAAATGCCTTCTTTTACTTATTGACCCCTACCACAACTGCTCTTATTGCTAGTTATGTGTGCTAGTTTTTGAAAGCATGAATAAAATGTCTTGAATTGTCATATATTGGTCTTTGTAGAATAAATTGAAATAAGGGAAAAGGTTTCTTGAATCTAAAGCGTTTATAAACGGCAGCTTCAGATCAATTCTGATAGAACTCCTGAACATTCTCTAACAGTGTTAATTAACGTAGACACAAGAAAAAACAAATTATTGTCCAAAATTGAAAATAGTTTACTGTTATTTCATTCAAGTGCAGTAGCAACTCCATTATTGGCAGTACTTTTAATCTCAAATATAATATTTTAACGAAGGCGACGTCTAGTGCGCGAAATCCTTTCTAGCTAGTCGGCGCGATAATGTGGAACTAAATTAACCACGCCTTTATCAGATTGAACTCCACTCCATAACACATCCGATAAAAGTCTAGAATACAACCGTCATTTCCCGCAGCAATCCACTTACGAGGCGCTTAGGGCTTTCGCTCTCTGGCCGGCGCCGCGTCGCGCCGCCTCATTTCGCCCCTATTGAAAGCTGGGCGCGCGGCCTTCCATTCCTCCCCGTCTCGCAACGCATTCTCGACGTGCATCGCCGTCGGCCGACGAGGCCGCGGCGTCCGGCGTCGGCCCATTTCCCCGCCGAGGTCCAATCAATGGCGTCGCGACGTCGACGCCGGCGTCGGCGTCGGCCCCGACGCCACGCGTCCCGGCGCAGCGCGGCTCGGCGCGGCGGCGCCTCACGCAACGGCTAGACGGCGCGGCGCCTGCCCCCGACGGCGGCGCCGGTCGATGGGCCCCGCCCCGGAGGGGCAATGGCCCACCTGTTGGCCCAGTCGGCCCCACAGCCCAGCACCCAGCACCCCCCGCCCGCTCGCTCGCTCCAACAAGTTCGGCGCGCTTGGCGGCGAGCCCGCCGCCACCCTCGCACTCGCCACTCTGGGTTGGATCTCACTCGGGATTAATGTACTGCCCTGTTACGTTCGTGGTTTTTGGGCTGTGTCTAGAGTTCTAATTATCTACTTTGACTCTTTGACATCCTTTTCCCATCCTTCAAGACACAAAAAAATTTAATATTTTTTATGGGCATCTTTTCGTGTTAGGTAGACAGAGAAAGAGGATACTTAAAATATAAAAGGCCCTCGCACTCCCCACTGGGGTCGGATCTCACTCCGGCGCACCGGGATTAATGTACTGCCCAGTTACGTTCGCGCTGTTTTGTCCGTTTCTGGAGTTCTATGTACCGATTTTGACTTCTTGACATCCTTTTCCCATCCTTCAAGACAGAAATATTTAATATTTTTCATGAGAATTTTGTCATGTTAGGTAGACATAGAAAGAGGTTACTTAAATTTTTTGGTGTACGCAAAAAAAACCCTCGCACTCCACACTGGGGTTGCATTTCACTCCAGTTCACCAAAATTTGTGTACTGCCCAGTTACGCTCGCTCTATTTTTGTGCCTAGAGTTCTAAGTTAAATGAGAGTGTTGGAGTATCGACATTCCTTAGACTCCTGTTACCCATCCTTCAAGACCGAAATATTTAATAAAGCTGTTCCAGACAAGCGTGCTTTGGAGTTCCAATCAATAAAATGCGTGAACTACTTAGTTCTGTCGGTACTATAGAATTCTGTTGTGCGTTAAGAGTCTTCGCTCGAAGCAATGTAGTGAAGTTCCCACTTCATCCATTGTTCGTCCTAGATCTCGCTTCCTTCAAATCAGAAATATTCTTCGTAACCTTGTGCCCCCACTCTCTCCCTCTCCTCTAGTTCTAAGTTGAATTCGTCTTCCTATTCAGGAACAAGATTGAATTGAAAGTCCTGTTGGCATTGTAAAGTTAATGTTTCTTTTCAAGAGTCTTGAACAAGAAGGTTGAAGAATAGATTTGAAACTTATTACCTATGCCTCACCATTCTGCAAAACTGGAATATTAAGAGTAAAACCATCTTTCCCAGGAAATACCCTGGTAATGCAATCTACTGAATTGAGTATATACACATTTAATTATTCAAAAACGACAATCCGTTTCAGGGAATTTATTACATATCTTGTAGGCAATATAGTAATTCAGTATTGTTTATGCAAATATATGTGAACTTTTTCGTTTTAAATATTTTTCTATGTATTGTTTAGGAGAATTTTTTTTAATTGATAAGTGCGACATAACTTCGACCTTTTTATCTGCATTCGTCCATCTTGTTAATTTTAATAAATTAATAAAAAAAATGTCACGTAAACCAAAATTTCACGCTGGTACTTGTTTAAATAATCTCCTTTCGTGACTCCCTCCCAAAAATACATTCCACAGACGCTCATGATGTAATATGAAGGTGATGAAAAATTCCTTCCAGGTCAAATTCGCATTCCAACCGAAACATCTGAATGCTTACTACATCTCACATTCGCAAGGCAGAGTGCAGTTCCCAGATAACTTTATTGAAATTTGAGAATATCTGCTCACTTTTCCTCGTTTCATCAAGTCATCAACATGGAATTGCTCGCTTATGTCTGAGTTTTCCTTGTTTATTTAAACGTAGAGAAATGCTTTAGAGGTTGGAAGGAATTCAAATTTAAACCATGGAATATTTTCCCGAAAGTTTTATAATGTTCATATATACAAGTATTACATTATCGACCCCAAAATCCCACTTATCGAATTCGAAATTAGTATATGCTGCTGTTTATTGGTTAGCCCGATACTTTTAGTGCCATTGGCATGAAGATCAAGATGTGTTACGTCGTGCTTCTAGAAGAATCATAGGCATGATGGGCGATTGTGATACTGAACATTTTTTGGCACAGATCACAACTAAGTGTGTGGTAAGCTGAGTAAGTGAAAAGAATTACTCATTTTTAAATTAAAGGTCAGCACCAATTTATTTGAATTTATTTCAACATGCCACTTGGCGTTAGTTCTTAACCCGTTTAGATCCGTTGAGAAGATCAAATGTACGAGTGGCCAAGATCTTTTCAAAGGAAAATAAGCTATGAGATTTTTTTGTCGGATTGCTTCACGTCTCCTTCATAACTTCAGAGCTCTGAAGCTCCATTTAACAAGCCACCAACTGTTACCGACCCCTCTACGTGTTCCCCTATGAATGGACCCTGTCTCAATTGCTTCTTTTAGTTTTATGAACCATCAGTGTCAATCACTAGAAGAACATCCTCCCCAGCCGTTGACTAAGACAGGATGCTCTTCTCGAGAATATTTCTAGGTTGAGAATTTCTCCGAAGAAAGAAAGCTTTCAACTTTGAAACTGGCAACTATTGACCGATTTATTATTTTTTATTTGAAACTAGATACAACGCTGAATGAGAACTTAAATACATTCAAGTTGTGTTGTGAAGAAAATGTGAGAAAACACTAAGCCCAGGTAAACGATTACACAATTATAATTTCAGAACAAATTGGGTTACTATAATTTATAAACAATACATTCTCAAATTATACAATGTAATATTTAAAATTTTTATCAAAAGAAAATATATTTCAGAATAATTATAACTAGTGTGAATTAATGTCATTTTTAAAACCTGATCAATGAAGTGTTGAGAATTTTTTGATCCAAGTTCTGACAGCAAATACATTTACTTATTAGCACTAAACACTTAAAATCTGTACATGATAGCAAATCACAATATTTAAGCGCATACAAGAATCTGCAATTTTGTATCCTGAATAATACAAATTGCTTTCATTTGGAAGATCAAATCTATTCCTTATTAATGAACTTTTCGTTTCGTTTTTCTTCAAAGCGGTACATCAAATCTTTACCAAAACTGCTGGATAATCTTATCATTCGCATTAATAGCTGCGTACTTCAGATACTCTATTCTCAATGCGTAACTGTTTATATACGAGCCTGAACTGATAATTATAACTGAAAGATGCAGCGATTACATCCCACAAAAATGTATGTCCTCTCGGTAGATAAAGGGAATTAAAAGCATGATATGAAGCACTAAATCATATTTGGCAGACAAACAAATCGAAGTGGTACGTGACATCTGACTTGCGTCAGCTTATCTCCAGTGTATGGAAGCTAATCGTTGGAAACACCCGAGCGGTCAAGAGACGTAATTTGAGATTGGATTTAAGAAATACCAGGTCCTCGAAAATAATATCTTAATATCCCGATACGGAGATCTTAGTATTTATATAGCTACCTATCAAATACGAGATCGTAGTCTTTACAGACCCCCAGGAACATCAAATACGAGACTAAGTTATTATACAATGTGTGCAATACCCAATAGATTTAATTATTTAAATTCATTATCAATATTAGAAGTTCTCGTGTGGATTTACGTAGAAAATTTGCTTAGTTTCCAGTAGTTCAATTACGGTTGCCAGGCCTGCTTCCAAAAAATAGCGGAAAAGCGGGAGGGGGGAGGAGGAATTTAAAAAAATACAATTAAATTATATATTTTCTTACAAACATTTTAAGGCATTAAAATAATCACTCAAACCTACTTAGCATTCAAAATATGAAAAATATTATAATATGTAAAATATTAAATTACATTTTACATTGATGTCATGTGTATTTTTTATTTGACTGCTCAGCTTCGATCAGTTCTTTGTGTTTAAATTTTTTTTTGAAATTTAAGTACGAGGTTGAGAAATATAAAAATAAATACGAGTTAAGAAAAAATAGTATGTTAATAATTTTGTATACTATCACGAAATGTCCTGTGAAACAATTGAGTATATTAATAATTTTTCCGGAGAATCGAGTTTAATGGTCGATTGATCTTTGTCTCATTCTAACTTCTGAGAAAAAGCTTTACAGCTTTATAGTATGTACCATTTCGTCATAAAACTTGAATTTAAAAAATGTCCACTGTTTTGTGAAAAAAATTGGACTTTTTTATGAATTAATTGAATGAATTAATGAATGAAATGAAAAATGAACTTTACATTTAATTTCACTCGGATACTCCAAATTCGGCGTTTGCTTTTCACTATCCCCTAATTTGTGGGCTTTAGGACGTAGATTCCTACAAATTATTTTCCATTGGTGAAAAGTCAGATATTCAAAGAATGAACCTTAAATCATCACAATACTCTATAAAGTTGATAATGTTGCATTTATCGTCATTAGATTGCAAAGAATGTTTCATTTCCTTCCGAACTTACATCGCCAGCAGCAACAAAAATTTGGATTTCAATTTCTCCTAAATAAATTACGCCCGATACACAATTAATGAATGAGTGAATACGTTAACTAACATTCTACTGTTCGGTGCTATTTCTGCTATTTTGACAAAAGCAGTGGCAGAATACCAAGTAAGCTTCTCCCATGCTGCTGGTAGAACAGTAAGCTGGCCTGTATTCGGAATATCCGGTATTCGACTCCGCAGCGGCTCCCGACCTAACTGTTGTTTTCCGGTAGCTATCGCTCCACAGCAGAAGAGCGACGGCTCTGCTCAGCTCAGTTCATTCACCGTCTCCGTGACCTTTCGGCGCTTGCGCAACAGCTCTAGTTCAGCAGGAAGGTTAGGCCCCTCGGAAGTGAACGAGTACTAATGTATTGGAACATTAATTCTTCAAAGGCAACTTATTGATTGAAGAGTTGTGGATGTAATTACACTGGCGGCTAAAAAACATTGTATGCTGTTGGGATGGAATAAAGCCCCGGCATTGACTCGAGATAGATTCCGAAAGGTCAGGTCGGGAGGTCGTTGAGTTTGATGATTTGAAGTAAACAATCCTGTAGTTGAACGATATTAGATTATATTGTGATGCAATTCCGATATTGAAGTAGGAGAAAAATATTTAGAACATCCGCTAAATATTACGAAGCAACATTGTCGTGCCTATTACAGTCTTCAATTGTGTTTATTGATTTTGTAGTGCAAATCAAAGTACGAATCTTCGTTTCATGTTCAGGCTTTTAGCTTTTCTAATGCGGTTTCTAAGGATCGCAATTTTTCAACATGTAAACTTCTTAAGAAAGCACAAGTTGAAATCATTTCAATACAATACTTTTAAAAAATTCATATAGTCAGGGCGTAAACTGCCGTATTGGTGGTTTTAGAACAAGGTTTCATCAATCTGATAAGTATGATTTGCTTGTCCTTGAGCGAAAAGAGCCCATTTAGTAAGAAGTTTGTCAGAGTTTTTGGCAACTGGAGTGTAACTCCGCGATATGCATTGACTTACACAAAAATCTGGGCCATTTGCATGAAAACATTTTTATCTCTCGTGTCATTCCCACGAGTTCTCAAGCATGAAATGGATTCAACGGCTTGGTTGAGCAAGGATATTTTTTCACACTTTAAATCTTATCAAAAAATATTGTGGCAAATGTTTGTAACGTATGCATAAACTCTTTTGCAAAAGAGGAAATATCACCACTTAAAATGTTATCTCAAAACAAGTATCGTATTAAAAAACTTTCTCACCAATACACAAAAGAATAATGAATTTTAAAATTTGCCCAGTTGACGCACTTTTTTCTTCTTTAAGCGTCTGAATTATTATTACGTATCATAAGGTCCGACAAGAATGTTGGATTGAATTTTATGTCTTCAGAAATAGTTTGTACTTTTAAGATTGTGAAAAATGATTTAAAAAGTTTACAAAAGGCCTGAATCTCGAAATGTGGACTTAATTTTGCGAAGTCTGCTGTCGACGATGTTTCTAACATTTAAAAGACGCCTCATTATTATGGAAACAAAGTTCTGAATACTGATAGGAAATGCCAGCAAATGAGAGAAGTTAGAGCTACGTAGTTAACAGCCAACGGATAAATATCCCTTTTCATTGTCTATCATTTACTTAATTCAGTGACATCAACGGCTTAGTTTAGCTCGGAGCCAGTTTGCCACCGTCTCCGCGGCGACTTCGACCGGGAGATTCTAGGGTTCGAGTGGATATTCGATACTAGCATCATAGCGAGGTCGAATTCAGCCGCAGTCTGGAGGAGACATCTAGCAGCCGGCTTCTCTGATCGATAGTTTCTAGTCGTTTATCCGGTCAATATCAGTGAATGCTGGAGCAGTACCCTAACAAACGGGACGCGATCAATTCTTCCTCTTCCTTGTCTTCAGCCTATCATCTCCCTATTGCACTCGCTGCTATATAGCACATTATGCGATACCAGACTAGAATTTAGTGTGTCACGGGTGTGGCAGTGTCGCAGATTTGAAAGAGATTTAAAGATTTGAAGCAAATATACTGAATTATAAATACAAATGTATCTGAAAAATTGAGCCTTATTAACACAAATCTATGTGGCGTAAATATGCATCTATGCGAAAAACGTTTGTGCTTTAAAAACTAGAATTTAGAAGGGTGAAAACTTTCATAAAAATTCGTTAATAGTTCTAAGTAATAGAATTAGGAAACAAATTTAAATTTGATGGCAAATAATTCTCAAAACGTGTAAATTACAAACTTTCCATAAATGGAAAAAGTAGAGTGAAATATTCTTAGGAACTCTTCACGTAGCACCCTAAAAATCTTGTGTTCTCTACTCCTGTGAAGTGGGAAGCTTCCACGTCCAGAGTCTTACAAATGTTCTCAGCCGTCTCTGCATCACGGATGACGGCACTCCATAAGGAAGGCTGATATGCTGACATTTCGATCATCATGTTTTCCTCAGAATTGAGGGCTTGAAATTGTTTGGCACTTCTGCTCCGAGAATGATCACAACATTATTTTTCAAGAGTCGGCATCA
>BOPP01000021.1:2705878-2762232 GCA_017312745.1 Gryllus bimaculatus
GCCGGTAGAAGACAAATGATGAATATAGAGTAGGTACTCCATATAAGAGCCGGATGAGGAAGGCCATACATGTCTTTGAAAACGTCTGAGTATAGCTTAGAGCCAGCATTGCTGCTGACTATGCAACTTCTCTGACTGTGACCTCATAAGATTTGCGTCCCGAATGAGGCGAATTTACGATACTAGCTACAAAGCAAGGGCACATTCAGCCGCTGTTCTGACCGGTAGTTTTCTGTTGTTGTGTTTTTTTTTATTATACAAGTCGAATGCTGAAAGAGTTCCCAAGAAAATGGGCCAGAGACCGCGCGATCTTTCCTTTCCCTTCCTCGAGCTGTCTTCTCTCATTACACAAACACACTAACATGCACTACACTACCATACCAGTCGACAGCTTAGGATTTGCCCCGGCTGATGCAGAGCACCGCAAGGGGATACCTTGAGGGGGAAATCTCAGACCGACTTGTAGGTCGGTCTCATATTTCACCATTCAATGGGGGAGGAACAAATTCATCGTCTGGAATATTTATTCATTACACTGACGGGACTAATCGCGGAAGAAGTTGGCGTGCTCGGAAACATCAACCAATGAACGTTTTTGAGTAAAAAGTTCCATACTTCAAAATTGGGTGAGTTAAATTTAAATTTTCTTCTCTATACATATGTATGGATAAGCGAGATATAAACAGAAGCCACAATTTACAACTTTACAAGTTTACCATGTCATCATTTGATACAAATTTGCTTATTGGACAGGTCTGATAATAAAAACAAATCTGGGAAACTGCATGCAACATTTCGACTGTGTTGTACGTTTTAGGGTGTGCTGAAATCAAAAATTGAAACATTTATGTCTATCACATACATTGTTTTCTGGAATTGCGGTATAGCAGGGTTATGAACTCGGTTGTAATAAACAAACATATTAATTGTTAAGTCTTCAGGAATTAATTTTGTATTGTGTCTTTAAGATCAGATAATATATTTTTAACATTTTGATCTACGTAGACGTGACTAAGAGATCTTTTTTCCTTTTGTGCATCTTCTTGCCTTTCTTTTGTGCGCCTTCGAAGGTTTGCACTTTTTCATCCAATAGTAATCTTTCAGAATAGGCACATCTCAATTTTCTTGGTAACATCTCTCAATATCTTTTAAATCCTAGTGGAATCTCTCTCCGTGCTTTTTGCTGAAATTTCCGGAGTTAATATATGTATAAAACATAGTGCAAAAAAAATACTTAAATTGTACGATTTTATATTTCCTTTCTTTATATATAATATATTTCTGTATACATGACTACACATGCACTTTTTATTAAACCTCAATTTTTTTCACTGGAAGCCACAGAATATCATGCTTTACTCTCTATGTAATTTATTGTGCATCTAATTGGTGTTAGAATGTGTTTAAAGTACACTTTTCCTTAATACTATTTTAATGAGCTGCCCTCGAAACTCGCATCTCTCCACTTCGCACCTAGCACTCAAGAAACCAATGTGATCCAAGTGCCTCATTGAAGTCTTCTGGAGTTTTGAAGAGAAACGGGTCATAAAATGTCACGGAGGCAATGACACATCCTGGTGTTGTTTCCCAAATCTCTTGGGTAATAGAACGATGGTATATTTCGTAATTTCGTATCGTTCTATCGAAAAATAAAATAACTTTTACATTTCCCAGTGATGCTTCGATCAGATGTGGGGATAATTGTTTGATGACTAGAGGGTCTGGTGCAAACGTGCCCTACGTCCCAAACTAATTGGGACTCCTAACAAGTTACGTAATGAAAAGAATGTGGCGAATTTACTGCCAAAGCTTCAGCACCGACTAGACAATTGACGACAATAATTAACTGAAAAGCTGAAATCTGCCGTTTTCCTGACTTTTTTTCAAAAACTACTTCCTACAATTTTTCCAAAAACTACTGGAACGTTTTTCGGAATAACTAAATTCTATTTTTTCAAAAAGTATAGAAAATGTTTTTCCTCAAATCTGTGTATTGCATACACGTCATCACCTTTGTCTGTAGAAAAAGAAGAACATCCCGCAAATGAAATATAATAACCTGCAATATTTAAAAACAGACTTCGTTCCACTATAGATAAAGATGCGACAAAAGCATTTATTAATGCACACGTTGAGTACAAGAAAACAAGGAAAAGAGGTTTTGCCCAAATTAAGACGAATATGCTAAAATGAACAAGTGGTGGAACAGAATGGCACAGACTTTCCCGTATTAGTTCTTTATTTCCTTTGGTCCCGGTTAGCTATTCGAACTTGCCACATATTTTTGCACGTTACCATCTATCGCCACCCAAAGTACTTTTATTGACACTTTTTTAATTTTCGGTTTCCTAATTGCAGAGCATAACTATTTGATACATTTGGAGCCGTTTATAAAAATCTCTCGTTTAAGACTCACTATAAATTCAAAATTTTAAGATCTTTTTAACAGAAAACCTTTTAATTTTTGAAAAACTTAATTTGAAGTAATTTTAAGTACATTCACTCATAAATGCAATAGTGTTTACAAATAGTATGAAATGTGCATATCAATGGCATGAGAGATCTTTCAAAATATTTAAATTTGTGTAATTTTTGAAAAAAAAAATTATCGAAATATATTTTAGGTCGTATTAAAGAGTGCAATTACCACTACCCGTTCGAAATGTTTAAAGAAAAAAATTGGAGCCGTTTTGAGAAAATGGCGTTTCAGCGTTTCTGAAAATGCGGACTTTTGAGCTAGTTTTAACAGAAAACGATAGAGTTTTCGAGAAACTTTATAAGACATTATTTAAAAAATTGGAGCCGTTTTGAGAGAATGGCGTTTCAGCGTTTCTGAAAATGCGGAACTTTGAGCTAGCTTTTTTTGAAGCAGATGTACTCATAAATACAATAATGTGAACAAATTTACCGCTATTATAAATATTAACAACCTGAGAAGCAAGTGAAAAAATTACATTTTTGTAATTTTTGAAAAAACCAAAGAGAAGTGCAATTTGGTGTTTATGTCGTCTTGTAGAGAACATTTAGCACTATCCCTTCTAAAAGTTTAAAGAAAAAATTGGAGCCGTTTTTGAGAAAATCTGTTTTTTGTATTTTTTAGTTGCACATATTGCACGCAATATTGCTTGAATACTACTAAAAGTTTCGAAACAAAAGGACATGTCTCACTATGGAGAAATGGATACTATGTAGATCACTATAGAGATATGGAAAGAACTCACTATTAAGAACTTTTTTTTTAAGAAAAATCCCTATTTTTAATTTTGTAGTTGTTGGAAGACGCCCAAAAAATTTTGAAATTTTTGAAAATTCAATTAAACGTGAAAATTGGACCTATACCATATTTATAATTGCATTTTACTCTATTCTTACAACAAAGTTAAATGAAAAATTTGGAGCCGTTTTTGAGAAAACTTTCAAAATGTCCGAGGGGCTTCATGTAAAGTAAATTTTAAAGTTTTTTTTTCAAAGTCTCAAATATTCGACTCGAGTAATATCAGCATGGGTTTCTTCAATTTGGAAAAAAATCCTACTCATGGTTTAGGCGCTAGTAGAGTTCACAGACACCAGACGGACAGACGGACGTTTTGAAAACAAGAACACTTATTCGATTCAGGGGAGTCAAAACATGTAAATTTGTTGAAATATGGAAATGTATTTTCCGCAGCATAAGATAACTTTTCCTATACTACTCCTATATTACTCCGTATACACGCACGTATACATGAAAACAAAAAGCGGAAAAAAGTGAGCAAATATCTGTAAATAAAAACTAATTTTAATATGTAACCTCCATTTAACTAAAATTTAATAATAAAGTGTTAGAAATAAACAGTTCGAAAATTATTCTTCAATATTTTTTATAATGTAAAATAATGTTCAGAGAACGTGATTTTTATGAGCTCTGCGGAAGTATTCCAAGTTGGCTTCGCGTTTTCTCTCTCTGGTCGCTTTTTACCTGTTCGTGCCCTCACGCAACCAAAGTCACTTCACTGGCCCAATTCAGCAAACGCGAGATACAGAAGTCATGCCATTGTCGGCGCAGCTTTAGTAGCTATAGCTTGTATACAAGAAACGAAGTTACGCAGAAAGCATTCAAGCAATACGAATCAATACGGTAGAATATGGCTTGGAGAGTTGAGGCACATATGAAAATTTTGAGCAACAAGGAGGTTCGCCTAACATTCGATTGTGTGGGATGTGGAGATAGAAAAGTTTAAAAAGTTATGAATGCTCCCACTAACACTATGTCTTGCACTGCCTAGTGTATTGAATGATCTGGGACTTTGGGCAAGTTCTTACACAAAGATTTTTGGAACAATTCCCAGAGTTTCGATAAATATCAACACGGTCTCTGTTATTGCGCTGGATTATATCTGGCTGAAATCTATTTTCAAATTTTTATCATTCATATTCTACTTTTGCTATGTAAATTTTCTGTAATTTTGGCAACTACAGAGTTAGCCGAAAATGGGATCAGCGCCATTTTCTTTCCCGTTCATTCAGGATACAATTAAAACATTGGGAATCGTTTTTAAGAAAATAATTCTTTAAAAATTACCTATGATTTACACAAAAACTACTGATATTTTCCAAAAATTGAACACGACATTTGAACATTTGTTTTCGATGAACAGATTTAAATAAGAAAAAAAATATCTCTGTAATGTGTTAGTTACAGGAAAACGTTGTAAATATTGTGAATGTTTGCCATTTTCAAAAATTGAGGGAGTTTAACTAAAATATTACCTACGCAATTTCTTTAATCTTTGCCTATTCTATTAGAGGAAAAAGTAAATAAAAAATTGGAGTCATTATTGAGAAAATTTTGAAAATCATGTTGAGGATACATGTAATGGTCAAATCAAACCATCCGTTTCAAACTCAAGGGAATGTGACATCAGCCAGATCTACGGGAGAATGACACTTTTGTTGAAAATCCTCCTTCAGTATTCATCCTTACATCACTTCTTACATCGCTAGAGTTGTTCACAGACAGGTGGACATGTTTTGCCCTAAACCAATTTTTCAGTGTCAAATCCCCACCTAACGTGGATTCTGAGGAAGTAATTTACGACATAAGGGAACATAATTTATGCAATTTTTCGTTACCAGGACCCAGCAATGACAGTTTTTCGTCGAAAAATCACCGTTGGATACAATACTTTCTCTTTACTGAGAATTCATAGGTGAGAAAGTAAAAATGTTTGAAATATTAACTTAATATTTTCGAGAGAGAATTATTTTGAGAAATGTTTTGAACAAAATATACCTAATTTTTGTCGAATAATCCGAATATGCATTATTCGAATAATATTGCAATTTTAAAGTTGCTTTCTCACGCAATCTGTTGGATCCAGCTGTTTGTATCACAGATGTATATTACCTCGAAATATGAAGTTTTATTCCAGGGATATTTTTCTAATGTTGCGAATTTCTCGCGATATCTTGATGCCTCGTTGTAAATAGACCTCTATAAGTATAGGTGTACATATGACAGGATAATTCATAACCAAATACTTTATCGCCCTTACTTTTTACTTTCTCGCTACTGTTTATGTGGTATAGATTACCTTAATGCTCTGAATTTAATGATATTATTAGTTTTTCATTCAAATTTTTCAAAAAAATTTTTTTTCACGCTTCGTTTATTTACGAGATAAAGTGATATTCGAAGTTTAAGAAAGACAGTGTATTACATAACGGTAACATGATATTGCGAGAACGTGTACTGTTGTAGCCTCTATGGTTATAAGAGTTTTTTCAAATGTCCTAATCCAAGGCAGAGCTGGAAAGTCTAGATTTTTCTCTAGAATGTTTAAGTAGGAGGGACGGTAGTAGCTAGGTCTAGAATAGAGTAGTGGCTAGAGTTTCTGCCCTGGTTTCCAACTCCTATCTTAGTCGACAGAGTTCAAATTGTGACTGTCCGAAGGGAAAGATTTTGTGGGCAACATAGGTTTATGTTGATCATCATATTTTCTTATTTTTCACTGCAGCGTTTTAACACTGCTCCATTTTCAGTTCACCACTGCTAACGTGCTCCATTTTCAGTACAATTGATAATCGTTTCACAAACTATTTGTATAGTGGTCTCTCGTAAGATGTGAGTATAATCCTATGATTATACTTTCACGTCTTTCGAGAAGGCGTGTTTCAACTTTCGAGAGGTAATTTCCCATTATATTACACTGACATAAAAACCCAAATAGTTGCTTCATTGTGTGGGCGATTCGTCAGATACAGTCTATCTCATGACAAGGACAAGTTTTGAATGACTCAGAATGACTTCCCAGCATTTTCAGTCTGTTAAACTTAGCGTATCAGAATCTTTCCGGGGTTATGCTAGTGCACGTCACTTCCTCCTATTGGTGTCAAGATTTAAAATTTGTAGAGCCTTAACCCCTTTGACCCCAATAAATTGTTCCACATTCCGATATAAAAGTCTGGGACTCTCTAACATTTCTCAACGGATTTTTTAAATCGAAAGAATTCTCACGATCTGGAATTTTGATAATACGAAGACTAATATGATGGTCCAGAGACTGTCAAATTTAGAGGAATTGACAATTACATGTACGAGTTAATAGGTTAAGACGTGCTTATCTTCACTTAATAACTGTGGGATAAGAGCAAACCATCACGAATATATTATCAATTCATTTTTACCACACATTCTTCAGTATGAAAGCAGAATTCAAGCAATGGTAACGAAATGAAGTTAAGGAGTAAAGATAGAACATTATAATAATAATTCATCATAATAATTTAAAGACATAGCTAGACTCCTGCAATTATATTGTACATCTTAACGATACCATTTTTACTTCCCCGTATACATACGTATATACGTTTAGTATAGGGATAGTTATGTAATGCTGCAGAAAATCGATTTCAAGATTTCAACGTAAATACACGTTTTGAGGTCCCCTGATACCGAAAAATTGTTGTTGTTTTTTTTTTTAGTCCATCCGTCCGTCTGTCTGGTGCATGTGAACAACACTAGCGCCTAAACCATGGGTATAGGATTTATTCCAAACTGATAAAACCTCTGTTCATTTGGCCTGAGTCGAAGCTCTGCGATTTTGAAAATCATTCCTTAGTTTTTTGGTGGTACTTTACATGAAGCTCCTGGGACATTTTCAAAAATGTTCAAAACGGCTCGAAATCGTTTCATTAAATTTCTTGTAAAAATAGAGTAAATTACACGTATAAATGTGGCATATGTCCGATTCTCGCGGTTAACTTTACACGAAGCCCCTGGGACATTTTCAAAATTTTCAAAACGGCTCGAAATTTTTTCTTTAAATTTCTTGTAAAAATAGAGTAAATCACACTTATAAAGGTGGCATATGTCCGATTCTCGCGGTTAACTCTGAATTTTCGAATGTTAAATTTTTTTGAGGGGTTCTACAACTACAAAATTAAAGATAGAGATTTTTCCTTAAAATTAAACTTTTTATCCATAATTTGTTTTTTTGTTAAGGTCACGTACATTTTTTTGAAAATTTTAGTAGTTTTCGCACAATATTGCGTGCAATTTGTGAAATTTTAAAAATTACAAAAATTGCAAAATTTAAAAAATTGCAAGATGATCTCACAAACGGCACCAATTTTTTGGTAGGGATTGTGCTAAATTCACTCTATGAAGTGACATGAATGTCATATTGCTATATTCTTTTGATTTTTAATAAATGGCCAAAATGTCATTTTTTGACTTGTCTCTCACGTCGTTAATATTTACATTATCGACAATTGGGTCACATTACTATATATATATAGATAATATATAATATATATATATATAGTAGATAATAGTACTATATTATATATATGATCTTACATGTGTTTTAATAAGTCATAAAATCTTCGCGAAAACTCAGGGGCGTTTGTCGATCGGAAACTATCTCAATGTCCGCAATTTCGAGAAACGCTCAAACGCATTCTCAAAAACTGGCGTCCAAACTTCTTTCCTTAAACTTTTTGAAAGCGATAGTGATAATTGCACTCTTTTAATATGACATAAAGTTAATTTTGGAGTAATTTTTTTGTTTTTTTAAAAGAAAAATGACACTAATGTAAGAGTTTTTTGAAAGATACTCTCACGGCTTTAATATGCATTTCTTGGATTTATAAACATAATTGCATTTGTGTTTTTACAGAGATGTTTAACGCAATTTCCACATTTCTCCTAATGGAATGTTGGAAAAGCTCAGGATTCTATAATATGTGTGTTACTTGTTGGTCGTAAAATCCACAGAAGCAATTTATTAAGAATTATTTATTTTAGTCGAATTTAGAAATGTAAAACTTTAGGCATGAGAAAGTTGTGTACCGGTGTTTCATACGCCACTTGCACGGTACATTATTCAGACCACATTCAGGTTAATAACACCAAAGATGTTACATCAACTTGTGTCAAAGTGAATTTTTTTCATCAACAATATGGAATCCGAAAAGAAGTATCTTGATTATAGCACGGTATTTTTAGTTAGCATTTTTTAGTTCTGATCATTTTTTTTAATGTACTTACAAAAAAATATTTTTACTTCTTGATGTCTCTCACAGTATGCGTCGTTACGGAGCCAAAGTTCTTTCAGAGTTACGAAACTTTTATGCGCTGATGAATAATAAATAAAATGTTTTGGAAAATAAAGCAATAGTTTATGCAATCTCATTTCTCCAGATTTGCAGGGGATTGGAATCCTTTCTTTTGTCTTTTAATTGAGCTCCCCTCCAGAGCAATTGCAGCTGTTCCTTTTTCTTGTAGTCACATGCACCTGTTGTAAAATCCTTATTTAAAAATACGACTATTAAGGCGGGCCAGGTATTTCTTTTTGAAATGTACTTAAATTTATTCGCGTCAACTCCAGGATTTCTTTTCAGATTGGAAAAAGGCGAACTGTTAACGATTCCCGGCGTATGCACGGTACTGTCTGTGGCTGTGGTAAAGGAAAGGAACTCTCGGGACCTTAGAGTTTCGTGATCACATAATAATTATTTTTTTAATGAAATGTGCAGAGTTTTGAAAGGAACTGGTAAACAGAGTAAACAGTATTCACTTTGCTTAGAGGATTTTATTTTCTATTTTTGTACAGTATATGCAGTAGTATACGTAGTGCAGAGGAAGTTAAGTAAAGCTGAGGAAAATCAGTTTTGAAATTTTAACGATAATACATTTTCTGGGTTTTCTTATGACGAAATATCATTGTTTTCTTCAACACGTTCGTCTGTCTGCCAGACCGTTAACTGGTCTGTCGGTCTATGAATAAGGCGGCAGGATTTGTAGGACATTTTGTCCAAAATGAACATTCCCGTTTGAATCTCATATGTCCGATACTCTTCGAATTTGAATCGATTCTCCAACACGTGCAGTCATAATAATCTATAGTTTATGGGTCCTTGAATTGATTGACGGTTAACATTGAAAAAAATTGATTTACGGAAAAACATCTGCCTGTCTGCTTGGTGCCTATCTGTTCGTTTGTCTCTCTGCCCGTGCAAGTTTGAAACGGTTATTTGTATGTTTGGGAGTATGTGTAAGTGTCAAAAAACTTTTCTACATTTTCTAAAAAATGGCTCCATTTTTTTATTGAACTTTATCCTCGAACAGCGTAAAGAACGCTCAAAGGAATGGCGTAGGTCTCATTTTCTTGAAGTTTTCTCAGCAGATGAATGAAATGACGAGAAAAAATTGATGGTTCCATTTTCGGCAAATTCGCTGAATTTTTGAAAATTGCAAAAAAATTAACATTAAAAAAGTGTGATATTGATAATAGAGATTTTTGTCTTAAATGAAATCTGTTCTAAACATTTAGATTCTTTAATAAGGTTACCTTAATTTTTTGAAAAAAAAAGAGTAGTGTTCGCGTAATTTCTGCTTGAAATTTCTATAATTTTTTTAATCTCAAAATCACCAAAATGTTTTTTTTCTTTTTAGAATAGGGCAAAATCCGCTTAAAATGGTTCAAGTCTCATTTTCAACGAACTCTCAAAACTTTCTGAAACTGCGTAAGATAAAAACAATGGTAAAGGTTTTTGTTTTTTAAGTGTCGGGAAAGCGGGAATCTCCAAGTGACAGCGTGATGTGTGTTGACTCGGAGGAACTAAACTTGAATTTCAATGCGGAGAAAAAATTGTTGGTTGGTAATATTCTCGTTACAAATAATGCGGAGAAGTACGTACAGTTGCGGCACCCCTACTTTAAATGGATGGTGCAAAATGCACTGAACAAACTTTATTTTGATGCATTCCTTTAATTTAAAAAATACACTAATGCATTTTTTAATATCTCTAATGTCATTAATGTTTACATTATGGGCGTTTTTATACATTATTACTTTTACAATGCCATCAAAAGATTTCTTAATAAATTCTTCGAAAACTCAAACGTTTTCTGTGAAAATGATTTCAGTTAATTTGCGCGTTTTCAGAAACGCTCAAATGACTTTTTTTCAAAATCGCCTGCAAATTTTTCAATACAAATTTCCATAAAAATCAGGTTTCACTCTTTTAAGCGTTTTTTTTCTTTTGTGGATTTTTTCCAGCTCCAGGGAATGCCGATTTTGACTATCCGCGCCAGGTACTCACGATGTTCTTCATGGGGACACATATTAACCTTTGCACTAAACCCTGACACTCTTGCGATCTCCTCGGCCTGTTGCCAGCAGACTCACAAGTTTTTCCGCGACATCACACATCCATGAAAGACAAGGGACAAACAACCACGGCGGGACTCAAACCTGCGAGCCTTCAGGTCGAGGCGCTCAGTCGGCACACGATCTTCCCGCCTCGGCCATCCAGCTCAGCCACTCTTTCAAGAATGTCATGAAGTCATATTTTACATTTCCTATATATTATTAAAGAACCAAAAAATTGCAACGTAAAGAACTGTATCCTACGTGTTTTTTTTTTATAAAACACGATTTTTTTCAATGTACTTAAAATAGTTCATGAAAGTAAACTAAATCATTGTGTAAAATGATATATACTGCAGTACTATTGTGTATAGAGTTAATTAATTTTGAAATGTTGTGCTAAGTTTATAGATTGTAATGTTCAGTTAACTTCGGTTGCACTGTTACGGAAACTAGTGGTGTCAATCTCATTCAGATACAAATATTAAATGTTACTTGAAACACATTAGAAGCCTCATATGCATATAAAGATCAGCTCCATAACTCTTTTACGAAAAACAGTAAATCTTCGTTAGCACAAACTCGCTTAAAACGAAATTCGTCTTCAAACGAAAAAAAAATTGGTTCTGCTAAAGAAACCTATTAATGAGGATACACATAAAAATTGGATAACAGTATTTTTATAACAAGAACACCGATGTCATTAGACCTCTTCTATTTCTAGCGTTCGCCAATGATCTGCCAACGCAGTTAATATCAAATGTTCGGCTATTTGCAGATGATTGCATAATATATCGAAGTATACGTTCAAAAGAAGAAGAAGAAATGTTGCAGCTGGATCTTGATGCGTTACATTACTGGGCGGAAAATAATGGAATGACCATAAATAGCTCCAAAAGCAAATCCATTACTTTTGGCAGGGGTCATAATTACAGAGAAATAAATTACCCTTTAAATAAAGACATTATTCCGAGATTTCCTCATGTAAGTTCTTGAGAATCCATTTCGACAGTAAATTAAGCTGGAAAAGTAACGTAAATTTTGTTGTAGGGAAAGCCTAGAGATATCGTCACTTTGTAATGCGCACCTTAAAAAAGAGTACGGCAAACGCGAAGGAAATTGCTTATTTATCGCTTGTTCGTCCGATAATGGAATATGGAACAATTTGTTGGGATCAGCAAAAAATTCTGCACAAAATTCCGCACAAAATTGTGCGGAGTTAGACTATAGAAGTTTTTTTTTCTTAAAGTAATTTAATGTTACATGAATCAGTCCGTTTTTATATTAATATGATTATTATTATTACTATATAATTTGCATGCAATATATATATATATATATATATATATATATATATATATATATATATATATATATATATATATAATCATATTTATGTAATTAGCTGTCACCCTGCTTGCAGTTTAAATATTTTTTTATTATTATTTATATTATTTATTATTTGGAATTCCTGTTAACGAGGGTTTCAATTGTTTCGGCCGCATAAGACAAGGGCTTAGGGTCGGAGTAGGTGAGTCCAAGTATGTGGACACTAAGATCGTGTTGACATGCAACTGTTTGCACGCTGCTATCTGTGCTACTGGCTCCCTCACCCAGAACAATCGTGAAATCACCGAGATGGGGCCAAGGAATACCTTGGGCAAGTATGTAAAGGAACAGTATCGATGTTAACCTATGTGATGAGCGGAAAGAGCGTCGGAGTAAGTTACCGGAAATATCACCAGAGGTAGGAATGACGAGAGTTTTGTTGGCGTCGTTCTGGGAAAGGGGTAGAGCGAATCCAAAATGCTACCCCAGACTGAAGATAATAGGAAACTAACAAGAACAAGAAAATATATGCCATTCTGTAGCACCACTAGTTGTGTATTTCAAAAGAATCATGTAATGTATGCCAATGTTTGCCAATGCTTGTGAGATCATTTGCAACGTTCCTTGCAGTGCGTCATGTATCTGAAAACGTTGGCTTCATAATCCACATTTCACATTACCAAACAGATAAGAAACTGATTCAGCAAGGGCTTATGAAAGATAGCGTGTGTTAGTAATTTAAGACCGTGTACTTCATGAGAATTATTTGCAAACTGATGACTGTATGCTCCACGTTTTCTTTGTGCACGTTAGGTGGCACTGTTTTTTCTATTGTATTTTTAAGATTGCAAATACCATTTACATTTATTACAGTTCAATTTATTTTTCTTTTAAAAAAATAAATTAAAGGTAGATTTTAAAATTTATTTACAGAACTAATCTTATTGTTACAAACTAAGTGTTGAACATTTAGATATTTTTCTAGTTTGTGAAAAGTGGATAAAAATGTACTCTTATTAGTAAGTTTGCATAGCAGTAATATTTGTTCGTAGTGAAATTCCTTTCCATTGATCCCTTATTTTTACAACATGAAGGAATAATTAATTAAACTAACGTAAATGGCTTGTACTAAAAGATAAATAACACATTCCAATTCATGAAAAACATAACCTAAAGATGAAAAGCTTGGATATTCAAATAGATTTCATGTTTCAAGAACTTCATTTCTAGATATAATAAAAGGCATTATCTTTGTCAAGAAACTACATTTATCGTCGCATTTATATACGTAACAATATGTATTTTGTGTGTGCAATTTTTATCAATAGCATTAAAAGGAAGTGATAAAGTAATGCATCTATTAGTGTTGTATTACTTCTTATCTTATGGTCTTAAGTATATTTCGTGTTTTAATCATCCCTTCAGAATTATAATAATCTGATTAGTCTTAAGAAAGAAAAGAAATATTAAATTTACATATTCTGTAAAGGATTAGAAAAGATATTCAAACGAAAGGACTATTACGTTCGCTTACGTATTTTATATCACTAAATTACGACTCATTTTCCCTTCCTTCTTCCCAGCTGTTATCTATCGGTGCCTACAAGACCTACCGAAGACCTTTTGTGATCCCCACCGCTCCTCTGGGGTGTAGTGAGAGCACGTTCGCAGTCCCCTAACATCGTATGAGTTTATCTCGGTCCTGTGCATTTACATTTTTGGCCATGGTACTCATGGACCTCATATGGATGCCTGTACCAATGTTTTGTGTGTAGAGATTCATCCATTTCCTCAGTAATTCACACACCTCAAAGATAATTGCCTATCAGGCCAAACTATTATGGTAGGTCTAATGTATTACTGAAATACAACAGGAATTTAGAATGTGACTCACGCTTCGTACACATCTCATAACATTCATGCTTTACAAAAATTTCGAACCCACGGTCTGTCTGTTATCTATCTTACTTGAGCCCACATGCTCGAAGTCCCTGTCTCAAAAGACGGACGGACAGTCCTCGTTGCTAATATTCTGCGACCTTATCACATATGTAATGTACAGATTGAATTTGTCAAAATTGGATACTCTTCGTCGGTTAGTTTTGTAAATAATTAATGTTAAACTTTGTACTATGCACTTGTGCTCGTGTAACATGGGTTACAGCACGTGAGCGAACGTCACTTCGCCACTTCTCTGGTTAACTCAATTGCTAATACTCTCCGAGAAACCCCGGAAGCGAGCACAAGGCACAATAGCGCGCGAGTTCAAAACAACACAGTCCCTCATCTTGGCGAACAATTCATGCGGAGAGATGATGACTTTTCCGTTTCCGATGGGTTTTCAATTTTCTAGTCATTTCCTCCGCAAATGCTAAGAAAACCTGGAAATTTCGTTCTTCGTACAGATGAAGCGTGTTTTACAAGAACTGGCACAATAAATGTGTAATTTGTATGTGAGGGCCGAGAAAATCCGCATGTTGCACGTAGTGTAACTCACCAAGAGCGATTCTCTGTAAATATATCGGTTGGCATTGTGTATTAATTTATCCTGGTCCTCACTTCCTACCTGAGCGTTTAAATGGCGAGAAAATATCTGAATTTTATAACTTATATACTCCCACGCTGCGGATCAATGATAAACCGAGTTTATGCTACCGAAGTCGAGGATCGTGATGACCTTCGGCGCATTGAAAGCATGGAGGCAGAAATTATGGTACTAAAACCCGACAAAGTTATGCGTGAGGCCGTGCGGCACAGATGTGTTCTAGCAGGAGGAGGCAATTTGCAACACTTGTAGATTCCCTGTTACACGAGGTGAAAATGCGAAGTTTTAGCTGTATATGCTATTACGATAAACCATCATACGTAACACTTAAACAATTGCATTTTTCTCTTCTTTTATATTCATTATATGAGTAGGCAATAATAAAAACAGAAAAATATTTAATGTAAGATTTGGCCTACCTTTCTTGCAAAAAATGACCAATGACAAAAAATTTTTTTCAAAATTTTGAATAGGATTTACACTATTTCTTTTTGCACTCATGAATAACTTAGTGTACGCTATCACCGGGTCCTGTACGAGCAGCAACGAGGACTAATTTACCCTGTATTTGTAAACGTGTTGTGACATATAACATAAAAATACATGTGTAAAACTAATAATGTATATATGTACTTTGGCACAACAGCTCTTTACGAGCTGCGTTCCGCCCTTGCTGTAATGGAACATAGGGTACGTGTGGTTTGAACGTAGCCATCCCTACGCTCTGTTCTGGTTTTCTCAACCTGGGAAGTAAGCTTTCTCATTGTCACACAACAACAGATACTGGGACATTGCAAGGAAAGCGCACAATTATTTTTTATAATACGGAGCGGGAATCGAACTCGTGATTGCGCCGTGGAAAGCGTGCTCGCTAACCAACGAGCCACCGAGGGCTATTTGAAATTAATAATAGAACTACACTATGACCTTTTACGCACACGAGGCCTTCAATGTGCGATATGATACTGAATCTAGTAATTTTCAACACCATTCGTTTCCGTAACAACAATGCAAGCAAAGTTACTTTACCATAGGTAATACCAAGAGTGCTTTGGAAATTGTCAATAAATTCCCGTCTCGCGAAGCTAGAAGTGGATTTATCTGAGAATTTCTAATGCACGAGTGTATTTGATAGGACTATTACACGAGTGAAATTATGCCCAACAGAGTTGTAGGTCAGTTTTTATCTTAATTTCACATATTCTCTTATACTTAAGGTATATTCAAACTCTTGTTGTAATGAGAATGGGAGTAGCTGGCGGGAGCAGAGTGAATGAATTATACGAAATGACCATTGACGATGCGCAGGGCAAAGATTCAGTTTTTATAGTAAACATTCCTGACCCGAAACCCATTCGTAATGAACGTTAACTATTGTTGATAAATTGGAGTTTCCAAGAAGATCCCGCAATCGCGAAATTAAGAAATCCGCAGCTACGACTTCTGAGACGTCTGCGAGCGTAGAAATAAACGCTGAAGAGAAAATAAGTATTTCAGAATTGAGTGTTAGTAATTTAAACAATTGTGCAATGAATATTCATGTAAACATACAATAATCATTTTAATATTATTACTCATTAAAGTTTTTATGTATGTCGCATTATTTCCTTTTTGTTTACTCCGTGGTTACTTTAATCCCGGCAGGAATAAAGACACCTTTAGCATCGCAAAAAGTGTAATTGAAGCCATACTTTAATCATGTTTAAAAAAATACTTTATTCAATTACCTTTCGTATTTCGCTACATAGTTTAACCACGGCCGTCTTCTAATGTAGCCTGATGGTCAAGGTTCAACCGTGCGGTCGATACAAAATTAAAATCGAGATAAACAAATTAATGAACAGAACGTTACATTAAATGTGTGTTTATTTTGCTTTAAAGTTTGTTACTTCAAAGCTTAAACTTTTGATGTAACCAACATTAACAATTAAATAAACAAACCAACATATATTATTTTAGTTGAAAATATATTTACTAAACACGCACTTTGAAAAATTAAATGTTGAAGGAACTTCGTCATTTTCATTTACACTAATGTTCACTGAAACATGTATTTCATTATGAATGTATGTGTGTCTTTATTTATGTTTACCGAATGATGTTGCTCGTTGATCTGCAGAGAGGGCTTCAATGATGATGTATTAGCATATCCTGTAACTTTAATTACCTCATGTTCTTACACTCCTTCCTGAATAAAACGAGGCACCGCAGTAGATCATGCAGAATGATTCGTAATTTTTTGTTTGCTGACCAGTTTCTTGGGCACAGGTACTTGTGCACTTTGCTATTTTGTTACTTCGTATGGGGATACGATTCAAGAACATAATTGTTAAAATCCGAAGAACTTCATTCGAGTATGTTCATTGCTATAATCGGCAACGCACCATTCCAATTATTAACCGATTTGCTGGCACCTGAAGATCCCATTACGAAGACATTAGATGACAGCATTTTCTGCGCACTTCTAGCCTCCTACGCTTGGAGTGGCTGAAAAGACAAAATTTCTACAGTCGACGTCAGATCGAAGGTGAGTCGTTGGCAGAGTTTGTCGCTAGGGGTAGAGTTTGTTGACTGGAGATCATTGAGGTAAAATAATAATGGGAAATAGGTATTCGGAGAAATTGATCGTGTCAAAGCATGTTTTGATGATAGTTGGAAATGGAAGCAAAGAGGTTAGGTTAGGTTATCCGGAATGCACTGTGATCTCGGATGGTTGGAGATATGTCTTTAAGGTTATTGGTACCATTTCGTGAATCACTATTTTTCAAGGATTCTAAACGCGTATTCGGATTCAATTAAAAGTACTATATATACATTTAACGTCAAGCCTCTCTTCTTTTTCTGCATTACTTTCGATGGTAAGAGATGAACGTTTTAAGGTCGTCAATGTTCACGAATTGTTTCCATTCCACTGCACCCTTGTTTCTTGACATATATCAACAATGTCTAAGAGGTAAATGTCCAAATAAATATTGTAAGGCCAAATCGGTTTTTCTTCGGGTGTAATCTCCAACATCTTTAGCAGTGGAACTAAACACTTTCCAAATGCTTTCTCGTACACTTCATCTCTGAGGATCTTTCCGCTGAGACAAGCCAAGAAATCCACTCGATTACCTTGGCTTGTATTCAGACACCTCGCCTTGTAGCCAAAGCGAATTGGCTTCCCCTTCAAACACTGTTTGCAACCATGTCGACCGTAACATTTGATCACTTTCTCAGCATATTCAAGAGCCTGTTCAGATTGAAAGTGTAGAATGAGTATTGTTTTCTTAGTTCGTCTATCAATGCTCTTAAGTTTCCATATTTTACCAGATACACCAACTTGTGTGTTGTCACATGAATGCACAAATTTCATTATTACTTTAAATCTCTTCTCATTGTATTGTATTCCATAAAAATTCTCTTATCAAAGTGCACAATTCGTTGCTTCAGAAATTAGAAAACATTATTTGATAATTTCAAAACAATTCTAATCGTTCTAAGGAAGATAAAATGCAATAAGCACTGTAATTGCTATCTGGAAAGAAGTTTTTTTCACTTTTATGTCATTCTTTTCCTAGTTATTATATTCCATTTTCTAATTGTGGAAAATATGCATGTCATTTCTAAATTTCCCCCGTGTTTTGAGAAGTGTCTCGTTCCTCCAATTCATCACATTTGGTTCAGTAGGTTCAGTAAAAACACCTACGGTATCTAAGAGATGTACGATTTCATGATCAGAAATACTCCTGAAGTAAAATAGGGAACATAAGGTATAATCTGATCTTTCCTGATCCATTGAGCAAAAGTTGAGATGGCCCTTTTTTTGCTTCTGGACATAAATGTAGCTTCACTATGTGCACGTTTTGTTGAACTCTCCTTTTGCTTGTAGTGGTGGTAGTGGTAGAAGTAGAGATGGGATTGAATTGCTATTTTGTTGACAATGCAGAGAAATCAAATCTGGAGCTCGTTTGCCGTTGTAAATGTTTTCTATAAATCGGAAACAAAAATATCGAGTTTCTACAAATATTGTTCATCTCACATTTTTCAATTTTATTATTATTTGTTAACCTCTCGTCATCTTTCAACTATTTATAATTCAAATGTTGGGAAGAGGTTCTGGAACTCAAGAAAATGAGCGCTATTTTCTTACCCATACGTCACATACAATTTCTGCTGTTTTTTGACTAAATAAATCAAATCTGTCTAGCGCTTCATATATGTAACACAAAACTTAAAGTTCAATTACGTTGAAGATTTTGATGTTAATTTATTTCACTAAATTCATCTCTGCTTCAAAATGTTTAATAACATAGGCAATTGAAATTAAGATTCTAAATGTATTCAGGAACCTTTAAAAAATACTTACTCTAGAGAATACGCCATAACACGAGAAATGGATAGGCTGAAATGAGTTAAACTTTGCGCTTACATTTCTTGTTGTAAAATGAAGAGTAAAGGTGGCATAAGCCCGAATTTCATTGTTTACTATAAAAATTGCAAAAGTGTAAAATTTTTTCCATCCCTCTCGATCGAATACATAATTATGATAGACGTGTTTTCTTCAAAAGAAATTTGGGTTCCGCAATTATTTTTTAAGTAATGTATACATGTTTTGAAGATATTAGCAGTTTTAGCGCAATTTGAGTGAAATATAAAGAATATTAAAAACGATTTTTAAAAATTATATCTTTTAAAATCTTATTTTCTCAAAAATGATTCCAAATATTTTCTCTAAACTTTTCGTAAGGATAGTTTTAAGTGCACTGAACGTCACTAAACTGCCATTTTTATGTAGGTTATTCTTTTGTTTTTTGGAAAAATCAATCAAAGATGAAGAACAAAATGATTTTCGGGCAGGAAGATCTTCTATTGATGGAATATTTTGCCTTCGTCAAATTATAGATAACAAGCTAGCACAAAATCTAGAGACTGATATAGTGTTCATAGATCTCACAAAAGCCTATGACAATGTTTCATTAGAAAAATTATGGGGCGTTTGCAGACATCAAAACATAAATACACAATTAATAACAGCAATTCAAAACATGCACAATGTTATGACAAGCTGTATCAAAATTGGAAGAAAGAAATCCAATTAAAATATCTAATGATCTGAAATAATGATTCTGTATCGCTCCTACACTCTTCAAAATATATATAAATGCTGCTCTTGAAAATTGGAGACGTAAATTTGGGAATATTGGGTTACAAGTGGACAATGATAAATTTTTTACCCTCCACTTCGCTGATGACCAGGTTATTCTTGCCGAGGATGAAGAAGATATAGATTATATGCTAAGGAAACTAAATGAAGAATATACATCTTGGGGTTTAACTATAAATCAAGGGAGAGTAGTGACAGAACAGCTGAGTAATGTTTTATATAGCCAAAAAATAACAAGCAAGACAAACATACGAATATACAAATCCTTGGTTGAAAGCATATCTAAATACGGTTCAGAAGTTTGGATTTCATGTCAGAGCTAAGAGCAAAATTTAAAATCAATGGAAATTAACTATTGGAGACGCTGTTGTGGTCTTACATTACTGGATAAAGTACCCAATGTTGACATCAATCAAATGGGTATTGATATAATGGGTGTAATTGATGCTAAACGATTGAGATGGTATGGTCATATCCAAAGGATGACGGAAAGTCTATGGCCAAAAAAAATTTAAAATTGTTCCTCACAGAAACAGGAAGCGTGGCAGACCAAGAAAAACATGGAAATATGAGATAGAAAATACGATGAAAGAACGAGATCAAGTTGGGTAAATCGAAGGACGTGGCGACTGGGATGCGAGTAGCGGCGTCAACTCTAAAGTACCTCGCTAATACTACTACTTCTATTATTTTGTTTTGTTTTTCAAAAAATTAAACACACACACACACACACACACACACACACACACACACACATATATATATATATATATATATATATATATATATATATATATAATATCTCTCACCTAGATAATATTTACATAACTGGCGTTATCATACAACATTGCATTTGTGAGTGTAACTGCAAAGTTTGTCGATAACTCAGAAAGTTTTCTGTGAAAATGAACATAACGTTGCGCATTTTCAGAACACTCAAACGACATATTCTCAAAAACAGTTCCAAATTTTCAATGAAAATGAGAATGAAGAAGAGATAAAGTTTTACTCCTCTGTAATATTTTTAAGACATTTTTCAATTCTAATATTAAGGGATCGAAAATTTGAAAAAAGAAAATAAAGATTAATTATTTTAAGTACCGTTAACAGGTGGGAAGAGGGTGGGATAAAGCATAAAATCTACCCCAGACTAAAGAGATAAGAAAAATAATACATAGCGAGAGAAAGTTGTGCCATTCTGTAGCATCACTAATATACGAAGTATGCTATTCTTTATGCAAGTGACCAGATGGCAACAACTGCAATGGCCATCAATGGATGTAAGAGGACTTCCAATAGGGCAGAGGTGACAAGTCTGATAAAAATTTGAAAAGAAAAAATGAGTGTAATTTTATCACAGTGAAAGAGAAAAAGCTGAAATAATGTAAACTCAAGCTTGGTAATAGAAAAATATCACTAAGAAAATGTTTATTGTGTTAATTCCCGGCCAATGGTAAAATATGCTATGAAACTACTTATTGGTATATTTTATTTCACTTTCATTCTTTTTAATGATTTCACTGCCTTAAAATTCTACTAACGTCCTTTATATTACGAGTATTGCTTTCATTTCACTGAAATTCTACATTTTGGAATGTGTTAGGATTTGAGTCGTGTAGTAGCATTTATTTGAAGATGTTTTTCTAGGTCATTGCATAGTTTGATTCATAGAGAAGTGCCACTGGGAGGCTTTTCTTTGCATCTGTGAAGTCAACACCGTCTGGGTACAAACATAACAAGTAAATTACACTTGGGATGTATTTAGTGTTTCTCATTTTTAAAATGTTTGGTATTTGCTTGCTTCTGTTCCGGCTAATTTTCTGGTCTTAGATAAAGAAATCATGATACATTGCAGGATACATAATTGCACATATAATATGTTGCACGATGCCATCGTATTTGTTCCTTTAATTTAGTGAATTATTATAAGAAATAAAAAATGTATCTTATAAGTGGAATCTGTAAAGTTAGGGAGATTAAATGTATCTCTTAAAGGAGATGTAGATAACATGTGACAACAGAATTAGTTCGAGTCCTTCGTAAGCATTAGTGTTCTTATGTTTTCAGTATGCTTGTTTTAAATTATGGCTGTTCGTGTGAGCTATTAATAACAGTTTGAGAAAATGATCAGGTATTAAAATATATTTCAATATTTTGAGTTCATTCAGCAAAATGCTTTAACTGGGATGTAGATGTTAAAAGTTAATGGGTAGATATAAAAAGGTACTTTGATGACGAGAAACTAGTGTTCAAGCATTTGCAAGAGGTCTTTGTCGCCCTTTTTATTTTGAAACTTATATTTGCCTTAATACGGTTCAACTTTGTTCTTTTTGTTGTTATCCTTACATCCGAAGATGCAACAACTATTATTCGTGACATGCCTGCACTATGATCGCAACACGCCTGTACATGAGTCCAGGCGCGCGAGACCCTATATGTCAAACCAATTTCAACAAAGTATACTATTAAAGTATTTAAGTATACAAAGTATACTAAGTATACGATAATCGAATAAGATCTCATAATAAATACCCTTTTTCTTATCGGTTGAGGATCGTTGTCATAGCAACAGGAAAGTCGCGCCACTGCCTGGAGCGCGGGAACTCTGCAATGGCAATGCAGATTACCGCAGGCACAAGCAGTATTATACCCGAAAAATATAATTACTTGGTGGTTCTACCTATGTGTAACCACAGAAGTGCTTCGCTCAATCTTGTGCTGTAATGCTATGTTTAGAGAAAGGGAAACGACTTCTTTTAAATGATAACTCACCAGCCGTAAACAATTTTAGACAAAGTTAATTCTAACAATATGTATTTTCTCAGTCATTATATATATATATATATATATATATATATATATATATATATATAAATGACCGAGGAGGCTTGACCTCCGCTCCTTCCCTGAAGAAAATCCACTGCCCCCTTCCCCCGGGCGTACCCTTCTGCTTGACCGAGCAAACTACAATGACGTTACAGTAAATATTCTAATAAAGTTAAGTGTTTGTGAACAGAAAAAATACCCAAGATTAAATTGCGCAGAAAATAAAATGGCAAACTTCATTTTAGATTTTTTTTCTGACCACCAGTGGCTGCTCGTACTTAGGTTGCACAACCCCTAGATAATCGAATAAGATCTCATAATATCTTAAGAATATTCATTTTCTTTTTATCAACATGAAATATTCATGATTTTACAGCAATGACAATGTATATGAAATCATTTTAAAACCAAAGAGCATCGAACTGACGCTTTCTGCGGTGCCTAGTGCCCTGTCGCGTATCGCACCATGCTCTTGTTTATGTTACTGGATTTACTGCATTTATTCTGTTGCCCTTCGATTTAACAGGTCAAACATAAGCCTTTTTGGTTGGGCAACCAGGTGGGTGGCGCTGTCTAGCGCTGCGCGGCAATCGAGGGAGTCCCAAGGGAATCCCAATATTTTGCCGACGTCTGAGTTAATGGCATATGACAAGCTCTTTTCCTTCTCACTACTACTTACGCAGCATGGAGAAAGTATTGTAATGCTGCGGGGAAAGTGGCGAATTTTTGACAGAAAACTCTCATTGCCTGGTAACGAAAAAGTGGTTAAATCTTGTCCCTATGTATAGTAAATTACTTCGTCTAACACGTTGTATTGTAAGAATCCATGTTTTGTGAGTCCTTTATACAGAACACTCGATTGACAAACCGCCTGTCCGCCTGTAAACAACACTAGCGGCTAAAGCGTAAGCAGGATTTTCGCGAAAATTCGTATTCCGAAATCGATATTGATGATGTCGTGGCCTCTTGAATTTGAAAGCGAGATTTTTATTTTCTGGTGGGGAGGGGGTACTTTACATGAAACCCCTGGGGCAATTTCAAAATTACAAATAAAAGGCACCTATTGTTTTAAATATATTTTGTCCTCGGATGGTGTAAAGGACTCTTCAATGAATGCTGTAGGTCCCATTTTCGTTGAAACCCTTGGTTCTCCGAAAATTGCAACAGTTCACATTTTTTCGGGGTCTTCTTACAACTACAATTATGAATATACATTTTTTTGTCTTAATGAAATGTGTTCATCATAAACATCTTGAAGTAAGATCATATTGAATTTTTGGAAAATGTGAGTGTTTTTGCTTAGTTTTGAAGGATGGATAGGTCATTTTTCCTATTTAAACAATTACTTTCTCAAAAACGGTTGCAATTTTTTTCTTTAATTTTTTTCCCACGTATGTAGCAAAAAACGATAAAGAAAGTGGTGCTGGTCCCATTTTCTGCACACTATCTGTATTTTCGATTATTGAAAAAAAAATTGTAAGAAATTTTAAGTTCGAATATCCGTGTTTCGGTCTCTTAAATTGCTGGTAAATTATTGAAAACAAGAAATCCAAACACTACACCTCTACATCCATCACCTTTCTTTAAAAAACTCAGCTTTCTAGCATTGACATCACAGAAACAACAGAAAAAGGAAAATACTTCAAATTATAAACAAAATGCAAAATAAACAATCCGCTGGATAGACCACATTCGCAGACTTATATTTAAACAAACAATCACTAACTCATGGCCCCTCTCTAAACATATTTAAAACTGCTGTATTAAACTATAACACAAAAAAGGTAAACACAAGATGTAATGAATTATAGGCCAATTCACTCTTGTCAGGTTTTTTTCAAAAATATTAGAAAAACCGTTCTATGAAAGATTAAAAAATACTTCATACACTGTAACATTATCACTGACTCACAACATGGATTCAGGGAAAATCGTTCAACTAAAACTGCTCTATTCACCGTTGTAAATGAAATCCTCATGGCATTAGAGCAAAACGAAATTCCTGTTGGTCTCTTTCTCGACCTGTCAAAAGCCCTTGACATGATAGATCACACAATTCTATTGACAAAATTAGAATCTTATGTAACACGAAGAATTGCTTATAATTGGATAAAATCATACCTATCAGACAGAAAACAAATTGTAGTATTACCTTACCAAAAAGACAACAAAATAAATAACCATCACTCCGAGCCAAGAGATGTGACATATGGGGTCCCAGCAAGGATCCACACTAGGCGATTTTACTTCTTATATTTGTAAATGACCTGCCATCAATAATGCAAAAAACAACAAAAACCGTACTTTTTGCTGTTGAAACTATATGTAATATTCAAAGAAAGAACAAGCAAAGCTTTGCAAAGACAAAGCCATTCAGCCATAGACAACTAGTTCAATGGATCCACCATAACAAACTAATCCTAAACCGAGACAAAACAATCACAATACCCTTCCACACCTCCCACTCAACACAACAATACTCGCCAAATTAACATCAGAAGGAAACATCATCACACAAGCACAGAAAACAAAATTTCTCGGAATCACCATACAATGTAACCTCAAATGGAACTCACACATAGAAGATATTAATTTAAAATTGAGGAAACTTAATTAATCTCTTAAAATAATAATAAGAAACAGCACCATTGAGATAGCATGAAGAGTGTACTTTACAAATGTGCACTCTATTTTCAAATAAGGGATAATAATATGGGGCCAAGAACCAGAGGCTAAACAAACATTCAAAATACAAAAGAGAATCATTCGAACAATAACAAATACGAAAAGGACAGAGTCCTGCAGATCTCATTTCAAAAACCTCAACATACTTCCACTGCCTTGTATTTTTATTTATGAAGTTATGTTTGTAAAGAAAAATCTAGTAAACAATGACACACTTTACAAATTTAACTCAAGCTTACACCCCTATAACACAAGGCAAGCATGTAACCTTCATCAACCAATGTACAAGCCCATTATATCAAAAAAGTACGTTCTCCTCTGGTATACAATTCTTCAAGAAATTACCAATACATTGAGAAACACGACATGCTTGTACAACGGCAAGAAAAAAACGTTTCCTTGGGGGAAACCTTTTTTATAGCGTTAAGGAATACCTCAATGACTAACACGTGCAATGTGATTTCAGGTGCTCCAGTAGGACTAGGTGTAGAAATATGAAAAAATCTGGCCATAGCCTGCCTCCTCTTCCCCATTTCAAGATTTAATCAAAGAATATGCTAATACTGTTAAATCAGATGTAGCTGTTATCATAATTGTTATCATGTACTGTTAGTATTACTATTATTATTTTATAAGTAATGTTATTTATTATTATTATTATTATTATTATTATTATTATTATTAAAGTAGTAGCAGTAAAATCACTATACCAAGAAATTGATATTTTGAAAACTGACATGGTATAAAACTTGAAATGTTAAAGTATTCTAAATTATATTAAAGTAAGTCAAATGTTCAACTAATTGCTACTACAAATAATTAACTACTATGTAATATCTTAATATATTTGTAATAAGTATTGTAATATAATCTCTAGGACAATGACCCCATCTTGATCAGGTTTTTTTGTCCAGTTTCCCTGGTCCTTTGAGCAAATACTGAGATTGCCCCTTGTTTTGTTTCTGAATAATAAAAATAAATGTAACTTCTCTCGCTGCTCCCGAGATGTATGCGATTGTACTCCCTCTAAATATATCATATTTGACTCGTCATAAACGATTGTAATTGTATATGTGACTCAATAAATATTATTATTATTATTATTATTATTATTATTAATCGTTTGATGCTCTGTCAGTTCAACAAACTCTGCCAACAACTCTCCGCTTTCTGCTAGAAATTTTAAGATAAGCCTAAAGTTTTCAAGCCATTTTTCAACCATATTAATTCTTGTAACTTGAATGTTTTCTACATAACTTCATTAAAATGTAGATTTTTGAATGATTCCGTGCTCTTTATTTTAATCAGGCGTCGGCGTATTTGCTTAACTCCTCTCCGTGAAGTCACGGAAATTAATCAACTCGAGACACCACGGATTCAAGGACGGGTGGCTGTTTAGGAACCCCTGTTACTACGGGGTCGGTGCCGAGCCCCTGGTCGAAGGAATAAAAGACATTGACTGAATGCGGCATGACGAGATAGTGATAAAATACAGGACGGAGGATTACTCCAGATCTGTATCCGGCTGAAAATGTCTTACCAGTTCGTGGCGCCCTCCATTGGTAATGCTGGAATTCAATAGGGTGTTGGCCCACCCTTAATTTGATGACAGCTTCCACTCTCGCTGGCATACTTTCAATCATGTGCTGGAAGGTTTCTTGGGGAATGGCAGCCCATTCTTCACGGAGTGCTGCACTGAGGAGAGGTGTCGATGTAGGTCGGGGAGGTCTGAGGGCGGCGTTCCAAAACACCCCAAATGTGTTCGATAGGATTCATGTCTGGACTGTGTAGACCAGTCCATTACAGGGAAGTTATTGTCGTGTACCCACTCCGACATAGGTCGTACAGTATGAGCAGGTGCTCGTTCGTATTGAAATATGCAATCGCCATCCTCGAATTGCTCTTCAACAGTAGGAATCAAGAAAGTGTTTAAAACATAGCGTGCCACACAAAACAAGGGGTTCATCCCCCTCCATGAAAAACACGACCACACCATTTTGGATGTGTCCGGATATTTTTGATCACATAGTGTACTCTCCATGCCCAAGGACTGAGAGACATGTTGCAAAAGTCGCAACATTCCTTTTTATCTGATAATTTTTTAGTAATAACACTAAGAGAAGGAAAAGTTTTGGTGTGTCGCGCATTCCCATAGTTTTATTTGAGTATTCGTTGAGAAATAAAACTGAGGAGGAAGAGTTCCGAAATGCTTCCCCACTACTTTGAAATAATCAGTGAACAACAGTATAATTTCTAGATCTTATCTCATAGTTCTCTTTATTTCCTTTTTTATCACTAAGCCTCAAAAAATTATGAAATAACAGAGCATTGTGAGCTACGTTTTTTGTAACAGGTACAATTATAAAAGTCGGCATAATATCAAATTTATATCACGCGCTGTGTGTTTGGCTCAGCAATTTCAGAGAGATTCGAGTGGAAATGACAGTGAAACCAACATTACAGAACGACCAATGAAGGTGTTGCAGTTGGTACACGTTCGTTCACCGTAAAGGCGCGCTGCGAAATTCCATTTATTGCGACAAGATAAGACATGTCGTGATTTTGTATGTTATAATTCTGAATTTTTTTCCTGGGATATTAGTAACAATGAGTTCTGTAGATAAATCATGTTCTTGTCCAGTGTGCTTTAAAGTATTTACGGATAGAGAGATTGAAGATCATGTAAATAGGTGTCTTTTCCTGAATTCTGAAAAAGAAGGATCACCGACGAATAAGAGATACGATAATTTTCCTAGCCCACGCACAAAAAGGCAAAAAATACCACAGCCAAGTACAAGTAATTATGAAATCCATTCAGATCAGGTAAGGATGTGGTTGATAGAATTTATTTCAATTTATCCTGTCAAATTGTAAATGTAATACCTATGTTATAGCATGAAGTAGCTTCTACTGTTGGACGCACAGATTCTGCCCAGAACACTGATAACAACATTCCTCTTGCTGAACGTATGCGGCCCAAAGACCTTTCCAGTTTTGTTGGCCAGGAACACATATTAGGCCATGCAAAAGCTTTACGCACATTGCTTGAAAAGAGTGATGTTCCAAACATGATTTTGTGGGGACCTCCAGGATGTGGAAAAGTTTGTTATTCTTTAATTTTAAAACTTAATTATTTTCATTGACTGGATATGTAAAATGTTGATTCCTTTATTATGTTTTAGACCTCTCTGGCTCACATAATAGCCAATCAGTGTAAGCAAAATAGTAATCGCTACAGATTCGCAAAATTATCAGCTACAATGGATGGTATTGATAAAGTAAAAGAGGTTGTCAAAATTGCAAAAAATGAATTGACATCTTTCAAACGGCGAACCCTTCTCTTCGTGGATGAAATTCACCGGTTTAATAAACTACAACAGGTACACAGTATTTGTGATCAAATATTTTATATATTATTGATGTGAGGTTACAGTTCATATTAATTTCCTTTGTTGTAGGATGTTTTTCTTCCTCATGTGGAGAGTGGTGTGATCACTTTAATTGGTGCTACAACAGAAAATCCATCCTTCAGTTTAAATAATGCTCTGTTGAGTAGATGTTGTGTTTACGTGATGAAGAAGCTTGAAACTGAAGATATAATGAAAATCATACAACGAGCCTTAACAGTTATTGGTGTAGCTGTAGCAAAAGCTGGGAAGGAAGAACATAGAGTAGATCCACTCTCTTGGTTGGTTCTTTGGATATTTGAATAATAATAATGTGTCCTATTTCCTTGTTGAGAATTTCGTAATTCAGTTCAGATCATTTAATTAGATTTAGGAAATGAAGGCATTGCGATTAAATTTGTATTCTGAAGTGCAAAGGTTTCCTGGATTGATTGTAAATGAGTACTGTTCATAGTCTACTTTGTACCCTATTCAACTAGTGATTTGCATGTGTATGTAAATAAATTCTTATTTTCTTTTACCTGTGTAGTCTTACAACCAGACAAAGTGTATTAGCAATCTAAGAGAGGCAAAGTTTTGGGTGTTGCATTTCGAGTTCTTTTGAAAGTAGGACATCTTTATGTGAATAAATATTTGTAAATTTTTTTGTTATGGAAATGTAAAGAAATTTATGTTAATTAAAAGCCTAAAAAAAGTATGTACAAAAATAGATCACTGTTGCATATTTCAATACTGGTGTGATCCTAGGGCTGTAATGGATGATCAATCTATCTTGTGGATGGCAGAGCTGTGTGATGGTGATGCGAGGATTGCTCTCAATAGCGTACAGCTTGCCCACAACATTCTGCGTCAACGAAAAGAAGAAAATCCTGGTATAGTGTCTTTGTCCCTAGATGAAGTTAAAGATTGCATTAAGGTAATTTTTCAAATCCTAATATTAGATTTTCAATTACATTATTGAATGGTCCCTAATACAAAATTCCTCCTTTCAGCGCTCACATATTTTGTATGACAAAAAAGGAGATGAACATTACACCATCATCTCAGCACTGCACAAATCTATCCGTGCTTCGGATGATAATGCTGCCCTTTATTGGTTGACACGAATGTTGGCTGGAGGAGAGGATCCAATCTTTATTGCTAGGAGGCTTGTAAGAGCAGCAGGGGAAGATATAGGTAATTTTGTGATTTGGAAGTTTGGAAAAAAAAATTTCTGACAATTTAGATTGAGGAAAACAGTGTCAATTAGTTTTAGTAGTATTCAAGAAGGCTAGAAGTTGTAAACCATTTTAATGTGGGTAAAAGGGAACTTCTAGTTGAGGAAGATGTGTCTAAGCCTGTTGTTTCATAATGAAAAATAATTAAAATTCCACAGAATGTCACATATAACCTTTTAACTAATGGTTATAGATGATGTTACTTCATTCATTCTGTATTTCTCATTTGATTTCTTTTTCTCAAGGTTTAGCAGACCCAAGTGCCCTCCCTCTTGCTGTGTCTACCATGCATGGATGCCAGCTGTTGGGTATGCCCGAGTGTGATGTCCTCCTAGCTGAATGTGCTGTTTACCTTGCCAGGTGTGATATAACAATATTTCATAACTTTTAATTTTTAATTAAAAAGCATTGATACATGGTAAAAACATTCTATAACTGTTGTATTTGTAATATTTTTCAGTTGGCATGTGTTAAAATGTGTGATGTGCCTGAGGAAGGGAAATATTAATTTTATTTATTTTTACTTTGCTAGAATTGAAACAATCCTAAATTATCTCGTAAATATTTAGATAAGCTGCCCATATGCAGGGCAAGCCATTTGAAAATGGGTCCTTTATATATATTTACATTTTTAACATAATTAATTAGCATGTGTGATATAAATGATATTACTAACAATATCCATTCATTTATTCTTACAAGAAGCATCTATGTATTTTTTCCTGCAACTGTTGCTCTGCGTAACTCATGTATTTATTCATTATTATAACAATATCCTTTTTATATCAACATTATCGTATTGGCAGATGTTTATTGTTCAACCTATTATGAAATACGACTGACTAACACTTTGTCGTATGCAGATGGGATCAGACATTTCTGGAAATTTCATCTACTGAAAGAATTGTTTGATTGATTGCAAACTACTATCAATTAATTAGCTTTTTATTTTTTTTCAAAGAAATAAATATGATATTTATTTAGTTATTTAAATAATAACATATTAAATTATGAGTTCATTTTAGGCTAATGTTTCAGTTTGATATTTAACAGTTTTGTGCAAAATTTAATTAAATTGTGTATCATTGCTTATGTATCACCTTCATGTGCACCTTATGTCTTCTCAAATGAATCCGGTGGTAGAAAATTGTTGTGCCCCTTGATGTCTTCTTTCTTCCTAAGTCTCATGCTATTACCTACTTCGCCATTATTAATCCAACTTCTTTTAATCCTTATAATAACTACGAGCTTCTTCCTAATCTATATATTATCTGACAAATCACTTATGTTGCCTACTATTTGAATGTTGAATTCATGTGTTGTTGTCATTCTAATTCTTAATATTATTTTCACTCATAATCAAAAATAGCAATAAATAATACTATTCCTCTCCTAAATTTGACATTATGTTCTTGCGACCCCATCACACCAATATCTGTCACTGCTTCCCTCACCTAATGCAAAGACTAGAGCATACCTCAGAGCATACAAAACAATGCGTTCAACATGACTGACAGTGGAATAAAGGACAGATTCTCTGTTGTCTGACCATGACTACACCTTCTATATATGTAATTTCTTTTATCTACAAAGGGCTTGCCCCTTCCCTCTATGCAGAATATTTGAATAACTGTGTACATTCACATTCCTCATGAGTATTGCTTATTTTTATCCATTCCCATAGGAACTCATCCAATTCGCCTAAATCACCATTCTGGTTATTTAAATAAACTACAATAAATCTGACTTTGAATGTTTATCTTAATATGGGGGATTCATTTGGCCTAGTATGATTGTTAGTGCATTACTGAAACTGCTAGTTTATTATACACTATGTCTCATAAGAAATGAAATGTCAACTAATACAAATGATTATATTAAGTGTAGTATCACTACATTGCAAGACGTATGTTGATTACTACATACTACTAGCGTTCTTTCTAATCTGGTAGCCAAGATCATTAAGTCATGCCTTAGCATAGCTGCCTTGTCATGAAGAATTGCATGTTCAAATCCTGCCTCAGGTGCCCAAATACCTCATATCAACTTTCAATCATCTTCCTTCAATTTCTTGTTGGCCTGGGCTCTTGGGCACATGCACTCGAGTATATGTTACATCAAGGCAGAGGGCTTCAGTGTCATCTAAGGCATGGACTTTTCTCCCACCCACCATGATCACCTTTCAAATCCTCATCCTTCCATTTCCAGAATGAGGGGTACTGTCCCTCGTAACTGTGCAGCTGAGATGGGCCTGTAGGGCGCTTCAGCATTACTGTAACCATTTGTGATTAAGATGGTCATACAGACCACCTCTGACAGTTAAGGAGCAAGACTCTCCCATCCCAGCATTTTCAAAAAGAAATATGCGACGGGGAATCCCTAAAACCCACAGAGAACAGGAGGTTTATGGTAAGCTAGGATTGTTGGGTTGACTAAAGAGCTGAAAGTTTAAACGAGATCTTATCTACAATATAATTCAAGTAATCTACTTTGGGGGAAAATGTATAACATAACTTTATACGAGTTGGTGTATGTTAATGTGTCTCAATGCCATTATTATTCAGGGCTCCTAAGTCAACTGAAGTATATAAGGCTTTGGGCAGAGCAAAATCATTAATCAATGAGCAGAAAGGTGCTCAGCCAGCTGTTCCTCTCCATCTTCGTAATGCTCCTACCCGGCTTATGAAAGATCTAGGTGAGTTAATTTCCAACAGTTTTATAGTGAAGTAATTGTTTTGCATGGAATCTTCTTTTGACAAGTGAAAAGTGAAAATCTCCAATAATTGAGCTGAATTGATATATCAGTATGCAGGCATGAAGTTTATTTACTAATTATTTGAAGTCATACATCAGCTACCATTTATTTCATATTCCTAACTAATTCTGTCCATTTTCAAGAATTGTCTGTTGTTTTTTTAGGATATGCAAAAGGTTACAATATGTTACACAAAGATGAGTCCAACTTGCAATACATGCCTGAAGGATTGGAAGATGTAAACTTTTTTTAAACTTCACTGATGAAGAGGGTAGTGCAGGGAGATCATAGATTATTAATTGTATGTATATATTTCAATATATGACTTAAAAAGTATATAAATATCAGAAATAAGTGTAAATTTATGTACATTTCCTTAGCAATATATTCAACCAAAAATTCTCCTACAGCCATAACATACAGACACAAAAAAAAGTTGTTGTTTTTTGTTAAAGTCACTTCACTTGAATCAAAGATTTGAGTTCTGTTTTCATTTGTGTAATTTGCGCCTCAGTCAGCGCAGTCAGTGGTGGGCGAGGTCTCCCCACGTTAATAGGCGTTATCACATTCATTGCAACTTTCATTGTTGCCACCCATCCACCTAAAATAAAAAATAAATATTTTTAAGCTTTGTACACGTCTTCAAAAGATAGGCATTTTTGTTGTGTTATTACCATTTCTTGTCATGATACGAATTAGCTCATTCAACTTGATCTGCTGATCTCGTGCATCTTTATTGCTATTATTCTTTATAGCAGCTAAGATTTTGTGAGATGGATCTGGTACCATATTTAAAGTTGTTGCTATTGCAGAGTCAAAGCCCAGAACAAAAGCTCCTGCCAGAACCTGCAATCAGTGTGATAAATACATACGTTAATATTATTGCTAATATAATCTACCAAAATAAACATTTGAAAATTAATTAAGCCAATAAACCCCCTCCCTTCTAACGTAAATTAAAAAAGAAATCCAAGAGCAAAACTGACCTCATCACAACCTAGAAACATGCTAATGTCTCCTCCATTCACTTTCAAGCAGCGTACACCTTCTTGCAGATCAGTGTGAGTGTACTTTGCACCTGCAAATGATGGAATTTTTGCAGAAGCAGCTGCCAATACCTTTGACATTTCCACTGAAAAATTTTGAAATGTTATTAATTAGAGAAATATAAATATTACAAATTATTCATGTTGGGCCACATTTATTACAGTTAACTCCTGTGTATCCAGGTAAATGGTAATAAAGTAGTGGAGTCTTCGGAGCAGCTGATGCTACTATTCCCAAATATGTAACCAATTCATCCACAGTGGCTGGCTTGTTAAAGAGATCAGGAAGGCAGAGGAGACTATCTACTCCATGTTCCTCACAATGTTTAGCCTGGAAATAATTTGGAATCTTGGTTATCGGAAAATACTATTTCCATTTTGTGCAGGTTACATTTTATTGCAAAGTAGAAGGAATATGACATAAACAGTAAAGTTTGAAAAATATATAGAATTTTTACCAATTCTTGAACATCTTTGAGACAAGCTCCTCCAACCTGTACCATCAGAGATTGTTTTGTTTCCTTCACTGCTTTTGCCCATACTTCTGTAACTGCTTTTCTCTCCGATACTGTCATGGACATTCCTTCCCCGCTCGTTCCATTAACTGAAATAGAATGTGCAGGGAAAAATGTGTACATTTCAATTTGCCAAATATTCATTGAAACAAATTATTTATTTTTTCTCACCCAGAACTCCCAAAATTCCTATGCTTTTGAGATATTTGGCATATTCTGGAATAATATCCAAGTTGACAGTCTGATCCCTATGAAAATAGAATAAATTGGTATTACATTCCGGTTTAAAATTTAAATAGATGCGGAGATCACGGCTTAATAACTTTCACCTGTCATCGTTGAAGGGCGTGAGAACCGGTGCCATCAAACCACTGAACTTTAGTTTCTGTGTGTCACAAAGTTAACTATTAATATTCTTGTTTGTTATTTGATTTGTTTTTATTTAGAGAATGTGCATCTTACCATTTTGCTTCGCTTTTGTATGGATGCGTGCTATTCCTCCAGTTAGCGACAAACTACTGAGAGGTTATGATTACCGATGAACGTTGTTATGAGAAAGATAATATCCAAGGTTATCTGACACCGCTCCTGCTCTTGACTTGTATTGAAGAACAAACATCATTAAATAATGTCACCTCAGTTGGCATATCAGTTAATTCTCATAAGACAGATTTGAGCAAGTGTTATCGTAATGCACGCAATCTGATAGCGGGAGGCGTGTCTTTTTCGTTAGAGCAGTTCATTTCCAACCAGTTTCCACCCTGGAACAGTCAGTCACAGTATTCATTTGAACTTGATAATTAAGTATGTGCAGTGAGACAAAATATCAGGAAGAAAACGTTCGTACTATAACTTTCTCGTACCAAAACGTTCATCACAGATGATGGGTTGATTAAACCAAATAAGTACTCTACTACCTAATTCTGTCTGATTTATTATTATATTTGCAAAAAAACTATTGGGTATTCTTAGTGCCCACGAAGCCATTATATTTTGAAGCTTTTTACTCAAATTTGAATTTATTTAATTAGTGAAATTAGCGTGAAAGATAATTAACTTAATTTGTGTATTAAAAGAGTTAACTATTTTAATAATTAAAATAATTTTATAACATGACCATCAAAAATATAAATGAGAAAAGAGATACTACTGAATCTATGTAAAATTATGAAGCAAAATTTAAAATTGCCAAAGTTAAAGTTGCAGAGTAATAGTTTCTCACATAGTCCTTTACCATAGTTAGGAAAGTTTTACTACAACTACTATTGTAGATAAGGAATTAACAAGGAACTGAAAGTGATGTAAATTATGTTACTTAAGGAATATTCCTTTTCACTTGTTTATCAATTTTGATTTTACTTTCTTCACATTCATCTTACTAAGAGAGATTAAATGAAGTATCATCACCGTAACTGTGCAGGTGGGCAGCCTGCTTCAAGGGGCTAGCATCTACGACTGTTCTGTTTTAAATCCTTTCAGTATGTATTTTGGTAACATACATAGTGACATGTATCCACTATCCAATTTATATATAACGAAACCTCTTTTATCGAGAGCAAATTTGTCATTGACAGAAGAACTGCAGACTTAATGGAGTAATATAATTTGTTTTATCTGTTGATGGGTGTAATATAAACTAAATTAATGAAATGTATATTGTATGTTATGACATGCAGTAAAACCTGCTCAACGTGGAATGTCAAGGGACCAAAATTTTTTTTCCCCCTTATTTGACAAGTTGCACATTATGCAATGTCAGTTGCACTGGAGAATTTGTTTGGGTAGATTGTGATATTTGTTCACGTTAGACATATTTCCATATTGGGCAAATTTTACTGAACAGTATTTTTTACATATATCTTTTTATTTACTTAACTTTTAATGACATTTAAAGCAATAAAAAACATTCATTATCTGGAATTTTCAATGGAACTCATTTCCCGCTCTTACCTTAGATTATTGAGGTTCTACTGTAGTTTTGCTTTCCACAAGCAGCAACTCCCTTGTTACTCTCATACCAACTCTTCTTCAATTTGATATTGTGTTGGAAGCAGAATCTTGTGGCTTGTTTATAAGTGTAAATCTATGTTTGAAAGTAATTTGAGTTAATTGATTGTGATGTAATTAATCCAATGAAATGTATTTAATACAGTTGACGGAACTTCAGAATATAAATTTGAATAATATAACATGTGAAATTCCCCTTTTTGTCATTCTTGTTGTTTATGGTATGAAACGGAGCTTTCTTTGACTCCTTGCCTAATTCTTGTCTTCTGCTACCAAAACATTTCTTTACTTAACATTATGAAGCCATCATGCACACAAGCAAAGGAATGAAACTGACTGATCTGCCCTGGCCCAACTCGTATGCACAACCACAACAAATATAATGTGCCAAACTGACCGTGTGCACTCAGCTTCATAAATCACAAATCTACCAGAATATAAGACAAACCCCTTAATTTTGAAGAAGCTTCAGCTATTTTTAACTAATTTTTACAATATTTAGTCAAATAAACTGGCTTGAAGAGAATGTTATGACTTATTGCTGAACTATCACTTCCTTGTTAAATATCGTATGGTTTTTGTCAGTACCCTTATAATCATATGTATCACTGTCTCTTTCTTTTTGGTCCTTTCATGCTGAAACATGACGTTTTAGGCTCCTCTGAAAATTTTGCACATTGAAGAGGTGCTCGTACTGAACAGCATAACTGATATGTGGTCTGGGGAAAATGAAGCTGGGATCTGTTATTGCCCCGAGTATCTCAATTTGCAAGGTTCTTACGTTTTTCATCAGATGCCACCTAGGAACATTTCCTTCTGTAGGTGTTGTGGTAAGATATCTTTGGCATTTTTAAAATAACTAAAGATTTTGTCAATTACAAAATCTTTAATTATTTCTTTCTGTATCGCTTGAAATTGTGTTTCTTTAACAGTTCAAAACACACTTGCTGGATGTTGAACCCTGAATCCGCATTGTATAACAAAATCTAGACATTCATTTTCAAATTACATTTCCTATGATGCAATACCATTTATGTAATAATCTTCACCGGGCCATTAAAAAATTGTCCAGCAATCGACTATGTATATTGAGAATATAATTACTTACTGTAGATAAATGCAATATTCTCAGTCTTTGCAGTTTGTTATGCCAACATTTACAAGTTTTATGACATGGAATGTAAAAACTTCAACCATAACCAACAAGGGCTTAATCTGCAAATTTAAGACAACCCTGCATTTTGCAAATGAGGGGAAAAACCTTTTTCTAAAATCCAAGTAAATGTATTAATTTCTCAATTCAATATTTTTGTTTTAATTTATTGGTGAAAAATTTAGAATTGTAAGGACACAGTATCAAAATGGACATACTTTTCAGTTAGCTGTGAAGTTAAGAGCACAACAAGCACCTTCCTTTGCAAATATTGAGCATGTCCACTATGTTCGAGAGTTCCCATAATGTGTATTCTTTTAATGTTGTAAGTCACAGTAAATTTATATTTTGAAAATTATCAAGCTTCAGTTGATGCTGTTGGACAATCTTTGTTTCCTCCCCACATCTTGATTAATGGCACAAAAATGACTGGTCAACAATTTACATGGTTTGATAGTTTTAAGGTTGATATCTCCTAAAATGTACATTGTGTTTTCTTCAGAAAAAGTGAGCATGAGAAAAGTTGCTATGATAATGAGCTGCCTTGTAAACAAGTACAAACAATTTTAGATCTTTGAGTGACTAAAATGTGTAAGAAACTATCATCTTCATCAATATACCTTCAAAATAACTGGAGGTATCAGTGTATGCTGAATTTATTATAGTAGTATGATTCAGTCAGAAATTCTCTGTGAAAAACTTACATGTGTTAAAAAAAAGGCAAAATTCTTTGAAATATGCCCAAAAATTTTGGTTAAATTATTCACAGTAGTTGGCTGATTCTGATTGAACATCTTGGTATTCAAGAAAGAAAAAAAAACTTACTGATTGTTCATCAAATATTCACATACAAGAAATACTGAAATAACACAAGACATTAGAAAATGTCATTTTTATTATATCATAAATCAAGCTCCATGAATTTCAGAAATCTGTAGATGTTTAACCAAAATGCAACAATAACAGTTCATTTGGATCATGGAAAGCTGGATTCATTGTGACAACAGTAAGATACAATTATCCTATTAAGTCACATACGTGAGAGATTACGAAGCTTTTATATAAATTTATGCACTAAGCTTTTCATTAAATACACAAGATTGCATACGAAATAACAATACAACTTTTACACACACTAGTCAACAATCACATTCACGCTTTCACTGATAAATGTTACCTATCTTATTTCACAAACAAAAAAAGTCTACTATCCATATTTATACAAGACATTGCTTGTGGTACAATTAAGCATTTACTCAATGACATAAAAAAAAAAAATAATGGCTGTGAGCAATAGCTCAGTTAACCATCTGTATTAGTTTTATCTTGCACCAGGCTAATGTTTGCCATACGTCAAAAGACAAGTGGGACACTCCTGTCGAATATATGAGATAGGCTATGATTTAACTTCTTTTGCAGGAGGGCCATCTCCTGCATTGTCTGCCTTTCTCTTCCTGTTTTGGTTGTAGCCACCTCTTCCACCACGGCCGCCTGTAAAAGGAGAAATTACAATATGGGAAATGTAATATTTTATGTGTACTTACAATTACTGTATTTTCTATAGTAATAATATGTTAGCTGTTAACAAGATATTTAAATTGCATTTGTTGGACACTGGTACCTTGTTAACAATATTTGTCAAGGGACCAAAAATGCTCACAGTATGCAGAGAAAACAAGTAACATAATTAAGCAACATCCCTCATTTTCCACACTCGGAACACTTTGATGTTAAAAATTTATTTGCATTGGCCACTACCCAGAACACAGTATTTCCCAGAATTCCAAGTAAGTTTTCAGTAGCTCTGGGCTCACAATCAAAATGGTCTGAAAAGATCCTGAATATACTCTCAAAATATCCCTATATACTGGTACAATTACTGCTGCGTTTAAAAATGCGTCAATGGAAAAACTTGACAACTACCAATAAACTTCCTAAATGGGAATGATAAATGAGTAAACAAGTAATTGAATGGAATGGGAATTAAAACCTGCTACTCTGGAAAACTTAACAAGAAAGTGCCAACAAAATTCCATTGCACTTGTAAAAGGATAAAGAGAAGTTACTAATAATAAAATGTACAAAGTAAATAATTTATTTTTTAAGGTGAAGTACAGGTACTATTTTTCAATTCATGCTCTTTATGTATATTGATTTATCCCTATATTATTAAAATATATCATTGTGAAAAAGTTCTAATTAATTTTAACATCAGATATAGTGAACCTCTAATGTAATGAACCAAAAATGTTAGTAACTAGAAGTTCACTACAACCAGAGTCGACAGTACAAAGGAAAGTGAACACTAAAAATGTATGAGGGGACACAGGAGTAGTACTTCAGCTCCCATTTCCAATAATTTTATGTTACCTATCCCACTCACTATTACTGTCTTCTCATGATTCACTTCTTGAGTTCAGAGTTGACAATTTTTTCCCCAACATTCCTCGAGGCATACTACTCACCTCCACGACCTCCTCTTCTTCCTCTAAAGTTTTGCCTTGCAGCATTCCGTCGTTTTAACATTTCCGACATGGCATCCTTCAGGAAAGTCTCTTCCTCTTCTCCCTCTACTATACGAACTTCTACAGAACCTTCTTCCAGCACCAATTTATTGTCTTCTAGCTTCTCTACAAGCTGAACAGAAAATAAATAAGCATAAAGTTGAAAAATTGCATTACAAATACACTTAGTTCCGTGCACAACAGATTTTGCACACTCGTTTGACATTTGGATTACAACCAAATTACACAATTAAAACTGATGACTTGTAAAAGAATTTTAATTTTCTAACCGATTTTGCAGCATTTTCCTCTTGCATTCGAACCCAGCCTTCTTCTTCACCTTTAGTGTAATTAATAAATGCAACTTTATCTCCCTTTTCCTCCAGCACTGCCTTCAATGCCTCCCTTTCAATATTTCCGAAGTTGCCTTTAAGGTGCAACACTGTACCTCTTGGAAAACTTTTAGCCTCTTGTTCCTGCACAATGGAAATTATTTACATTAACCTTCAATATAACCAACGAAAAACAATGATAACACAATTTCTCTATTGTAGCCACATACCTGCTCTTCCTGTTTGACTCCTTCCTTCTGTGGCTTCGGTTTTCGTTCAGATTTTTTCTTTTCCAAGTAGTCGGCTCTAAAACAATTTTATTTAATTGTTAAAATTAATATGGCCTTGAGGCTAAAATTATTGGAATACTTTAGCATTATCTCACTAAATCTACCAAATTCCAACTTGATTTGCTTCAATTCATTTTTTAATTACTTTAAATAGTAAATTATATTATTTTCCTCTGCAAAAATTTATTCTTATAACTTATTTCATTTACTTGTACTTGATATTATTAATAACTATATTAAACCATTCACAGCATTGTGGATCTGATTTTATTAAAATTCTTAATTTCATGTAATTCCATAAATGTTAATGAGCTTTCTGAAAAACCTTGCTCAATTTTCAAATATACTCAATTTGATCATGTTTTAATAATGAAGTAAATAATAGAACTTACTGCCATAGCCTTAAAAGGGGAGTTTCTCCATACTTTACTTCTTCCATCTTTAAGAACTCTTCTGCCTTTTCTCTGGTTGAAAATATAATGAAGGCAGATCCCTTGAAATTGGAAGATTTTGTCTTCTTGTCATGATAGTATCTCATCTGTCAGACAAAAAACTATGATAATTCAGAAATCTATCAGAATATTTTGAAGATTTGAAGGAGAGATGTCCACTTACAATGACAGAATCCACTTTCCCATATTTCTGAAAATACTCTAGCAGATTGTCCAGTGAAGAGTCTTGAGGAAATCCTTTACAATAGACTGTCTGAGACATCAACTCCTTTTTTCTTTCCTCTGTCTGCTGAGGAAGTACTTTGTCTGGACTTCGCCTGATCTTTTTCTTATCTTCACTAACCTATTAGTTAAGATCAAAAATCAATAAATTAAAGTTCTGTGGAGAGTCTAAAGAGAATCCCAACATAATAGAGGATGGCAACTGAAATCTGGAACTTTTACTCCACAAACATGGTCAAACTGTTTAACATACCTCGATCAAGCCATTGTCAGACTTGCTAATTGCTGTTACAATAACATCCAAATCTTTGCTCAAGTTTGCTAATCTTTGAAATTTCAGCATAATTTCCAGAGGAATCCAACCATCATCCAATTTAATCTGATCTTGAAGGAACTTGTCTCTTGGCAAGTTGATGTCACCAAAGTAGTACTAAAAAAGTAAATTTAACTTGTTATTAAAAGTATTCATATTATTCTCACAATTAATAATTCCCTAAAAAGAACCCTGTATAATACCATAAACAATAAATAAACATGAAAATATTCTATCAATGCTACTCATATTGTAGAAACTACTAACAACAAATATTTCTGAATTCAAAAAGGTACTACGGAACTCTATTACAGCAATTCTGAGCATGTTTTGCTCAGAATTAATGCCCATAGCAAAGTAGGCAACTTTGACAAAAATCAGCAAAAAGTAGTTATTAACTAAGTAGTTATTAACTAACTAACTATTAACTAAGTTATTAACTTAGTTACGAAGTTGCCTCCAATATCTCCAGCTCTTTTATAATGTTCACATAAATAATACTTATTTCATGGCAACAAAATCTAAAATACCCAACTACATTCAAGGCAAATAAGGATGGCAACTTTTTCTGGTTTTTCTTGCTGTTCTTTAATCAAATTGACAAGTATTGCTTAAGCTATAACTAAACTAATATACCAAAGAGATTGGAGGATTAAAACATATCATGTTATAGTCGTCTCAAAAATTTTATTGCAATTTAGACACCCTTTAACAACTAGATATTTAGGTTCCATGATTTTATGAGTAGCAACGATGAATGTGAATGACGGAAAACTAACAGAAGAAGCGGTAAAGAAAATCTCAAGAAAACCTGCAATCCACAAAAACAGAACTTTCCTTTCCTGGAGAAGACACTAATAAAGTTAAAATTATAATGAATAGTGAAAACTTGAAATAAATTAATCGTTTTAATTGTTTAATATAGGGTGTATCATATTATAATTCAAATGATTTGGAAGAGAAGCTACATAAATGCCAAATTATTGGTACATTAGGCACTAAAGTTGAAGCTGATATTATGACATCCTTTCTGTGTAATAAGCATACAATCACTTTGATATTGCTCAGGAATGTTGGCCCTCTCACAATGAGATTTGCATACATTAGACATGCAAGTCCATTGCCAGGTTATAAATTAACAAATATAAGAAATTAAAATACCCATGGAAATGTCATCAATGTGCGAAATTATAAATAAAAGTTAGCAAAAATTCTTCTCCCATATTTAAAACGGACATACCTCACCAGAACATAAAACAATTACACAATAAAATATACTCTCGTGAAGAACTTACTTCAATTTGTCTGATTATCTGTTTCTCTAAATTACTGGCTTCCTTGATGTCTTCTGTTTTAACATTATTGACTTCTGTTGGGTCTTCTGTTTTAGCATTACTGGCTTCTTTGGAGTCTTCTGTTTTAATTGCCACTGGCTCTGCCTCAGCTGTTGATTTTTCTTCCATTTCTATATCCTATGGAAAAAATATACCTTTCATTAAATTCAAGTTGAGCACACAAGCTACTTTCAACATTTACCACCCAAGCTGAAAAAATTGCTCCACATGCCAAAGTAATTCATCAGAATAACTTACGTTGCTTATTTTTTTAGGTGAAACTTCAGACTTCTCTTCTTGTTCCTTCTTCACAGCACCATTAACTTCAACTTCAGCCATCCTGCAACATCACACACAATACATTAAAATAGCGAAACTGTAATGCGACTAAAAATCTTATTACGTTTGTAAGTGGAAGTTAGAATCACTTTACCAGGGAGAAGGTAACCGGCTAACCAAATTAAAGAACTCTACACCAAAAGTTTGTTTCAAAAATTCAAAATACTTAAAACATTCATATGCAACGCTAAGGGGTGACCAATATGTTTTCTTATAAAATGTAACACGAACTATTCGACAGACAGAAGATATCAGCAATGAAAAAACGTGGTGGTTACAGCATCCGAGTTCCCGCTTTCTTAACTATTAATAGCTCATGATAATATCAGTACTATACACTTGAAAGAAGGAAAGATTAGCAACAAAAATACAGTTTATAATACAAGCCTTACTCACCTTTACGTACTTCCTTCTAAAGTTTTCGGCACGTGGTTCGCTACAACCACTCTCTACCCTCCGGGAAAGCTCAGGAACTTCTCTGGACCAACTTCAGCGTGTGGTCTGTGATGTGACCAACGCCACCAATGCGACCAACGCGACGAATGCTTCCTGTCGCCGCCAAAATACTCATGGAGTAAATAAAACGGACTTTCGGGTAAAGCAAAGAAATTTCAACAAACATGCCTTTCAGTTAGTGTATCTTGATTGGTATGGAGTGCGCACGGAAGTCAACGAACTAGAATATAAAAAAGTGCATAAAAATATAATTAAATTTCTTTGCTATATTCTGTCACTGTTTTAGTTCTTTTCTTGTATTTTTGAATATATAGTTCAAACTGTTCACCACACAGTTTTCACTTATTGGTTGGTACAACTGGTAACCTGATACAATTGTACCAAATATGTAATATGAACAAATTAGCACCGGTTATTGCACGTGGCTGCAGGTAGAATACTATAAAGAATTGTTTCAGATTTGCGCGGGTGTAGAATGCTCATGAGATCCGAATTATGAACGGATGAGTGTTCAAAAACTGGATTATTATTTTGTTTTTTGTAACATGGCGCACCGGGGCCTGTCTTACAAGATTTACATTTTTTTAAAATTAGTTGATGCCAGTAAATACTGAACTGAAATATTTGTTGTTTAATATATTTTTTTTCAATTTTTGATATGTTGCAACCTATAAAGCAAATTCTAGATTCGCAGCGAATTGTTCTAGCAAGTACTTCTCCCAGAAGGAAAGAGATTTTGACCAATCTTGTAAGTACTGATTAATAGTTTGTAAGAAATGTTTCTTCCCGGGTTTTATATTTATAATGAGGTTTCTTTCAGGGGTTGAAATTTGAGGTATGTCCTTCATTGTATGATGAGAAAAATTTAGATCCCAGCAACTATCCAAGCCCTTCAGCGTTTGTAGTTGACACTGCGTTTCGTAAAGTAGAAGAAGTTGCAAGAAGGCTTGGTAATAGTAATAATTCTTCCACACCTGATTTAATAATTGGAGCCGATACTGTTGTGTCATTAGAAGGGATAATCTTTGGGAAACCCGACAATGAAGATACAGCATTTAAAATGTTGAAACAGTAAGAAAATTGTAATTTTTCTGAATTTGAATGTTACATTATTTTGTTCATAAAAGTTTTTAAACTTTTCACTTTGCCAAATTTTTTATCAAACGCTTTTGTTTATTGTTAGACTCAGTGGAAGACATCATGAAGTGTATACTGGAGTAACTCTTATGTACCAACAGAAAACTGTGAAATTCTTTGATAGCACTAAAGTATATTTTTCGTCAATGAGTGATGAAACTATACAAAAATACATTGAAACAGGAGAGCCATTGTAAGTGTTAATAACCTATATTTTATTTTAATGTAAATATTTCAAAACATTCATGAATATTTTGTGAAATAGGGATAAAGCTGGTGGCTATGGTATTCAAGGACCAGGTGGCAGCTTAATTGAGAAGATAGATGGAGACTTTTATACGGTTATGGGACTTCCACTTCATAAGCTATGTAGGCATATTTTAGAGTTGTATAATTCTTAGTTGTTATCAATATCATTGTAATATTTTTCTTGTGTCAATTTATGTTGCTGATTTATGTATACTCAGGTACTTACTGAGTTAGCATTCTTGATATTTCTAAAAATCTTCATTGTATGAATGTAAATTTGAATTCACCCTATCTTAATGTAAATTCGATTGAATGTGTAATGTGCATTATCAGGAGGTAAGAATGTTAATGTCTGTGGGGATTAACATTTGTGTTGACTATTTGTATGTGTCAATTATTTTTAAATTTATTATTATAAGACCTACAAGAACTCATGAGACTGTCCTGAAGAACATTGATTCTATATTGCATGAATATCCTCCCAGTTATAACACGTAGGCAGAAGCAAATGTGGAAAAAGCTTACAATGAGTGACCTGAACTCTCTAGAAAGCATAAAATCAAGGATCCTAAACAGCTCTATAGGCATTTTGATATTGCATGATTCAGACTAGCATAGGAGCTGGGGCAGGAATCCTTCCTCATAGGTTACCGAAGATGCCAATTGCAACTGCCATCTACCAAAGAAATATTAAGTACCAGAGAAACCAGGCAGAAATCTGAATGTATAGCCTATTCTATGTACCAAAAGAAATTGGATCAGACCTGGCTATGAATTGAGAGGCCCAATTCAGAGTGCTAAGCATGACTTCCATCACAGACCAAGAAAAATGTCCACAACCCATTGGAGGGGTGCTACAGATGTGCTGTACAGAAAACTGTAATAAATACCACTTCATCAGATGCAAAAGAACAATACCTTTAACTGAATGTGTAAAAACAAATTGAGGTATTTTTGTGTGTTCTTCCATTATTTTCATTCATTCATGATGAGTACCTTTTAATTTAAAATTTAAAAAATTTAACTGTTTACCTTTTAAAAGCAGGTCTTAAGAGAGAAAAAATTGAATGTGTAAGATGTTTTTCTTTTTACTTAAAAGAGAATGTATGAATGTTTGTTTTGTATACAAATCTAGTTTCATTATGGCACACTTTCAAAAACGAGGAATGTTATTGTGCACCCAAGATTTGGAATAATCTAAATTGCACCTCCCTTTTCCACACTCCAGACAGCACAATATAAGTACTCATTGTCAGTGGATTTTAGATATCTGGAAAATAGTGAGGGAAGCAGCCAAAGTCGAGTGAATTTTTGAGAGCCTGTACATACTTTTGGATTAAGCTCCAATCGAAGTTTAAATTCAGTTCCTACCTATCACTTTCCCAAAAAGTGTTATATTCTGTTGTATATGTTTTGGCTATGCACAGAGGAGTGGTGCCCACAGAGTACAGTTAAATCAGGAACAGATGCATGTGTGGGAGAGATGAGAAGCCTTGGAAATAAAATTACAATTGTATTTCTAATTTACCCTTTATAGAATTCATTCATTTTCCTCACTAATAGGTGATTGTGATAAATACATGGGTAATGCTGGATTACTTCAGCTAATGTAAAAGTATATATATGTGAAATTTCCTAGTTTAAATATCAATCGAAAAGGTAAATAGTGCATACTGTTTAACTGGAGAGGTTTTTTCAAAAGTTGTCTGGTTTTCTCTCGCTGTTTTGCAGCAAGTTTTAAATTAAATAAATTGTAAATTGTGATAGTCTATATCTGGAATAGCAACTTTCTGGAAAATGCAGGAAAAGTGCCGTTTCATTGATTTGGAAAAGTCTGGTAAATCGGAATTTTGAGAAGAATTGGTACAGTGTTGCCGGTTGCAACTACACGTTAGTATAGTTATTTATGTCTCTTTTCTTTTTCTTTCTTTAATCATTGAATCTCACAAGATTTCCTCTGAATCCATTAAAGTATTATTTTTATTCCACCTAAGTGTTATTTTTAGCAAAATTCTCAACTCTTTTTACTTTGTCGCACTATCGTGAGAATAAATGTTGTAATCGTGCGCCGGATAACTGCGAATTTTCGACACAAAAACCATTATTGCCGGGCTGTGGCAACGAAAGTGGATAAATCTAGTTGCTAAATGTAGATAAAATCTAACACGTGGTGTAGCGAGAATCCATGATTTGTGCATCCTTCATACCAAAAAATCGATTGACCGCAAAACGTTCGTTCGTCTAGCTAGCTCTAGCGCATAAACAGTTTGACAGATTTTCTCCAAAATTGATATACCCAATCATTCGGCTGGTGTCGCGCCCCCTGGAATTTGAAACCAATATTTTAATTCTTTTTCGGGGGAGGGGGTAATCTATTTAAAGCCCTTTGGGCATTAAAAAATTGGTCAAAATTGTTTGATTAAATTTCGTTGTATAGTGCGAAGGATGTTTAAGAGAATGGTGCAGGTCTAATTTTCGTTGAGATCTCTGATTTTTCGAAAACTGCTACCACAAAAAAGAAAAAAGATTAAAACTACAAAATTGAAGGTAAAACATTTATGCCTGAGACAAGGTCTATTGTTAAAACTCAGTTGTACAAAATCAGCCCTTTGAAAAGTTATGTATGATTTTATTTTTACTGTTGGTTTTTGATACTTTGCGCTTGAAATTATCGCTTTTTTTTCCCTCTAAACTGCCCCAAATTTTCAAACCCTGTAATGGATGGTAAAAAAATATGGTGCTAGTTCCATTTTCGGGCATTTCTCGTTTGTTTGTTTTTAACAACATTCGGAACTATAAAATTGAAGATAGAGATTTTTGCATCAGACAAAGACAGTTGTACAAAATTAGCTTTTCCGTTGTACTTAACGACAACGTAATATTGCGAGGAAGTGTGTGCTGTTGTGGCTCCACTAATTTTAATCATGAAATCAGAGATGGACAGAATTGAGACAGGTACCTTAGTATTTTTATTTGATTTTCTTTAAGTGTGTAATTCACAGTTTTTTTGGGGGGGGGGAAAGTGCACTGGAAAATAGGAAAAGTCATCAAAAGGGATCAGTCACTAATTTAAAAGCATAGGTTCAAAAAAGGATGAATAATTTGTATGTTATCTATTTTTGATTGTCTCAATAGTTTAAATATGGGAAGAAATCTTTATCTTGGGGTGATGGCAGTGTTGGAACCGTGGTAAAATAATTTTAATTGAGGGACGAAAAAAATATTAAGCACCAAAATATTGGTAATTTTTGTTTTAGAAAAAAGTCGTCTCCGGTTACAGTGAAATTTTCACAGTTCCGTTTAACTTACATTACCTATTAGCATACGAAGATTCGGTGTGAACCTGAACCTTGGTTACAGGAAATACAATGACCTGAAATTAATTCCCTCTTGGAAAATACTATATTGCCTCATTAACACAAATTCCAACACTAGGGAGCTTCATAAAAATATCGACCAAAGGTTATAATCGAAGTCTCCCCTGAGGTGAACGAAGCGGTCCCGGAATGGAGACCTTGCTGATGATCTCATGCCACTCAGTTTCAATCTTGAAGTTACGTGAAATTCCTCAGGTCAAAGCGCGTTATATTCTACGTACGCTACAGGAAGCACGCGACTTTTACAGCCTCCCGATACTCGAGGTGCCGAGCTGAAATGCGATCAGTTTCATTAGCCGCTACCGAAAGGATCTTATATGTTATTAGGCGAGTGAAAGGGCCTTCGAAGATGCCCGAGCTATTGAAGAATGCCAAGACTGTATTACGATACTTCGAGACAGTGGACAATGCAGGATCAAGTGTGGCGAGAGCACGAACTCGGGAGAAGGTACGAGAGAAATTCGTGATGAAAAATGTACGAAGCAAACAATTGATTTTTAAGGATAAACATAAAGATGGAATTTCAGTTTGTGGTGTTAATTGTATCGTTCTGTGTAATGTATCGATTATTGGTGTATAATATATTACATACTAATAGATATATATACTATATATAGCTATACAGCACATTATTACAAACACAATCCTGTGACGATTCCTATTAATTTTTACATTCGGGAATGTAGTGAACAACAATGTTAGTCCCGAGAAGTTCACTATAGCCGGAGTCGACTGTAAGTATTTACTTTAAAATATTGTAACTAGTGATACAAAAAAAATAGTTAATCTGTTACGATATTAATATAGTTGTCTTCACAGTACACATTTATTTTCAGTTTACAAGGTAGAGAAAGAAACTACACGTGTACAAATAATTTACGTGAATGTTGCTTTCGTTTCTATTAACAGTTATTTTTTGGCATCATTTTTATTATATTTTCATATCTGTAGTGAAACTAAATATTCATTTTCCTTGAGTTATAAAAAAAATATGCACCCGAAACTTAATATTTGGCTTTATCTGCAATGCGTTATTTAATAAACAAATAAAATAGTGGAAATAGATCTTCGAACCCTATTTTGAACTTAGTTGTCCCATACGCCGAGAGAGTGCATCATTTATGTGTAAATGTTTCTCCTAGATGGCAGCACAACGAACACTCATTACAGCTCGTTCGTTGATGATAATCTTTACGGTTTCTCAAATCGATCTGAAGTAGTTTGATTGTAGTGGTTTTGGACAGGAATCCCGTCTTGTTATATATTATTTAGGTAGCATTGAATGTTAAGACTACACGCGAAGATGTCACAAACACGATGACCGACTGTCAATAGGCCTGATGATTTAGGTGGCATTGACTGAAGTTTGTGCCACCTCGAACGATAAAGTTATCGATAGCACTATCAATATCAATAACGGGTGGAATCGAGAAAGAGCTTTTGCACGGTTTGTCGAAAACGTGAAAGACGCAAGAAGTTCCAAATTGTGGCAATAGAATGTGCTGCTACAGTGAAATCAGCTGTTCTGTCATAGATCATACATGGAGGAATATAGAATAGGAGGGGAAACGTGTGGCACCACTACTAAGTAGTAATAAGTACTAGTAATAAGGTACAAGAGTTAAATCGACAACACTGCATTCTGTGGCCAGAATGTGTATTTCTTGAGCGTTGAATCAGCACCCTCGGCTAATTTTGCGCCTATTTAAAAATAAGAAAATAATTGGGGTTGGTGATTATAAAAAAACAAACGTGTGTTTATAGTATTCATAAAATATTCTAAAAATAATTTTACTTATCTCCCAGGAAGATATGAAATTCGAGGATGAAATGAATGGTAGAAATTTCATAAGCTCGCACTGCTTCCTGACAAGCAAATTTTCGAAGTAGCATTTGAAATTATGCGTGAACCTTAAAATATATTCCGCCGCATGAAAAGGACGCTAGCGAATCCTCATGTCCATAATCTCAAACTGCGAGAGTTTCCCCTCCTATTGCATATTCGTCCATTGACTATATATCATTACTCTGTGGTTCTGTTCATGTTACTTCATTTGGGACTTTTTTAAATTTTCATTTCTTGTATATATAACATTTGATAATAAATTAATTAACATTAATAATTATTATTAACATTTTCACCCAAATCTTACATACATATCTTATATACAAATATCTTTACATATTATTACCAGAATTCTTATATAAAATATGTAAAAAGAATGAAGTACATATGTGAATTTAAATATGTAATGTTTTGGATAACAAAAGGAACCAGAGCAGAATGATTGTGAGAAAAACAGCTAATTTTTTTCTTTAATGAAATTTGTTTACCAAGGTATTTACTATTTTGCTAACATTGTAGAATCATAATATTTTCTTCACACAAATAATGTGCCAATTTGTCTACACTGGCAAAGTACATATGTTAAGATCCTCGTAATGGTGTATGACAAGACCCACTTTCATTAAATACAGAATTCACTATTCCATTGCACCCCTGGTAGCCACGTATTAGAGTTCTAGGATTAACCAAACTTAATTAAGGTTTATGGGTGTGGTTTAAGTCAAGTAATCCAAACTTTTGGTAAAATTGTAAGCAAGTGAAGAAATGCAATTAACTAAATTTTAAAACAATGATCCTCTGAATACCAATTTATATAATTTGTCCCACTAACTAGAAATGATTCAACTCTCTTAAGTTTTTAAAATTGTATTTCATTTATATGACATTTCTTCTTCTGCGATAGTAATTCACTTTGACCTAACCAATTAATTCACTACACATTTTACAGACTTTCACTGATACTTTTTTGTGAAGCCTTTACTACGTATCCAATGAATTACTGAACTGACGATGATTTTGGGCAATTGTGTCCGTGAGGTTAGTAAATGGCACTCATTTAGCACTATTCAAACTAATTAAATCAGTTGACTAACACGAAAAGACAGGGAAAATAGCACCATGGAAATCTGGTAGCGGAACCTGGCTGGCCCCTCTAACACTTTCGATACAGTTCGATTTCGAGCTGGCGCATGCGCAGAGACTCAAAAATATGGTCGATTACTTTCCGCTAAGGCTGAAAGGCCTCCTTAGTAGGGGGGTTTGTGCCACCTCGAACGTAAAACCACTATCGATCCTCTGCCCATTTTGTTCGGATGATCCGAAGTTTCGGATTTGCGGGGTTCCGATTAGCGAGGTTCTACTGTACATTTATTTAAGAGTATAATAATTGTGTATTGATCATACAGATCAGTGCTTCGTGGTCTAGTTACTGCCAATCTTTCAACAGAATGTGATTTGGTGACTATTTCACTTAGCTGCTGTCAATTGATTTAACGCTTCGAGGTGCAGAAATTACCTATAGCAATCGACAGCAATATCGATATGAGCACTTCCAGTTTTGCATCATTTGTGCATCTGCGCATGTGCAGAAATTCGATATTGCAGTCGATTGATGTATACTGTACATTCCAAAATTCAGAAAATTAGTTTATAATAAAACTTCAGCAATTCATGAGAATTAATTAAAACCATGTGTAATAGAGATATATTTTTAAACATTAATTTTGCGCGCGGTGTCCGTGTCTGGTATGTTCACCTCCCGCGCACATGGTTTTGACTTTGATTTCCATAGGGCTCTCGAGTTTTTGAGTTAATTTAGCATTGAGACAATTGCCAATAATGTAGTTCATGCAAAATAAAAACGAACTATTGTAGGTTTCGCAAATACGGCGATCGCACTCTAGCACCTGCAACAAACACTATAGTTAGGACACGTTTTATACTCGTTCATTTCATTTCATAATCTTAGTTGTTGTTTCCACTAGTGGTGATGGTAACAAAATGAACATGTTTTATTTAAACATATTAAAATAACTGATTATGAACAAAAAATTTTATTTGGACGAAAAATCCCTATCTTCAATTTTGTGGTTGTAGGAAAACGCTGCAAAAAATTCAGACTTTTATAACCAAACATTCAGGGTTAGCAGTGAATCATCAAAATTAGCAAACATCCGGGGTTAACCGTGAAAATTGGACTTTTGCCACTTTTATTAGTGTTTTTACTCTATTTTGACAAGAAATTGAAATAAAAAATTTGTAGCCGTTTTAGAGAAAATTTTGAATATGTCCCACGAGCTTCATGTAAAGTACCCCCAAATTTTAAAGAATGTTTTTCAAAATCTCAAAGATTAGACACGAGCCAGATCGACAAGGGTTTCTTCAATTTAAAAAAAAATCCTACTTATCGGTTAGGCACTAGTGGTGTTCACGGCCGGACGGACGTTTTGCCGTCAATTTGTTTTTCGTTATCAAGGACCTTGATACCGAAAGAATTCTGGTTACACTACGTGTTAGAGGATATTTTTTTCTTAATTTAGCAACAGGAATTATCCACTTTTTCGCTACCAGGTCCGAGCAATGAATTTTTTTCTGCCGAAAATCCGTCGTTTTTTCGCGCAGCATTACAGAACTTTCTTTAAACTGCGTAAATTACTCCGTATACACATAGTATACGAGAAAGTAAAAAGTTATATGATAGTGGTTTGTATAATATTTCATAAGAAAGTTCATTCTGCAAGAGTATCAATTTAGAAACCTACGAGCAATATTTCGCAAAAGTGTATCACAGCAAAGAATGCGAGAGGCGAACTCAACGATGATTTTTACGAGATCGTAAAGTATGGACGAAGAATGTTTACACGAATTTTTATCGCCAGGTCTATCGCCGAGTGAGAGTTACAAGACAATATATCTTACGATCCTCGAAGACACTACAGCTTTCTCGTAACTTGGCAACGCTCGTGGAAATAGAACCTATTTGCAACGAGTGGAAGCACTTGTCAGAAACCGTGAATCATCCAGTGTTGAAAGCTCCTGACACTGTATTCATAGCCGATGGGAAGCGCAACGGAGCACTTGCCTCTAGTTTCCAGCCGCACGGAGTAGCAGGAGGTTCGAAGCGTTGGTGAATGCGGTCTTCCCTTCTGCTCTCACGAAAATCTACGTACAATCTCTTTTAGGAGATAGAGTCTCCTGGTTTAGGGTAAAATATTTTTTTGCTCTCGACTATATTTCGGTCCGTGATTATATTTCGGATTTAATCTCCTCGTTCGTGTGTAAATCAGTGTTTACTCTGGCTCGTAGGAAAGTACGCGATTACTTTTCGGGAATTATTTCTCCTCGTTCATGGGTGAAATCTATGATTCCTGTCGCCCACGGCAAAGTCTGTGATCACCTTTCAGAGATTAAATCCTCTCTCTCAGTGAAGAAAATTTTATCATTTATAGATCATTTTTCGGAGTTTCGTTCTCCTCGCATGTAGAAAAAGGCTCTGAGCTATATCAGACTCCTCGTTAATAGAAAAATGTTGTAATGGTTACTGTACTATTCGTACAAGTGTGCTTGAAATTTATGCTCTTTGGACGTCGATCAGCTGACTAAAAACCTCATTGGGAATTACATGATTGAGATTGCTTATCGTTACTTTTAAACGAATTCCGTTCTCGCATTTTCGCTGTCCCTTACTGTGCAGTGTGCTTTATTTGTTAATTTATAGAATGAGGCAGTACAAAAAAGAGTAATTGATAAAATTGTGGGTTCTAGCAATAGCAACAGAGATTTCATAAGATCAATTAATATTTAAAACTAAGACTATTAATATCAGGCAAAGGAACGCTCAGAATGGTAAAAATGTTTGAACTTCCACGATTTTTCCAATCTCTCCCCTAACCTAAAACTGTAATGGAGAAGGTTTTCTACCACGCAAGACAAGCTGAGAGAACCCTAACGCCGTCCAATATGATGATTTGCAATGGACAAACTCGTACCGACCCGAAGAATGGGAAAGGAAGGATCGACTACGCGACTGAGCTGAAAGAGAATTCGTCAATTTCGTGAGTCGATCCCAGAACCTCTCGGTGTGCGAAGCTTCAGTTGCAGCTTTGCAACTACATATGCTGAGCAAACGATGTAGGTGCAAATTAGCCCACTTATTTGAGTCTCCCACTGAGTGACTAGCTCCAAGGCAGGGCACGGTATGTCACGCAGGCACCCTCCATGCGAGCGGAGTTCCAAGAGTCCATTACTATGAAAATTGCGCTCCACTTCTGTCACGCTATGGCTCCTTGAGAACATGTGTCTGCGATAGCTGAGGTCACCTTGCGTTGAGCTTCTCACACACAATCGGTCCCTTGACTGGAGCAGAAAGCCATGGAACTTGTTCGTTACAATCTCCCTTTGTGGTATATGATTTGTATTCTAATTGCTCATTGATAGTCATTTCGAATGCATACGAAGTTGGATCAGGGCAAATCCTTGCACAGGCGCTAGATAACTCCAAATATGAAACGTAGCGTAAACAAACCAAAACCACTCGGTGCTGGAGGCAAGGGGTGCAGAGGACTCCAACCCCAAAGAAAAAGTTTTAAAAAATGATCAAGTTAACTTTCGAAAATTGTAATGAAGTAAGTACAAGGGATTGAAATAGTTTTTTGGGGAATGAGGACGTTTGCCATTCGGAAATATGATGTCTTTTTTTGTGAAGAATTGAAAAAAATCGGCGTAGTGTCATTTACATATATACGTCGTATATATGTCATTTACAGTTTTCTGTTATTTATTTAATGTTTATTCTGTGAACATAATTTTTTGGGTGGCTCATTCGTATTTAGTTTTATTTTTTAGAATTTGCTAAGAGCTTAAATCTACCTTTCTCCAATGTAATACGAAGGTTGACACTCCAGCAGTTTCTCGGACATCGTAACTCTGTATGAAGAGATGTTACTGGAGATATTCGAGTTGTCACCTGGAAACTTGAATTCTACCGAAGATAGTAATTTAACAGTGATTAATGATTAATAATTCCATCTATTCATTGCATTACACCGAATATATAGTTTTCTAGTATTAGGAGGACATGAGATCAGCGATTTTTGTTCCGTAGAAGCTTCCTAGCGATCGTAATTTAGATTTAAAGATAATCATCCCTTACTCGAAATCGTTCGTGAAAAGAAAATCTTTTTCTTTAAAAAATGAAAATCTCCTGCACTTGGTTTTGAATAAATTGCATTGTCTCAAATTGTTCTAAATGCAATTTAAAAGGGACTGAAAAGTTTTAAAAGAAAACATAATGTGGTATTCAGAAATGTATCTGCCTCTTAGTACACATGTTTGCCTTCTATTTTCTCTGAAGAATTAAAACAAAGAAAAAGCATTTCACATTCTGGTGTTCATGGGAGTGTTCATGCAAGTAAATGTAAACCTCTGACACATTTTCTCTTCGTCTGCATTATTTCACATTCTCTTTTAGATCACTCATTTTGATACTAAGAGGTGGTTTGAAACGCGGTGCAGTAAGTACACGGGGAAAATATTTAATTATTCTCTCACTTGTCTCCTATGTCAAGTAGGGCAGGCAGAAGATCACGGTATAGTCAAGAAGAAACTAGTGTGGTGCAATTTAAGAACGTACGGCCATGAGTGCCAGTTCGTCTATAAATTTCTGGGTCCCAGGGAAGTGAAAGTTATACGTATGTGTCGTTTATGTGTCTCGCTGCTCAGCATAGTTGGTCGGCGAAAGACGTTTTTCTACCTTGTATTTGTATACTATAAGCATATTTTGAGGTAGACATCATAGAAACCGTGAAGCTCTATTGAAACTAAGCTACTAAGTTTTCAGTTTAGATAAACTTTTATAGAAATACCTACAATTATGAGAATCATTCACAAGTATTCGCGGAAAAAAATTAAATGTGCCATTAGATGTGTATTAGGCAATGCAATAGTTTTTCAAAATTATCCCATCGTACCTGTCGGTGCTAAACAAAGAAATGTCATCTAATTTGTTGGAGTTGAGATGCTTGGTTATAGGAAATCTTACAATTATAATGAACATTTAGTATCTAGGTCCACTAGATTCCATGGTGTTTTCGAAGAGGTTAAGGATTTCTCGTAGACAATCACTAAATGTGTCCTGAAATGTCTTGATCTCGTACCCTTTCTACTTTGTCAACACATCTCAAGAATTCCAGTTTAAAAATGAATATTAACTTAATGCTATATCACTTTTCAACTATTT
>BOPP01000021.1:2762257-2779715 GCA_017312745.1 Gryllus bimaculatus
CCTATGAGGATAGGAAGAACGTTTAGTTAAAAAATATACTTTATGGTTCAATAAAATCTCAAGAATTTCCAGTTTAAATGAATATTAATTAAACATGGCTATATCACTTTTCAACTATTTTATTACATTTTTGATAAATTATAGCCTAGAAGAGAGAAGACAGATTTCTTAAAAATGGAAGCTTTCTCAGATAGTTATTTAATATATCAAGCAAGTTTTCTTCTTCAGATTCTTCGAATTGCGGCAGATTCTAAACGATATTGTCTTGCACTTTACCATGATATTAAGTGTGAATATGAACATTAAAAAATATATTTTTTACTCAAAAACCGTTTCCTATCCTCAAGGTCTGAAGTATACACTGCCTGATTTGGCACGTGTTTTAAAATCAATTTATTTTAATTATTTTCACTTATCATAAAAGTTTTACGGCAAATGCACATTATTATAGAAGTTTTACAGGCAAATAGTACTTGTTACAGGAATTTATACTACAGGATTATTTAAAAAGAACAGCGTACCCGTGCGAGAACTCACGCACGATAAACCCCACTCCCTTCCCTATCCCCCTTCCATTATCATATTAAGGAGGAATATTGTAAACGAAACGTGTTTAATTGCTTATAAAATATATAAAGGTTACTTAGAATGTTCTTACTGAAAAATGAATAAAAAATTAAGCAAATTTCCAATAAAGGTTTATTCAGTTTTATAGACACATGTTCGCGAATAATTTACAACACTTTCTTTAAAAAAATTACGTAATTATACAATCTTCTTTGACTATAATTTGCCTTTAAATTATCTTGATAATTACAAAAATATTATAAAAAGCTTTCCAGGTTTTGAGACCGTAAAACTCTTTGTTTTGGAAACATGTAACTTTATATATTTCAACAATGCTGTCCAAGTGTCGCGGGTTGCATTTGACATTAATATTTTGATGCTTTCTTTTTCTCAATAAATCCTTCTCATCTTACAAGATAAAATTCGTGAAGTTTTCGTGAAATCTTTTTTTAGAGACCTCATGTATAAATATTGGTTGCGTCTGAGAGCCGCGAAATTCAACGATACTACTGAAATAATATAGGAGAGGATGATTCGAATAATCTCCACAACAAATTGGGTACGTCGTATAGTACTTAATTTCGGTATTCGCGCGACGTCTAATCGTCTTCGTTATTTCAACTGCGGTTGCTAGTCGTAGTGGTGAATTCAGATAGATAGGAGATGGAAGTATGTATGATTATGGAACGTGAACTAGTACCAATACCCATGCTCAAGATGAACCCGAAACCTCAGTCCTTCGTGCCCGAAGCTGCTGAGGCGTTTTCACATTACCGACCTCCGATAACTAGAAAGTGCATTATTGTTGTTGTAGACGATTTTGGCTTGTATATCATCCGACACTTGCAAAGTTGCATGGGATCAAACATTTTGCCTTTCAATGCATTAATAACGCATGATGAGTTCTTAATTTCGGTATTCGCGCGACGTATAATCGTCTTCGTTATTTCAACTGCGGTTGCTAGTCGTAGTAGCGAATCCAGATAGATAGGAGATGGAAGTACGTACGGATGGAAGTAGGTAGAAGCTCACGTATGAGGAACCGGAGCGTCTGGCTGGCGGGCGCCGACGTGAACTTCCTCTGCGCCTCGCACCGCGCCGCCCGCGCCGCGCCGCCTGCTCCGGCAGCTGTGCCGCCCTCTGGCCCGCGGGGCTTCGGCGCGGGCGTGTTCCCGCCCGGGCCCCGCCTTCCGCCCCATTACACTTTCTGGCTCGCCCGCGTCCGCCCGCCACGCACTGCACATGGCGCTTCCGCGGCCGGGCCTCGCCAGGCTGTGCCACGCGCCCCGGCGCGCGCCTGCGGTCGAGGCGCAGGTTCCCCTCAACCGGCTGCCGCCAAGGCGACCGGGAAAGCTTTGCCCACAGGGCGCGTGCGTGGGTTGGGAGTATTACCACACCCTTTGAAGAAACAGTTAGGATGTGTTTTTTTTTCGTGGAGGGGAGGGGACATTTTGATCCTTGTTGCACGTGATCGTTGTGGCTTTAGGGCTATGTCATATCTTCTCAATTACGCATGGTGAGTACTTAATTTCGGTATTCGCGCGACGTCTAATCGTCTTCGTTATTTCAACTGCGGTTGATAGTCGTAGTGGTGAATGCAGATAGATTGGAGATGTATGATTGTGGAACGTTAACTAGTACAAATACCCAAGCTCAAGATGGACCCGAAACCTCAGACCTTCGTGCCCGAAGCTGGGAAAGGTTCGCGAAGTATCTGGTGCTGCACAGAACTAGCAAAAATGATTGCGCCTGAGCAGCTCACCCGTCTTGGTCCCAAGTGCGTCACTCCGATAGATCAAAATGCATGGCTCTGCAGTAAACTGTGCGCGCCGCGTTACATTAGAATTTTTTATTTAAATTTAGATTTCAAAATACCGCTCCTCGAAGAGCAATTTAAAAATCTAGCTTCCAAATTCTACACAAAACTCAACGCGCCCATAATGACAATTAAATTCGGTTTTGTACGAGCCGAATCCGACGACCAAGTAGAAGCGCCCGAGAGATATACTACAGTAGACAACCCCGAAAAAAGCAAAGCGGGCTAAACGCCAATATTGTCAAGAAAATTGCTGTAAACAACGCCAAAACCGCGCCGAACGACATATGTGTTTCCTGACCTCTGTTATATTATTATTATTATTATTATTATTATTATTATTATTATTATTATTATTTTAATTTGTTTCGTCTACATAGACGCAACGCGTCTCCTAACTCCGTAAGGGGCGTTGAGCGCATTGGAGTAATCCTCCGTTATTAAGCACCCCGTAGGGGCCCGTAGGTGTATTGCAAAGTCACGTCAGTCACAGTCAAGTCAGAGAATCCGCCGACAAGTAGCGTCATCGCGCTCGCGTCTCACACGCGCCCTGCGTTATCTACCCATCGGGCAGAATTGGGAAGGAACAAGGATATGGGTAAGGTTGAGGACGCTCACAGACATTGGACTGGCCCCTGTGAAGCACGGACAGATTATTACAGATCAACCATAGATGTCCACAAGGATAGCGATGGCTACAACGCAGAGAAGTGTGGCGGCTTTGCACCCTGCGGCCACACGGAACTGTGCTGAATAGCGATGACCGTGCCTCACTCACTAAGCGCAAGTGGGCAGTCGCGTGAGCAGCTGCGATTTGGGCCTCTGGATGCCCGCCCGCTCACCCGCCCACCCGGAAGGCTGCGCTCGCAATTAGGCTTTTGACGCGCCGCTCCCCCCCCCCGCCCACTTTCCTCGATTGTGCGCCGTCCTTTCGTGCCGACGTGATAACAGCCCGAGAGATATCTGCGTCAGCACTTGTCTTCTTCCTGCGCGCCCGCTGCAGCCCGTAATCGGAATCTGCTTCCTCCGCCGGGCTTTCACTCTCGTTTCTTTCATTTGCGTGACGGTTCGTTGCTGCGAATTTCATTTGGGTTTACCTTGTAACGGGAGTGCTCTGTATCTGCTCTTGGGATTGCGATGGAATCGAATGAGTTCGTTTTTTATCCTTCGGAATCTTTTTTTCTTTTTTTTTTTTCTTTTTTTTTTCGGGAGGTGGAATTTGTGTCCGTTCTGGGGCAATGGCCTTCATGTCGATTCTACTTTTATTGGTTAGATACTCGTATTTTAATAGCTTCGGTCGTCACAACTCACACTGCCAGAGAAGAAATTCAATCAGGTTGAAGAAACATTTGCCGGATGTTAACTACCTGTGTCTAATGTAGTCCATTTTACGCTCTTTCTTTCCCACCTTGCACGATTTTCATGGCTGTTTCTTCTCCTTAATCCCTGCCGGCGAATCTAGACAATGAAGTGTGTGTGAGTGGGGAGGTCACAATTTTGTCGTGATTGAACATAAGAATATTTAATAGTTTTCTAACACGTGAAAGGTAAAGCAGTATTTTTTTGTAATCGCAAGATTCTCGGTTCATTAACAGTGGTGCATCCATGGTGCTTCACCCTCCTCCAGAAACCAACATTGCGTATTAAAACAAACAGCTATTACTATCTGTCTATACTATCAAAAGAGCTTCAATATATCAATTGTTTATATTATATATAACTATAAGTTAAAACAAAAATAACTACAAGTCAACAACTGAAAATACATTTCATATTTAACAAAAATTAATAATTCTTTATAAGAAAACATCAAGTCCGCTAGACCCAGTAACTGTAATCTCCCCGCTCCCGTCGAGAAAAATGCGTCTTTGGCTAACAAGCGATCATTAGTAATAAGTTAAAGTCAGTTCAAGTTAAAAGGGTTGCGTTCTATCACAAATAATGCAATCTAATAATTTTGTGGGGAAGGGGCTTGGGGATGTGTCACATACATCGATGCATTCCATACCTCCCATGGCCGTGGGTGAATTTCTAGCGCATGGGAAATGAAACATACGATGATCAAAAGGTATCACCACATCGCCCGGCACTAAGAATAAGGCATGGGTTGAGGAAGGAAGAATCACACGCGGTTTGTGGCCAATGACAGTTGTGCTGCTATATCCACGTGGAGTTGATGAAAGAAATTGACAGGAACGACTGATTGATTATTTAGTCCTCCGGACGCGGCAAGAGCTATTGCAATTAATGCTCGTGGGTGTAGTGCGTGTTATGTCCGGGGTAGTGGCTGCATTCCTTCTCTGCTGGAACATAAGATCCTACACGTCGACTTCCGCGGTTTTCCCTCTCCAGGCAAGTGGGCCAGTGGGGCACCGCGCCAGTCGAAAAAAAGCCATTAGTGTCCCAACATTATGGTCTCCGATGAGAACAATTGGCCGCTAGAATTTTTATTAAGGCAGTATCGACCAATCTTATTATGTAGTAGCTCATGACGAAAGTCCTTCACCGTCATTCTCGAATTTAGAAACTCCCTCTCTACAAAACTTAAGTTGCAAACCCGTAAGTAAATATTAAATAGCATGTGCTAATACTATCACAGCCGGTACTTCAATCTCTTTATGTGTATATTTTTTTTTTCATTTCCCCAAATTACATTGAATTTTTTCAACAACGTTTTGGGGAATTCTACGACCGTAAATTCCCGTAATTCTACCCCGTAAACTCCTTGAGAACCGTTAACTGATTTCCACCCTCTTCTATTATTTGCCGTCTGGCATGCTCCCGTGACCGTGTTACTTAATTGGTCCTTCCTCCCCGCCTTGCGGAACGCCCGGAGTCGTGTGAAGCGCAAGGCCGGACCGCGCCGCGCCCCGCCTTTTGTCCCGCGTGCTCGTGCATCTCGTTTGCCCTGCCCTCGCAGCACCTGCCGCCGCATTCCGCCCCGAGCGGGGCTTCCTGCTGCGCGGCCGCCAACAAAGCCCCTCTCGCACGCCCGCGCCTTTGTTCCGCCCCGGCCGCAGGACGTGTCCGAGGGCGGTCACGCGGATGATGCTTTATATCCGGGCGCACACGAACGCCTGCATGATGCGAGACTCCTGGACCCGTTTTGATGAGGAGTTAAACGCAGGCGAAAGTCCTTTCAGAAGCACAGGTAAAGGTTTGAAGATGCTGGGAAGATGTTTTTTTCTCATTCAAAGAAGAAATCGGGAATTATTTACAGAATAAAAGCCGTTTTCTGGTAATTTATGAAACATTAATTTTAAAAGTTATTTGTTTCAGAATTTAAAAAAAAAGCACGTGACAACAAGTGAGACCGTCAATGAGAAATGGGAGAGTGCATCTTAAAAAAATAAAAGTGAGACTGGACAATTTGGAGACAAATGAATTTTTAAATGAGCGATGCAATGTCTGCTGTTCTATCAAATTCGTGTATAGTGCGTATACAGTACGTACTATTATATTTATGACATAAGGCTTTTTTATCGCTTCTCTGTTAAAATAAAGAAAATACAAGAAATTGACGAGGATCTGAAGATCCTTTGTAAACGACGGGAGAGGCAAAACACAATCGCATTTGTTCAGAAACCGAATCGCTAAAAGAGCTGCGTGTCTCAAAATCTATTTCGCCATCCAATATTCTTCTCGCCGACGATGCGGGCTGTGGAGACTTCCGTGTCGTCGTAGTTAATGATGCTCGAGAGCGCCGTGTGCAGCTGGGAGGTCGCGAGCCGCCCCAGCTCCACACGCGGCGTCGCGCGTCGCGGAAGCCGCTCGTGTGGCGCGCGCGCGCGGCGCCGCGAGCGACGTCGCTTCCGCGCTGGCGCAACTCCCTCGCACCCACGGCCCTTGCCACGCCTGCGCCTCGCTGCTGCGCCCGGGCCCCGCCGCCTCCCGCCTTTGCCAGGCCACGCGCGGGTCGACCTGCTCCCACCTCCGTCTTTCCCATTCCCTGGCTTAACTGGCTCAGGGCATCCATTGATGTCACTGCAGTGCCTCTGACTGGGAGGACCTAGGGTTCGAGTCTTTGCCCGCTACTAGTGATGCGACATCGATAATAACACATCGATGTTCAAAATTAAAACATCGGTGATAAAAATACATCGACTATAAACCATCAGTGGTTTTCAACATCAAGGTTTTTAGATTGGATTAGTAAACACTACCATTAAATTCGTGTGCATTAAAATTTAATATTACAGTGCTTACCGAATAAGGGTACGAGATTAAGGGACAGACCCTACGACCACAGAGTATTTGTTGACCCTATCCCAATGTGCGAAATGAATATGAAGAAAGAGGAAAAACTACGGAATGGAGGTCATCTCGAGAGGGAGAGAGAGAGGGGGGAGGGAGAGGAAGAGAGAGAGGAAGAGAGAGAGGAAGAGAGAGAGGAAGAGAGAGAGGAAGAGAGAGAAAGAGAGAAAAGAAGAAAGGAAAATGAAGAAAGCAGAGAGAGAGAAGAGAGAAAGAGAGAAGAGAGAAAGAAAAAGAGAGAAAGAGGAAAGAGAGAAAGGAAAGAGAGAGAGAGAAAGAGAAGACGAGAAAGAGAGAAAGAGAGAAAGAGAGAAAAGAAGAAGAGAGAGACCGAGAAAGAGAGAAAGAAAGAAGACAGAGAGAAGAGAGAAAGAGAGAAAGGGAGGGAGAAAGAGAGAGAGAGGAAGAGGAGGGAGGAGGAAGAGAGGGAGAGAAGGGAGAGAGGAAGAGAGAGAGAGAAGAGAGAGAGAGAGAGAGAGAGAGAGAGAGAGAGAGGAGAAAGAGGAGAGAGAGAAATTTTTTTATTCAGAAACAAAACATCGGAAAAGAAAAAACATCGATCATAAAGCATCAATATTAAAAAACATCGGTGTTAATATATCGACGTTTAAAACATTGATGTTTCTACGATATCGCATCCCTACACACTACCACCTGCCCTCTCCCACCTCTGTCTTTCCCCTCTGACCGGGAGATCCTAGGATTCGGGTCCCGTCGGTGTGGTAGAATTTTCGATACCAGCTACATAGCTAGGTCGAGTTCAGCCGCTGTCTGGAGGAGAATTCTAGCGGACAACTACTCAGATCGGTAGTTTTCCGTGGTTCCTCCGCGTCAACTGCTAAGGACATTAGTCTCGTAAGTGTAGTGCAGTTTTTCGCGGAATGTGGCGGTGATATTTCTCCGCTGGATGGCGAGATAAGGCTCAGACCTTCCCGTCGGCTTGCAGTTTTCCCACAACTAGGTATTTCCCATCAGTTCCCTCCCCCAGCCTGGAAAACTCTAAACATCCGACTGATATACCTTCTTGTGAGGTAGTGTAGTTCATGTAAGTGTGTGTAAGTAAGGGGTGAGGATAAGACAAGAAAGAGGAAAAATAGATTGCATGAGGTCCGTGGCCCTTTCGTTGGATACTTTTCCAGCACTGATGTTGACCGGATAATCAACGGAAAACTACGGATCACAGCAGCCGGCCGATAGAATTCTTCTCCACACCGCACACTCTACCTAGCAATGAAGCAAGTGTCGAAAATCCCATAACCCCTGGACTTAATCCTTATGACCTATCGGTCAGAGGCACAGCAGTGACATCAATTGATGCCCTGAGTCACCTATGCCGGTAAATATGTTCGAAAGTGAAAATATTTTTATTCCCGACGATGTGTTTCAGGAAGCAAATGAGGTAAGCTTCTGTTTGATGCCGTCCAAATTGAAAAGTACGGACATTCCGACCAAGATTTTTGCCCAAATAACTAGGGATACTTAACAGGGCCACTGTCATAATGGAACACGAGTGTATGTTGTATTTTTCTAAACTTTAACTACTTAATTTATTTCATTACTTATAGAACTTTCATAAAAACAGCGATGAGTTTCGTAATCCAATATTTGAACTTCTAAAACTCCTTATCCGCCCCTGCCTTCTTCACACTTCACTAGGGTGCATTGTTACCAATTTCATTAATGCGACCTTCGCTGCTACCGTGACCACCGCCTTTGCCACCACCACGCTGACGCTTTCCTTCCGTGGAATCGAACCCGCTGCGTGCGTCAGTCATGATGCCGATCTCCCCGAGCTGCTTGCTTCTCACACTTTTCATTTCCGCGCTGCTTCAAGCATGAACTCAATATCTGCTCTCAGTCGCTGTTTTAGGTTGCGGCGTTATCGAGATCATTGATATTAAACTTGATCGTAATTTGCACTTATTCCATTACCTCGGTGTTATCGTAATTTCAATAACTATCTATTTCCTCGATGGCTGAACTTCGTGAGAAGCGAGTTTACTTGTTTTGCCTATGCAATGTGTGTGGAATATTATCTTCCAAAACAGAGCAATAATAACCACTTACTAGGTGAAGTCTTTTGGAATCAATTTTATTAAAACATATTTATTGCATTCACATATCCATTTGTACTACATACTGAAAACCCTTTTTTACGAAACTCGAGAGACGTAGAATTATTTTCTTTCATTGTTCGGAGAGAATGCATGAATATAGACAAGTTATAAATTGTAAAGCATTCAAATACTATGTTTTAGGGTAATGTTTATGTATTAGAGAGTTTTTATAGAGTTAACTCTTAGTTACATAGAGTTTACTTTATAATCCGGAAAAAAAAATTCTACATATATTAAACATTGAAAGAAAAGTAGTATATCCAGGCATATTTTTATTTTTATATTTTCTTTGTAATATGTGCCATGTATTATAGAGTGGAGATATTAGTCAATGGTTACCCTCCTAAACAATTAAACACGTTTTTACGAGTAATCGACAGAAAAAGAAATAAATTATATATAAACTGAACTTACTAATGTATTAAAGGCGTTAATCGTTTCAATAATCTTGTTTTGACTGTTATCAAATATATTTATCTTTTTATGGTTGAAATTGTTATATCTGTGAGAAGTGAGTATTTGTGAGTCTAACAATTCACGTCACTTATATAGCTGTAATATCCAAAAACATGAACTGGTTATCTACTCCTAATCACTGAGGTGTGATGAGAGGCTTTATCCAGGACCGTACTATCACTGATATTTAACTTAATCATAATGAGCACTGCTGCCATTAATTACCTCGATGTTCTCCTAATTTAATAGTTATCACTATTCTCATTGACTGAACATTTTGGTAGTGAATTTCCTCATTCTGGCAACTCAAGGAGTGCAGTATACACTGCAATCTTCCTTTGAAGTATATTGTAACGCCGACGTCACAGAAGGGGTGGAGTAGAGATCCTTTGCCAGGTCTTATACTATCTGAGAGGTCTCATCCAATCATTTTACTTTGCCTCGGCTCCACAGAGCATAGAGGAAAAGTATTGATATCGATCCAAAACTTCAATGTCGAAATTTCGGTGGCAAAACCTGTTTTGAGACACACTTAAGCGATTTTTTTTGTTTTTACCATGATCACTGTGTTGATGTCTGTCGCAGATCTCAGGCAGATTAGAAGCTTTCGGTGAACCTTGAAATACCTAGTGTCTACCTAAGTTGTTACATTTTCTCCAAATCATCACAAAACATACATATTCTGCTTTTCATACAATATAAGGCGAGGAAATATTTCAGTATGCCACACTTCCTCTCGGTTTCATAAAAAATGCGTTACTAAATGTTCAACTTTAGTAATTAAATTGTTGGGAATTTTGTCTGATTTTATAAACGAAAAGAGGGGTGACATCATTCCGACCCTGGTGACACATTCTGTAGCGATTCCACTGATTTAAGCATGATTTACTATTGCTCAAGTAGTTTCATTTAGAATGAGTTTTTATTAAAATATTTCTGCATTCTAATTTCAATTTATATAAACAGTAATCTTTCAAATATCAAAGCAATATCCATTCATTATTAGAGAGAATCGATAGCCATGATTATTGCCTAATTATTCTTTCATTTTTTGTCGTAAAAGACATGAAGTTATTAATATATTACATTTTCTAAAAAACAACAACGTAGTTTCAAATTTTTTAGAAAAAGATCAATGTCATTAAGAAAATGCCAATTTCTTACGGGTTTCAAATGTCCAAGGTGATTAATGTATTTATATTCACGTACATTTTCGGTTCTATAAGTATTTAAAAATCTCCAACGAGAGTCATTTAATAGGCAAACTAGGTTTCGTGATTCTAACTACATAAGTTATATGTTGAAACATGCGAATAACTGTGATTTTCTGGCATAAAATTGTGAAGGGAGAATCCACGTTTTGTGGAACCTTGTAATCGAAATGGTTTATGGCAAGACCGTCTGAATTCGCAACCCGAGTTATTTAAAACAGATATTTTAATTTTTACGAGAACGTTAAATGAAGCCTCGAGGACATTTTCCAATTTCTCTAAAAAATCTCTTCTCCGAATTGTCGAATTTTTTTGTCGGGTAGATGAATGTAATCTTATAAAAAGGGTGTAGGTTCGATTTTCTTTAAGTTCTCTGAATTTTCGAAACTTGCAAAAGTTTAGATTTTTTGCGTATTTTTACAACTACAAGAAGATAGACTTTTCTTCTCTATAAAATTTGTTCTTCAAAATTAGTTCTTTCAATGATATGTAAAATTGTGCAATCACGTTCAATTAATAAAAATATGAGTAGTTATTGTGTTATATTGCGTGAAACAAAAAGTTTTTAAAACAAGATATTCTCAAAAACAGAAACAAATTTGTCCTTTTTTTAATCGGATAGTGCGAAGTACGCTTATAAAAATGGTTGAAGTTCAATTTGCAATGAACTGCAATAGTTAACCTAGTCCTCTTGTTAACGAACAAAAATCTCAATGTCCCTATTTGTCCGCTAGTAGCAACAGTTTTTCTAATTCAGATATTGTAGGAACTGGAGAATTGATTTGAAGAAAAATTTTAATTCCACCCAAAACTCAACACGAGGTTTATTATAAACAAGCAATTCACATATCTGAGACTGGAACGCTTCTGAGAATATCATCCATGAAAAATTATTCAGAATTCACCACGTGTGAGCTTCATTCTTCATCTTCATTACACGTAGAATTTACATACATATTCAACGAGTTCCAGAACGTAAGTCTATAGGAACAAGTTGTAGTTACGCAACGCTAAGCACTCATTTGCTTTCTTCCACAACAAAGAACTCTCATTAATGAGCACGAAACATTCAAGGTATTGGTCATGTCTCTCTGAGAATTCTCTACGTAATAATTTTTGACTGTCGACTTCATTTCGAGCAAATTCGATAACTTCAAGCAAGCGAGAAAGTTTCAATTTTGGCGATCTTTTTCTGATGTAGATGTAGAACAAGTTGGTTGTAATCACTAAACAAAAATGTACGTGAGGTTTTACCACTTTCTTGCTTCTCACACAAAAAAATGTCAGACTAACAAACGGCAATGGTCTTCATTTTATTCGTCATTGACTACTTCAAAGAAAAATATCTCCTCTGAATTTAAACAAATGTTAAAAGGATATCTTTAATTCAAATTTTGCAAGATAAGGAAAGAAAGTTTTTTGCAAAGCACATCTGGAAAAGGAGATTGTTTTGATAGAAATGAAGTCTTTCTCATTATCTCCCCAATGTCAGATTCAGAATGTCGGAGCTTGCAATTCTAAAAAATAAATCGAACGCTTCACGAAGAGAAAAGTATTCTTTCATATTTTAAATAAAAAGATTTAGTTGCATGTTTCTTATTTTTTTATATATATTTTTAAGTTGAATTAAGAATTTTAAATGAATTAGAATTTGAAAAAAATAATTAGCATGTTTTTTAAAAATACCTGTACTGTAAACATATTCAAAATATGTTACCCTGTTAAGTTTTTGTACTGTAATGTTTTAACATTGATACTAATAGAATATTGTGCAGACATTTTAAGTACCTGTAGATACATAAATATCGTCAACAGCACAAAATTATAGTGCTACATGTTATTGTAGTTCGAGTTTATTCTTTAGCATAAGTGAATTATATGCCTCTAGGATCGCTCATGGGCAGCTTCCTAGTTTTCTGTGGTGTATCCCGGTGTCGATTCCCGGTTGCGGGCAAAAATAGAGCTGTGCTTTCCTCTAAATCTTAGTTTTCTCTTAGTTTCTGTAGCTGTGTGACGAAGAAAAGCTCAGGCCAGGGAGTTTGCTAGTTACGAGAAGGAATTCGCCATGTGAGAGCGTAGCTTCCCCGGCCGGGTCAGTAGTTTACGTGACTGTCCGGGGACGCGCGTCCATGGCGAAGGTACCGACGTTTCGGTCGCCTTCTGCGACCTTCTCAGGGCGTAAAAGAGGATCAGTGAAAAACGAGGACCGGGAGAATGCGAGAGGCAACGTGGGCCCGTGTTGACAAAGGAGAGCCTTCGCTAATGCACGCGCGTCACCGCGGACTGGCGCTAGTAATACGGAATTCGCCATGTTCGCCGCATGTCTCCTTCATCTCCCATGCGCGTGAATTAAACTATGCTAGGCATGGGGAACACCGTTCGCTGGAGGTACAAGTCGGAAATTGGACAAACAAAATCTAACTACGTCGTACATAAATTCAATATATTGATTTTTCCAAATCGAAGCTAAAACAAAAATATTTTGTGTAAGGCTTTTTTTTTATGAATTATTTCTTAATGATTTTTTTTAAAAGACCGTTTCACTTAAAACACTGTCCAGTGAGTTCATGTTTCGTAAACGGCAATTATCTCAATTATGAGGTGTAAATTTCTGTATTTTTTACTCAAACTGCTCATTCTCATCGATCTGGATTCGTAGCACGTATCGCGTTGGCGGGCGTGCTTCATGGTGGTTACCCTCTCAGATACAAACGGCGTGCAACCGATCGCGGTCCCAAACTTTCTACGGCTGGGAGTCAAACTCGGCGGCGCTCCTCTGTTCCGCGGAAGGCGTCGCCATCACGCTGGACCGATCTGGCGATCGCTCCTTCCCCTCTCTTCTCTTCTCTCTTTCGACCTCCCTTCTTGCTCAACGTGTGCGTGAGGAAAGAGGGAGCAGGTGAAACAACGAGAGACGGGAGAATGCGAGGGGCAAGAGGGCGGTGTTGACATGGAGAGAGCGGCGTGGAGGGAAGGTTCGGTGGGCGTACGGTCTTCTGATTCTTCCCAAGCGCAAGGGGCGAAAACGCTGATGATCGAAGTTTTCGCAGTCGGGGATGTGAAGTGGGTAGAATGTCAAGTTGCGAAACGAGGAACGATCGTGCGGTGGATCGTAAGAAATCATTTAATGTAATCAATAGACCTCGACGTTTTAGGAAAATGCTTATTTTATTCTAATGGAAATATTTAAAGGCAAATAATACAGTATAATGAATTAGGGAAAATTAGACGCTTAAGGACGTATTTGTATTTTGCCCTTTTTTTTGGTTCTTTTGTGACAATACCTTTTTAGACAAATATTTTCCTTTTTAAATTTTTTTCTAAATATTTATACATATTTGTTTTATTCTTTGTTACAAACGGCAAGTTTAAATCATTTTAAGTCTAATCACATAAATTTCTACTTGTATACGGGAATCTCGCATTGTTTGCGTTTTAACTAATCTGTCTTGGGTTTCCAGGTCAACTGTAATTTTTGGAACCGAAAAGTGGCTTTGTGCCATTGTGGTTTTCAGATTTGCCTTTTTTTGTATTTCTTGCAAAAATAAATAAAATAAAAAAATAAGTAACTTTGTGGGCTTCTTAACGTGAGGGCTGAGCACCGATTCGGCGACGTATCAAAGCACGAAACGGAACGAAAATGTCTAATTTCTCCAAATGTTGCTAAATCTCACCCTTTTTTTCAATTTTATAGCTATAGCTTATTGTAGTTATTATTATTTATTTATTATTATGTTTTATTCAATTATCTTTCAACTCTTTATAGTTCAAAACGTTGGGAAGGGACCCTGGAATCAAAAAAACGTGCGCGTTTATTTTCTCCCATACGTCACATACAGTTTCACTGTTTTTGACTAAATGAAATAAATTGCCTCTAAGTGTGGTAACGCGGGCTTATCCTTAAAGGGATGGCAAAGGTCTCTCACTCACTAATGATGCATTAATAGTCTATTATCTGTGTTTATATTGTCTTATGGTATTGGTTTATTTTAAATAACGTTCAGTGAAACATATTACTGTTTTCTCCTCCAATTTTGAGTTTTTAATGCCTTTTTCATATCTATTTAAAACATTTTAGTGCCTTTTTAAGGCACCGAAACGTAAGGGTTTTTAGCGCCTTCAACATCCGATGTTAGTAATCAACATTGTAAATTTTATCTATTAACAAGCACCAACCCGTCAAATAAACAGAAAGGTGTTTCGCCATAAAAAATACTTTCTCGTAACTTGTCAATCTATATTATGAAATTGTGTAACTTTTTCAGAAGGGATTTATGCTTAATAGTGTATTATAAACTAGACCTCGAATTATAGGTTGATGATGTAGGCAGCTAAAAATAGATAAGCTCAGTTAACGGAAATTATGGCACTATTTGGGCATGAAAAGTGACGTTTTAGGCTCTTAAAACAGATATATAAACGATTAAACGGCAGTAATTAAAAAGCATTATATGAAAAAGGTATATTCTGGCATCTAATATTGATCACAAAAGGATAAATTAGGTACATTTTATTTTTTAGGAAAAAAGTATTTTTTATAATTATGAGAATATTATTTTTTTTCACTTTCATTCTTTCATTTCATATATAACTTCTTTCCTGAGAAATGGGGCGCTGGATTGGAACGGCGTGGAAATATCCTCTTCGTGTTAACTTGAAGAGCTTGACTTTAATGTTTCTGTGTGGTTGGGTAAGAGATCAATTTTGATGCTATTCAATCAGGGCATTTTCATGTTTCGGAAATCAGGAAAAAGTATTTGCCAATTTCCAGAAACTTTTTAAACTAGTGTGTTAAAAGCAGAAAATACTTTCTCGTCTTCTAGGACGGTGCATGTAATAATATTATACCGCATTTTTGTTTTATATCAACACATCTCGTCAAGAAGCGCTGACAACAAAGCGCGCATGTTTAAAGCATCGCTTGCGCTGTAATTGTCCTTTTTTCAGAAAAATGCCAAATGGCGAAAAAATTGGCTGAAAACAAAAATGCGTGTAACATCTCAGCACGTGCTTTAACGGTCAGTTTTACAGGATTGATGCTTTTTTTAATTGTATGTACAAATGTGTGACGCGCTTTTCAGCCGAATGACAGATTAGAAATTAATAATTTAGTAATTAGTATTTTTCAAAATTCGACGTTTTAATTTTAGGGGTGGACTCCATGTTTCCACATTATTTAAAATACTCTTACTAACATTTGTATAATAGATGTAGAGAAATGCCACTGTAACTCTTTTTTTTCTTTTTAGAAAATTTGGATCAACATTTTGGAAGAATGTCAGCATTTCATTTTCCTCCTTCAATTTACCGTTTTTTGGTCGGACGCCTACGGCTTTTATTCAGGCAAGTCATTGAGGTAGTACTACACTGGTGCTCGGTCAGAAATTAATTTGAGGAATCTATGAAATCTACTGAGCAATAATTGTTTTTCATAATTCTCCATAATTTTTTTCTGAATTCTATGATGGAACCTCGAAGGATCTTCCGAAGTTGCGAACTGTTTCTGTCTAGCTAAACATTTTACAACTGGGCTAACTACGGGCTGCTTGTCTCCTTTACTTTCGCGTTAAACTAAATTTTATAACCATTCTTTAATATTTTTCTAATTAATAAGTTCCGCGAATTTGAATGGAGTTTCAATTCGTCGAAGCGTGGTGTGTGATTATTAGTTCATATTTTATATCTTTTCAAGAAATTTGAAGATGTTGTTTTCCTTCCAGTTTCGGTAGCAATTCATAATTTTAGTTTCCTCTTCAGTGGCTTGGAGAATAGGGTTATTGTAACCGCCGCCCTTTATTTTGTTTTCACTTGATTCTATTTTCTCTTCGTTCCACCTCACTTCTCTTGGGCTTTTGCTTCGCCTCCCATCTGCTCAGGCATACCTTCTATTCATACGCTTCAACTGGAGCTTGACGAGTAAGTACACTGGTTGGACTATTATCGTCAGCCAATGATTCCTCTCTATTCCTTAAAGAAAAATGTAATAGTAAAGTTATTCAAACATTTGACTGGATGTTCACAAGTTCTCAATTTGTGTTCCGTGTAAGAAAGTAAAATTCCAGAAATAACGATACAGAAATAAAATATTGAGACGTTTACCCTTTAAATCTCTACTTACTCTTATGGTCTGTTATACTACAACTATATATTGTAAGGGACCTTAATGCTTTTAAAAGTTGTGGAAGTTTTTCAAGCACATATCTTCTAGAATATTCAGGCAGCCATCGTAGCACAGAAGCTTTCGACAGCAGAACGTGACTGCTTTCCGAACTGTGGCAATGAGAGCGGTGCAACTAGGGCAGGCGATGGGCGCCAGGATTTGGCGTATGTGAACCTGATCTCACAGTTTTCCCACATTCTCGGACACTCCTCCGTTGGGAATTTACGAGAAATTTCTGTGGAAAGCTGCAATACGAGTATAGGTCCCTGATGGGTCTGAGAGGAAGGAGTTCCGTGGCTCTTCCGCACTTGGAATCTCAACTACTGTTGCTTTCCGCTGCTGTTCTCAACTTGGCTATTGAAAGGGATGTGTCGCCTTCGAAAAACACGCATCGAATCTTTATAAAAAAGGTAAAAGGGAACTTATCGCAAGTCATGTTTGTCTGAATTTCCGCCGCCATGTGAATCGATTCTGAAAAGATTTGATAACGTTTTATCATTTTTCTAAGAAATTATCGTATTTTTGCTAAATCCTATCTGATTTCATGCTACATTCGCATCACTTTTGCACTTATATAATTATTTTGTTATTGTGTGAACGCTAGCGTACATTGGTTTAATATTTTCCGTGTACATTCTTCATTAAATTGTAAAACATAAAATAAATATTACCAGTGCGCCACTCGGTATGAATTCTGAACTGTTTTTGGAATTATTTTTCAACGATGCACAATAATTATTTTACTGGAATAAACACCTTGAAACATTAATTTCGTACACGGTAAATTATAAAGGGGGTATTGTAGTTCGTTGGAGGAATTTGTCGAATAAAGAATACACGGGAAAAAGATTACAAATACAAACACGACACACACAAA
>BOPP01000021.1:2779740-2800551 GCA_017312745.1 Gryllus bimaculatus
GACGCCGCGTCCATGGCGAAGGTACCGACGTTTCGGTCGCCATTCTGCGACCTTCCTCAGGGCGTAAAGAGGGATCAAGTGAAACAACGAGGACGGGAGAATGCGAGAGGCAACGTGGGCGGTGTTGACAAGGAGAGACCTTCGCTATGGACGCGGCGTCACCCGGACTGCCTAGTAAATACGGAATTCGCCATGTTCGCCGCATGTCTCCCTTATCTCCCATGCGCGTGAATTAAACTATGCCTAGGCATGGGGAACACCGTTCGCTGGAGGTAAAGTCGGAAATTGAAACAAAATTCTAAATACGTACATAAATTAAATATTGGATTTTTTCCAAAATCGAAGCTAAAACAAAATATTTTGTGTAAGGTTATTTGAATTATTTTTAATGATTTTTTAAACACCATTCACTTAAAACACTGTCAGTGAGTCATGTTTCGTAACACATTATCTCAAATTATGAGGTGTAATTTCTGTATTTTTACTCAAAACTTTCATTCTCATGATCTGGGTTCGTAGCACGTATCCGCGTTGCGGCGCGTGCTTCATGGTGTTACACCTCTCAGATACAACGGCCGTGCAACCCGATCGCGGTCCCAACTTTCTACCGCCTGGGAGTCAAACTCGCGCGCTCCTCTGTTCCGCGAAGCCGTCGCCATCAGCGCTGACGATCTGGCGATCCTCCTCCCTCTCTCTCTCTCTCTCTCTCTCTCCCTCACGTGTGCGTGAGGAAAGAGGGAGCAGGAGAAACAACGAGGACGGGAGAATGCGAGGGGCAACGAGGGCGGTGTTGACATGGAGAGAGCGGCGTGGAGGGAAGGTCGGTGGCGTACGGTCTTCTGATTCTTCCCCAACGCAAGGGCGAAAACGCTGATGATGAAGTTTTCCAGCGATGTGAACTGTAGTTGTCAAGTTGCGAAACGAGAGAACGATCCTCTGGATCGTAAGAAATAATTCGGAAAGGAGCGTGAAATATCCCCTTTTATTGACTTAAAGAGCTTGACTTTATGTACGGTGTGTTGGGTGAGAGATTTCCGTTTTGACTGAGTATTCAATCAGGAAACAATCACGTTTCGGGAAATCAGGAAAAATATTTGCATTTCGGTAAACATTTTAAAACTAGTGGTGCTAAAACAGAATATAGTTTCTCGTCCCCTAGGGACGGTTATGTAATAATATTATACCGCATTTTTGTTTATGTCAACACATCTCAGTCAAGGAGCGCTGACAACAAAAAGCGCATGTAAAGCAGCTTGCGCTATAATTGTCCTTTTTGAGAAAAATGCCAATGGCGAAAAATTGGCCGAAAACAAAAAATCGTGTAACATTAAATACTCTTATCTAAATTTGTATAATAGATGTAGAGAAATGACATGTACCCATTTTTTTCTTTTTAGAACATTGATCAAACATTTTGGAGAATTGTCACATTTTCATTATCTTCTCCAATTACTTTTGGGGGTGGGACGCTACGGCTCTTTTATCCACAAATCGTTGAGGTAGTACTACACTGGTGCTCGGTCAGAAATTATCTGAGGAAACAATGAAATCTACTGAGCAATAATTGCTTTTCATATTCTCCATAATTTTGTTTCCTGATTCTATGATGGAACCTCGAAGGATCTTCAGAGTTGCGAACTGTTTCCTGTCTACTAAACATTTTACAACTGAGCTCAACTACGGCTACTACTTCTCGTTAAACTAAATTTACTACCATTCTTGAATTATTTGTTCTAATTAAGTAAATCCAAATTTAAATGTGTTTCAATTCGTCGAAGCGTGGCGTGATTATAATTTCCAATATCTTTACTATCTTTTCAAAGAAATTTGAAGGTGTGTTTTCTTCCCAGTATCGGTCGCAATTCATAATTTTAGTTTCCTCTTCAGTTGCTTGGATGATAGGGTTATTGTAACCGCCCCTTTATTTGTTTTCACTTGATTCTATTTTCCTCTTCGTTCCACCTCACTTCTCTTTGCTTTGCTTCGCCTCACATCTGCTCAGGCATACCTTCTATTCATACGCTTCACTGGAGCTGACGAGTAAGTACACTGGTGGGACTATTATGTCAGACCAATGATATCATCTCTATTCTTAAAAAAAATATAACTAACTTTTTCGAACATTTGAATTGGCATGTTCACAAGTTCTCAATTTTGTTCCGTGTAGAAAGTAAAAATTCAGACATAACGATACAGAAATAAAATAATTGTATGAGACGTTTACCCTTTAAATCTCTACTTACCCTTATGGTCTGTTATATAAAAATAATATATTGTAAGGGACCTTATTATTTTAAAAGTTGTGGAAGTATTTTCAAGCAACATCATCTTTCTAGAATCTGTATCAGCAGCATCGTAGCAACAGAAGCTTTCGACAGCAGAAGTGACTGCTTCACGAACTGTGGCAATGAGAGCGGTGGCAACTGGGGCAGCGAAGAGCGCCAGGATTTGGCGTTGTGAACCTCATCTCACAGTTTCCCACATTCTCGGAACACTCTTCCGTTGGGGTTTACGAGAAATTCTGTGAAAGCTGGAATATGAGTATAGGTCCTGATGGTCTGAGAGGAAGGAGTTACGATGCCTCTTCCGCACTTGAATCTCAACTCAGCTTTCTCGCTGCTGTTCTCAATTGCTGTTGCAGGGTGAGTCACTTCGAAAACACCGAATCGAATTCTTTTATAAAAAAAGGTAAAGGGAATTATGCAAGTCATGTTGTCCTGGAATTTCCGCCGCATGTGAATCGGATCTGAAAAGATTTCGGATAACCGTTTATCATTTTTCTAAGAAATTATCGTATTTTTGCTAAATCCTATCTGATTTCATGCTACATATCATCACTTTTGCACTTATATAATTATTTTTGTTATTGTGTGAACGCATAGCGTACATTGGTTTAATATTTTCCGTGTACATTCTTCATTAAAATTGTAACCATAAAATAAATATTACGCAGTGCGCCACTCGGTATGAATTCTGAACTGTTTTTGGAATATTTTTCAACGATCACAATAATTATTTACTGGAATAACACCTTGAAACATTATTTCTACACGGTAAATATAAAGGGGGTATTGTAGTTCGTTGGAGGAATTTGTCGATAAAGAATACACGGGAAAAAGATTCACAAACAAACACGACACACACAAAAAATATGGAGCAGTTAATAACTATATAAATCTGTTTAAAAAATAGCTAAGTCTGTTCATATAAATTACACATGTGATTTCATTCGTTCCTGCATATAAGTTTAAATTATATTCGGTTGCTTCATTATATATATAATGAAGCAACCGAATTTAGTTTATATTAGATATATTATAATATATGAAGAGGGCCTAGGTGGCTAGAGCGTGTAACGACTCAGCGCCCCGGTTCGAAGGTCGCGGGTTCGAGTTCCGCCATGGGCATGGTTGATTGTTCCTTGTCTTTCTTGTTTGTGTGTTGTCGCGGAAAGCTTTGATGGTCTGAGGAACACAGATCGAGAAGCGTAAAAAACATAGACCGGGTTCCTAATAGAAGCCGAGAATCGATGTCAGGAATGTCTCCCAAAAGATCCTCTGTCGCCCGTTACCTAAAGAAATGGTTACCTCACCTCTCACTCCGTATCTTTGAATCCTCTTACCTTTATAACATTCACAATAGTCGCGCTCACTTGCAGTTGCTTGTCCCAGTAGTGCATCTATCTATTTCATAATATACACAAACTAACAGTCACCTGTTAGGTATCAATGACATTGATATGATTAAAAAATAATTAAAATAGAAAGATATAAGACATACAAATACAATGCACATGGGATCGGATTTGGGCCTGGAGGCGTTTCCTAGAGATGGCTGATGTGACGGCGGCGTCTTTTGCTCGCGTCTGCCCGCGCGTGCTTTAGAGAACGGCGGCGCAGCCTTTGCGCGGGGCTGGCCCGGTCTGTGTCACGCCCCGCGTCTTCTTCCGGAAAGTCTCGTGAACATTAATTTTTTCGCCGTTTGTTTACCCGCGGTGAGCGCCGCCCGCCGAGGCGTATGCCAGAGCTCGTTACATTAACAAACACGTCATATTTTGGGCCCCTCGGCCGAGCACATGATGCGCCTTCAATAACAGGCTGCTGCTCCTTCGTTCCATTTTTGTCCGTTTCTTTCCGGTGTTCTGGTGAAGGCGGCTCGGCTCGGGTCTGACTCACGGAGGCTTGTCATCATTTTTATGTTCAGCGCCAGGTACTCTGTTAGAACCGGCATCGGCGAGTATTATTCTTGTCGGGTGACAATGAATGGGTGAACATGAACCATCACTATATCGTTCCTTTAACTTTAACTTCTGCAAAAATATTGTTCTTGTGAAAAGATGCGAGTTCAGTGAAAAAAATGCATTCGAAATTCAAAAACGAACTATAATTTTTTCGTTCTCGAAACACTATGTTCTAGAAATGTAATTGTGACTTCTCTTTCGTTAAATTAATGTGTGAATTATCTGTGTGTTTCATCTTGGAATACTTTGTGACCTATCACTGTATAGTTCCAAACTAAATTTAAACTTTTACAAAAATATTGTTCTTGTGAAGAAGTGTGAATTCAGTGAAAAAAATTATTCTAATTATACTTTTTGTTCTCGAAACACTATGTTATAAACATGTAATTGTGACTTATATTTCGTTTAATTAAAGTATGAATAAAACGTATTTCCCATAAATTTCTTATAAATAAAATATAGTACTCTAATTTGAATTCTTTTGTGAATTGATAAGTTAATGAGATTCAGACGAAAACATGAAGTAGTAGTAGCTTTACGTACGTGATGGCCTCATCTTGAAATTCTCCATTCCCATTCAAGTTGCGTTTGAAGCTTTTTTCTCTCTCTTTGAGTAACGATAGATTCTGTAACCTAATCAATCTTCACTGGCGACTATAATATAGCGCTTCGTTGTGTAATTTTAAATGAGATTCTGAATTATTCAGTTCAGGATTTTTCGTTTGCCGCGACATAGTACTTTGAATTTGAATCGCAGTAAGAATCACGTTAAAATGTATTAAAAGATTTGCATGTCTATATATTTGTTTCTTATTTTCTTTGTTTTTTATAACAAAATCAACAAGATAAAATGTTCTTTCTACGTAATGGGCCAGTTGATATATACTTCCAGATTGGTGAAGTGAAGTGTGGTGAAGTGGAGTGCTATGAAAGATTGCACGATGAAATGTTCACGTTAATTTGTAAAGTTTGTAGATTTTGTAAGGTTGTTAAGTTCTGTAATGTTAAGTTAGTGTATTCTGCCACCAAGTTCTTAAACTAAATGAAGAATTATTAATAAATCTAAAATATTTCGTGTGAGTTACTCTTGCTCAAATCGGTTGTTAATTTGTATATGAATAACTTCAGGAACGCTTCGGAAAAATGGAAATATGTTTCTACATTTGAAAATATAAGAATGAATCGATCATTAAATATTTTTTTTAACTCTGTCTTATACATTTCGTTATTGAGAAAAAAATCTGTAACAGATTTTGTCGACAAAGTCTCCAGTCATACACCAAAGTGTTTTAGAGATATTTAGGAAAGTTAGCCACATTAACATTTCCTTCGGTGATATGTTACTGTTTTCTGTGCTTCATGACAAAGAAAACAATTTTCTTGAATTGCACATTGACAAGATTCCAGGTTTTAAATTGTATTGTTGGGGATCAGAAAACCAACGATTCTGAATCTCCAGCACCTGGAGTCCCACCTAGTGAAGCATCCCTCTTTCCTCATGTAACGCTGCTTGATGGGAAGCCAAGTCTAGGCAGGCATTGTGCAGTTTTTGATTAGTGATTTCGGGCACGTCAACTGCTAAGGTAATTAGTCCCGTAAGCGTAGTGCTTGCTTTTCCCCGGGAGATGGCGGTGACCCATCGCTGGGTGGCAAGATCCGGCCCGACCTAGCTGTCGACTAGAACGGTCTTCCTCAACCAGGTATCTCATATCAGCGGGATAGTGCTCCAACGAGGACAAGCTCAGTCGCTGCTTGGAGGAAAATTCTAGAGGCCGGCTGCTCTGATCAGACGTTTTCCGTGGTTTCTCCTATCAACACCAGGCGAATGCCGGAGCAGTACCCTAACGAAGGGTCTACGGACCGCACGCGATCTCACCTTCCTCGACCTTGTCCTATCCTACCCTTTATACACACGTACGCTTATATGCACTTCACCACCACACATGCCGGGTAACCGGTCGGGAGCTTAGAGCTTGTCCCGGCTGGGGTGGTGCCCCACTGGTGGGAGATACCTGGTTGGTGGAACCCCGGCTAGCCGACGGTCGACCGGCTCTGGATCTTGCCATCCAGCAGGGAACATCATCGCCATCTCCCGAGGAAAAGAATACTCTACACTTACGGGACTAATGACCTCAGTAGTTGACGCGCTCGGAATCACTAACAACCAACCAACCATCTCCCGGCGTGTGGCAGTGTAGGGCATGTAAGTGTGTGTACATAAGTTGTGGGGATAGGACAAGGAAAAGAAAGGAAAGATCGCGCGCGGTCCATTGCCTGTTTGTTAGAGTACTGCTTCGACATTCGCCTGGTATTGATCTGAGAAACCGCGGAAAACTACTGATCAGAGCTTAATTAGACCTAGCTATCTAACTAGTGTCGAAAATCCTGCCACCGTCGGGACTCAAACCTAGTACCTCCCTGTCAAAGACACTGCAGTAACAGCAGTTTATGCCCTGTACCACATATGTCACTGCCATTGTGCAAACTGTACTTCAATTTAAAAGGTAGAAATTTTTTTAAATAACTCTTATCTCCGAGACAACTAACAAGGAATGCATAAAATAAGTTATAAAGAATCTAGCAGATTGTATGTAGTTCAAGATTTCGGACAAGTGGATTTCTTAATCCCTGTTTCTGTTAACTTCAATCATAAAAATTCCTTTTCGCTTACTGATAAAGAGAGTGAATACATGTGTTTACGAAAACAATATATCACATTTCACTCAATAACGTTTACGGAACTAAATATTATAGACGACTGTGCTTGTAGGGTCCAGTATTGGAAAATGAGTTTAAGAAAGTGCTGAGATTCAGGGAAGGATGGTCGCCAATCCAAGCGGCACCTGTGAGTTCGAACGCTTCTCCCCGCTGACACTGAGTCGACGCGCTGGCCGCTCCGAGGCGAGATCACTGTGTGGCCGGTGTGGCCCCTGTGTGTCCGCTCCGTGGCGGTGGCCGGTGTGGCCCCTGTGTGTCCGCCCCGTGGCGGTGGCCGGTGTGGCCCAGCGGCGTCCGCCGGATGGCGGGGGCAGCGCCTACGATGCGGCGGCCGAGTGTCCCCTCCGCCGTCGAAAGAGATGGGGACGCTGTGACCGAGGGAGCTCGCGTGCCGTGGCCAGTTGTTACGCTGCCCTCGCAGTTTCTTCCGACTTAACAGCTCGTATACACAAGACTCCGTTATTACATCCGCGCGTTTTCTTGAGCTCCGGAATATCTACCCCCAGTCCTTTCCCAACATTAGTTGCATTAAGAGTAAATGATAGCAATGAGAGTTGTAGATAAAATTTGGTAGCGAGGAATGTTCGCTTCCGTGTATTAAAATGTATTTTGCATGGAAAAATGAACTAAAAATTCGACGCAAAATTTCTTTCATCAAAATAACCAAAGTCCCCATTCCTCTCGCATCTAGCGAAGCGAGGGCTAAAGAAAACGTGTGCAGATAGTACTCGCTTTTGCCAGCTCAAACAGTAAGGGCCGGGAGAGAGATTTCTGAGATGGTACTCGTCAATTGTGTATCCTCAGTCTTCTTAAACTATAGAGAGATACGTGTGAAGAAAAAGTGAAATTATTATAATTTACCAATTGTACCAATCTTTCTCATGTGCCAACAGTTCAGCTGAAATAGATGTTATAACATCGGTATTAGCAGTCGTTATGGTGAAAGAGATGCGTAATAGCCCATTGCACATCCTCAAATCCTCCTACTTGTGTAGCGCTTTAAATACTCCATCAGAGGTTGAAGAAAACGGCCATCTTAGATTATTATGATTGTTGAATCACTTGCTGATCTCATTCTTTCTCTCGTCTTCGCAGTTTATAAAACTTCACATATGTGTAAGTAAAATTGTATTCAATAAAAATTAAATGTGGAAGTTGAAATTCTAAAATAATGTCCATTTGTGCAAGTAAGAGAAAAACTGGCAAAAACTCCTTCATGCTATTTATTATTACTAATATTATTATTACTAATATTATTACTGTTACTATTTTACCATGATTGCACGAGATTAAAATTAAATAATCTAGAATATAAACATGATCACATTCACAGGAATCCTATCACAGTCTCTCGTAAGTCATTACTAGAACACACGCATGTTAAAAAAATAATTCAGCGTTTAAATTCAATCGTTTATGTCAATAAGTAAAAGTAGAGGATAACATTGACAACTGACAAACACTGACATATTAGAAACTCACAATGACGTTATTTTTTCGAACTTCTACTTTAAAACTTGTCCTAATCTTTCTTCTTTATTTCAGACACCACTCTCAATATCTCTCGTAAACATCATTGCCTCTGTGGATAGAAGCTTAGAGTACACTTTCTGTTTGGTTATTTCACACTTAAGCTCTGGAACATGCGTATATTGAGCTTAATTTTCATCTTCGTTGCTAGCACTCCCCTGTTATATCAGCACCCCTCTTATGGCTCAACCTATCTCAACTTAACCGCACCCACCCTTCCTCCTTCTCCTTCTTTCACAGTCAACGTGGGTGGCAAGTGTAGAGCTATTAAAGAAAGGAGACGTAAAGTCTGTGATAATGATTCGCTAGACACATCTGGTAAAAAGAAATAAGTGACCTGAACATGCATGTTGTTTTTTATGATATGTCTGGTTATGAAAACAATTATACACACACAAAAAAATAATATAAACATGCAGATTTGGCATATCTTAATTTTACTTTTTACAAAGCTATTTGATGTAATCTGCTTCCTATAAACTAGAGAATCACGTGGAATTTTTGTATTTCTACAACACAGTAAATAAAGCAAGGTTTATCAATTAATTTTTCTCCCTTCGTCAGAGTGTTCACAACCGCACATTAACTCCAGCCCAAAGAGTCTCCCCTAGCACCCCTCCCGGCAGCAGTCGGTTGTCACCGCCGGCGTCGGTCGTTGACACTTCCACAAGTAGCTCTCCATGTGGAACTAAGAGATATTACAGCAACAGTAATATATTGGTACACATTTGTTATCTTAATAGCCATGTAAACGTGCAGTATCTTAAAAGCCATACACACTGACAGAGGAGCAAAAGGACCGCGATATGGTGTGTCGAGTGGTGTTGTATCAAGCTTAGCACCACTGAATTCTTTTAGCTTTATTATAATCATGTGCATATTGTATATTTGCATATTACTGCGTGGAACTTATTATCAAAAAACAATTGTTTGCATTGACTTTGGATTACTTGCATCAAGATATCTCTCAGGAAGTTCTAGTGTCATGGATGAAATCGTCATTATTTTCTGGAAAACTTTTTACACCCCTAAGATGAAGCTTATGCTACACATGGAGATAAATTTGTCCGTCTGCAGCTGCCATCGCCACCGTTACCGCAAGCACGCCCCCGCAGCCCGCCCGGATCATCCCAACCGACTCCAGCGACGGTCGATTGAAGCCGTCGCCCCCGCACCGCCCCGCTGCTCCTCTACCAAACGACCACGTCCCAGTCCAAGCACTATGCCGCTTCCGCCTCACTGTCCACCGTCACGCTCAGCCCACCAGCGGCGCTTCTCACCACGGCGTCCCAACACGCTGGCCTGCTATATCACAGCCCACACCCCCTCCGTCCCGCCTCAACCAACTACTGCCGTATCATGCAGCACAGCGTCAACCTAGGCTCACATTTGCCATTTCTTACGGTCGATTCAACACACAACCTCTCACACGCTGCCACCAGCTGTCACAGTTCCCACCAACTTCCTCTCCCGCTTTCCAGCCAACATGCCACCGCCCAAGCACCGCCACCTTCCCTACCACTCCACCGCTGTCACGCCATCAGTCGCGTCACTCACAATGCTTCTCCCGCCGCATCTCCCGCTATTCCATCGCTGCTCACAGTCCTCGTCTTCTCCGCTACCACCACACCTAATGGAACTCAACCCGCGCATCCTCAACACACACTGTACCCAAAAGCTGTCACGCCAGCAACTACCCGTCGCTCGTCGTTCTACTGCTGCCCAATCCGCCTCCACACACACTGCCGCTGTCACAGCCCCAGACAGCCTCCACACCTCGTTCCAGTCACCAATGTCATTCGCCACGCCGCTCCACTACCACTCGTCACTCGCTCCCGCTCGTGCACACAGCCGCTTCTAGCCGCCGCCCAATCCGCCGCATCCGACGCCTCCGCCTGCGCGCCACCAGGCCGTTGGCGCGTCTAACTTGAAAGGGAAATGGGCTAATAGGCGGCGGCGGCGGCGAGCTCGCGGCGGCTGGGCAGTGTGGCCGGCGGCCCGAGGCGGTTTGCCGGCGTCGCTGGCGCCGCCCCCGCACTTTCCGCGCAGCGGGCGCGCACGGCGCCTCCGCCCTCTCCCCCTCCCTCCCCTCCATCTCCTCCCTCCTCGCGCCCCCGCCCACGGCAGAGGAAAGACGCATGACCGGCCCAAAGGGGCGGAATCAGGGAGATGTGGGGTCGGAGCTGGGATGCGATGTTCTACACGAAGCAGAGCCACGGGCAACGCGCGCGAATCCAGGCCAGGCCTGGAGTACTGGTCAGTAAGTGCCGACTTGGACTTGGGTGAACGGACGGACTAGGGGCTTCAGGATTTTAGAACGAATCAACGAAATGTATAGCAGTATGAAAATTCATTATCGTTTTAATTTCAGATGTGTCTGTTATTAATGAATAAAATTAAGGAAGTAAGCATAAAAAATGTAGTCTTACACTACTGGTGACATTCACATCGTTCTGGGCAGTGCTGGTAACGATTCGACCGTCATTCTGCAAAATCGGTTCTTGCTGCATGAACTGTATTTTTTTTTGTCTCACATACTACTTATACTTTCATATATCAACTCTATCTATACCTCTCTACGTCCTTCTAAGTAATTAGTAGATAGTAAGACAAAGGTAAGTTGCGCGCAAAAAATTTCAAGCCTGATATCGAAATGGATAAATCCTGTCTCCCTCTATGATAGTAAATTACTTTCCTGCCTTGTGTTCTCAGATCTCTCTCAACAACAAACAACGGGATGTCTCATTCATTGTGGAAATTCTTTGATAACGAGAGGAGGGAAAGAGAGAGATCTGAAGAACACAAGGAGGAAGTAATTTATCTACATAGAGGAACAGGATTTATCACTTTTCGATATCAGGGCCTTGAAATTTTTGCCGCAACTACCTTGTACTTTCTCTATATACGTAAGTAGTAATGTGAGACAATAAAAAAATACAGTCATGCAGAAAACGTTGACAGAATGACGGTCGAATCGTTACGCACGCACTGCGCAGAAAGATGTATGTTCACCAGATACGTGAAGACTACAATTTTTAATGTACTTCCTTAATTATTATTCATTAAAGAACACATCTTGAAATTAAAAACGAAATGAATTTTCATACTGTATACATTTCTTGATTCCTAAAAAAATACTGAAGCCGCCTAGAGTTCGTTCCACCAAGTCAAGTCGGCAAATTTACTAAACCAGTAACTGCCAGGCCTGCCTGAGTGTCGTCGCGTTTGCCCGTGGCTGTCTTGAACATCATCCCCAGCTTCCGACCACACACCTGGATTCGCGCCACTTGGCGCGGGTCCATTGCGTCTTTTCCGCTGCGTGGCGGGGCCGGGAGGAGGAGAAGGAGGGGAGGGGGATGGGGGGGAGAGGGGCGGAGGAAGCCGCGCGCGCTGCGCGGGAAGTGCGGGGGCGGCGCGCGACGCCGCAACCGCCGTGCCCGCCGGCCCATGCCCAGGCGCGCGCGCTCGCCGCCTCCGCCGCTTTAGCCCATTCCCCTTCAATTAGACGCGCCAACGGCCGGTGGCGCGGCAGGCGGAGGCGGTGGCGGGCGATTGGCGGCGGCAGAAGCGGCTGTGCAACAGGCGAGCAGTGACAGTGGTAGTGGAGGCGGCGGTGGGCGAATGACATTGGTGACTGGACGAGTGGAGGATGTCGGGGCTGGTGACAGTGGCATGGTGTGGAGCGGTAGAGGCAGTGGCCAGTAGAAACGACGCGACCGGCAGTGGTGGCGGTGACAGCGGTAAACAGTGGGTTGCTGGCTGCGGCGGTGATGTGCCATTAGTGTGTGGAGTTTTGTAGGCGGAGGAAGCAAGGGACTGTGGCGGATGGAATAGGCGGTAGAAGAGCGGCAGAGAAGCAGTTGTGAAGTGAGGCAATGATGGCGGTACGGCGTGGCAGTGGTAGGGAGGCGAAACGGTGGCTTTGGCGTGGCAATAGTGTGGAGCGGGGAGAGAAGTGTGGGGACATGTGACAGCGTGGCGCGGTGGTGTAGTAGGTTGGTAAGAATCGGCGTTAAAAAAAAAAAAAAATACGTGTTTAAAAAGAAATGGCCAATGAAGCGTGGCAGTGCTGATGGATGCGGCAGTAGTGGTTGAGGGGGGGACGGAGGGGGTGTGGCTTGTATAGCCGCAGCAGTGGTTGGACGCGTGGTGGAGGAAGCGCTGCGGTGGGCTGAGGCGGGAGCGGTGGCGACAGCTGGAGGCGGACGGCGGCCACTAGTTGCCTTGGGACGGGGACCGGTGGTGTGTTTAGCAGGAGCAGCGGGGCGGGTGCGGGGGCGACGGCCTTCAACGCCGCGCGAGAGGTCGGTTGGATGAGCCGTGCGGCTGCGGGGGCGTGCTGCGGTAACGGTGGGCGATGGCAGCTGCAGGACGGCAAATTTACTCCATGTGTAGCATAGGCTTCATCTTAGGGGTGTAAAAAGTTTTCCAAGAAAAATAATGACGATTTCATCCATGACACTAAACTTCCTGCAGAGATATCTTGATGCAAGTAATCCAATGTCAATGCAAACAATTGTTTTTTTGATTAATAAGTTCCACGCAGTAATATGCAAATATACAATATGCACATTGATTATAATAAAGCTAAAAGAATTCAGTGGGTGCTAAGATTGATACAACACCACTCGACACACCATATCGCGGTCCTTTTGCTCCTCTGTCAGTGTCGTATGGCTTTTAAAAGATACTGCACGTTTACATGGCTATTAGATAAAAATTGTGTACCAATATATTTACTGTAGCTGTAATATCTCTAGTTCCACATGGAGAGCTACTTGTGGAGTGTCAACGACGACGCCGGGGTGACAACCGACTGCTGGCAGGGAGGGGTGCTAGGGAAGACTCTTTGGTCTGGCAAGTTCAATGTGGCGGTTGTGAACACTCTGACGACAGGGAGAAAAAAAAATTAATTGATAAACCTTGCTTTATTTACTGTGCTTATAGATACAAAAATTCACGTGATTCCTCTAGGTTTATAGGAAGCAAGCATTACATCAAATAGCTTTGTAAAAAGTAAAATTAAGATATGCCTAATAACTGCATGTTTATCTTAATTTTTTGTGTGTATATTAATTTGTTTTCATAACCAGACATATCGATAAAAAAAACATGCATGTTCAGTCACTTATTTCTTTTACCAAGATGTGGTCTAGCTAATCATTATCACAGACTTTTACGTCTCCTTTCTTTAATAGCTCTACACTTGCCACCCACGTTGACTGTGAAAGCAGGAAGAAAAGGAGGAAGGGTGGGTGCGGTTAAGTTGAGATAATGTTGAGGCCATAAGAGGGGTGCTGATATAACAGGGGAGTGCTAGCAACGAAAGATGAAATTAAGCTCAATATACGGCCATGTTTTCCCCAGAGGCCTTTAAGTGTGAAATACCAAACAGAAAGTGTACTCTAAGCTTCTACCCACAGAGGCAATGATGTTTACGAGAGAATATTTGATGAGTGGCGCGGCGCGACGCGACCGCGGCGCGCTTTCGGTTCAAGGAAGCAGAGCCCTTCCCGACGCAGCCACCGCCGGAGCACGGCCCGCACCGCCGCCCGCCGTGGAAGGGGGTGGGGTCTGGAAGGGGTAGGTTTCGCCCGACCCTCCGGCGACGACGAATAAAGGGACGCGGAGAAGGTATGAACGCTGCGGCCGTGGCAGTGGGAAGTTCTCATTTAAAGCTGTTGTTTCTGCAACTACAGGTGGCGCGTGGCCTCTCCTCCTTGCGGTAGCTGGAGTTTCGGCGTCGGCTGCCGCAGCAGCCGCCATCCGCTGGCACGTGGGAAGGCCCTCCAATTCAAACCAATGCTCTGCTACGCGCCGCGCTTGCGCGAGCGCGCCGCGGCCGCGCCGTGGGAAGGGGCCCTAGGTCACAGCGGGGAGGAGCGTTCGAATCACGGACGACGCTTGATTGGCTACCAATCCTCCCCTGAATCTCAGCACTTTCTAAACTCAATTTTCAATACTGGACCTACAAAACACTGCGTCCTATAATATTTTAGTTCGCGTAAACGTTATTGAAATGTAAATGTGGGTATATTGTTTTTCGTAAACACATGTATTCCCCTCTCTTTATCAGTAAGCGAAAAGGAATTTTTATGATTGAAGGTTAAAGAAACAGGGATTAAGAAATCCAACTTGTCCGAAATCTGAACTACATACAACCTGCTAGATTCTTTAATAACTTATTTTATGCATTCCTTGTTAGTTTTGTCTGCGGAGATAAGAAGTTATTAAAAACAAAATCTCCTTTTAAATTGAAGTACAGTTTGCAGCAATTGGCAGTGGCAAATGTGGCACAGGGCAATTAACTGCTGTTACTGCAAGTGTTCTTTAACAGGGAGGTACCTAGGTTGAGTCCGACGGTGGCAGGATTTTGACACCAAGTTAGCATACGCTGGTCTAATTAAGCCTCTGATCGTAGTTTTCCGAGCGTTTCTCAGATCAAGATACAGGCCGAATGTCGAAGCAAGTACTTCTAAAAACAGGCCATGGACGCGCGCCGAATCTTTCTTTCTCTTCCTTGTCCTATCCTTCACAACCTTATTTACACACACTTACATGCCCCTACACTGCCACACGCCGGGAGATGGTTGGTTGGGTTGTTAGTGATTCCGAGGCGCGTCAACTACTGAGGTCATTAGTCCCGTAAAGTGTACGGTATGCTTTTCCTCGGGAGATGGCGATGATGTTTCCCTGCTGGATGCAAGATCCAAGCGGTCGACCGTCCGGCTAGGCCGGGGTTCCACCAACGCAGGTATCTCCCACAGTGGGCAGCACCCCAGCGGGACAAGCTCTAAGCTCCCGACCGGCTACCGCATGTGTGGTGGTGAAAGTGCATATAATGTACGTGTGTATAAAGGTAGGATAGGACAAGGTCGAGGAAGGTGAAGAATCTCGTGCAGTCCGTAGGCCCTTCGTTAGGGTAATGCTCCGGCATTCGCCTGGTGTTGAATAGGAGAAACCACGGAAAACGTCTGATCAGAGCAGCCGGCCTGCTAGAATTTTCCTCCAGCAGCGACTGAGCTTGTCCTCGTTGAGCACTACCCCGCTGATATGAGAATACCTGGTTGAGGCAAGACCGTTCTAGTGACAGCTAGGTCGGGCCGGATCTTGCCACCCAGCGATGGGTCACCGCCATCTCCCGGGGAAAAAAGCAAGCAACTACGTTACGGGACTATTACCTTAGCAGTTGACGTGCCCGAAATGCACTAATCAAAAACTGCACAATGCCTGCCTTAGACTAGGCTTCCGCATCAAGCAGCGTTACATGACCGGAAAGAGGGCTGCTTCAGCTCAAGGTGGGACCCGGTGCTGAGATTCAGAATCGTTGGTTTTCTTGATCCCGCAAACAATACAATTTAAAACCTGGAATCTTGTCAGGTGCAATTACAAGAAAATTGTTTTCTTTGTCATGAAGCACAGGAAAACAGTAAATATAACGAAGGAACATTGTTAATGAGGCTAACTTTCGCTAAATATCTCTAAAACATTTGGTGTATGACTGGAGACTTTGTCGAAAATCTGTTACAGTAATTTCTTTCCATAGCGAAAACTGTATACAGACAGAGTTAAAAAATTTTATTTAATGATCGATTTATTCTTTATATTTTCAATGTAGAAGACAAATATTTCATTCTTTCGAGCGTTCCCTGAAGTTATTCCATATACAAATTTAGACAACCGATTTGTGCAGAGTAACTCACACGAAATATTTTAGATTTATTAAATAATTCTTTCATTTAGTTTAAGAACTTGGTGGCAGAATTACACTAACTTAAGCATTACAGAACTTAACAACCTTACAAAATCTACAAACCCTTTACAATTTAACGTGAAACATTTGCATCGTGCAATCTTCATAGCCACTCCACTTCACCAACACTCACTTCACAAATCTAGAAGTATATATCAACTGGCGCCATTACGTAGAAAGTACATTTAATCTTGTTGATTTTGTGTAAAAAACAAAGAAAATGAGAAACAAATATATAGACATGCAAATCTTTTTAATACATTTTAACGTGCTCTTACTGCGATTCAAATTCAAAGTACTATGTCGCGGCAAACGAAAAATCCTGAACTGAAATAATTCAGAATCTCATTTTAAAATTACACAACGAAGCGGCTATGTTATAGTCGCCAGTGAAGAATTTGGATTAGGCTACAGAATCTATCGTTAGCTCAAAGAGAAGAGGAAAAAGCTTCAAACGCAAATTGAATGGGAATGGAGAATTTCAAGATGAGGCCATCACTAACGTAAGCAAACCACTACTTCATGTTTTCGTCTGAATCTCATTAACTTATCAATTCACAAAAGAATTCAATTAAAGTACTATATTTTATTTATAAGAAATTTATGGGAAATCGTTTTAATCATATTTTAATTTAAACGATTATAAGTCACAATTACATGTTTATAACTAGTGTTTCGAGAACAAAAAGTATACATTTAGAATAATTTTTTTCACTGAATTCCACTTCTTCCACAAGAAGCAATATTTTTTTTAAAATGTTTAAATTTAGTTTGGAACTATACAGTGATAAGGTCACAAGTATTCCAAATGAAACACCACAGATAATTCACACATTAATTAACGAAAGAGAGTCACAATTACATTTCTAGAACAAGTGTTTTCGAGAACAAAAAAGTTATAGTTCGTTTTCGAATTTCGAATACATTTTTTTCCACTGAACTCACATCTTCTCACAATACCAATATTTTTGTTTAGAAGTTAAAGTTTAAAGAACGATATAGTGAGGTTCATGTTCACCCCATTCAATTGTCACGCCACAAGAATAATACTCGTCGATGTCGGTTCTAACAGAGCCACATGGTCTGAACATAAAAATGATGACAAGCCTCCTGTGAGTCGACCCGAGAACGAGACGCCTTCACCAGAACACCGGAAAGAAACGACAAAAATGGAACGAAGGAGCAGCAGCCTGTTAATTGAAGCGCATCATGTGCTCGGCGAGGCCAAAATATGACGTGTTTTGTTAAATGTAACAAGCTCTGGCATACGCCCCGCGGCGGCGCTCACCGCGGGTAACAACGGCGAAAAAAAATTAATGTTCACGGAGACATTCCGGAAGAAGACGCGGGGCGTGACAACAGACCGGGCCAGCCGCGCGCAAACGGCTGCGCCGCGTTCTTCTAAAAGCACGCGCGGGCAGACGCGAGCAAAAGACGCCGCCCGTCCACATCAGCCATCTCTAGGAAACGCCTCCAGGCCCAAATCCGATCCCATGTCATTGTATTTGTATGTCTATATCTTTCTATTTTAATTTTTTTTATTCAGATTCAGTGTGATTGATACCTTTAACAGGTGACTGTAGTTTGTGTATATTATGAATAGATAGAGCCTACTGCGGACAAGCAACTGCAAGTGACGCGACTAAACATTGTGAATGTATAAACGGTAAGAGGATTCAAATACGGAGTGAGAGTGAGGTAACCATTTCTTTAGGTCAAGCGGCGACAGAGGATCTTTTGGAGACATTACTGACATCGATTTCTCGGCTTCTATTAGAACGCCGGTCTATGTTTTTTTACGTTTCTCGATCTGTGTTCCTCAGCTATCAAAGCTTTCCGCGACAACACACAACAAGGAAGACAGGATACAATCAACCATGCCCATGGCGGGAATCGAAACCCGGCCTTCGAACCAAGGCGCTGAGTTGTCAACCGTCAACACGCTTTTCCCCACCCTCGCCTCCCAGATCGGCCCCTCCTCATATATATAATGAAAGCAACGGAATTTAATTTAAACTACATGCAGGAACGAATGTTTTTACATGTGTATTTAATATGAACAGACTTAGCTATTTTTTAAACAGATTTAATATAGTTATTAACTGCTCCATATTTTTTGTGTTGTGTCGTGTTTGTTTTGTGAAAATCTTTTTCCGTTATGGTTTATCGATAATTCCTCCCAACGAACTACAATACCCCTTTTATATTTACCGTTGTAGAAATAATGTTTCAAGGTGTTATTCCAGTAAATAATTATTGTGATCGTTGAAAAATATTCCAAAAACAGTTTCAGAATTCATTACCGAGTGGCGCACTGTGTAATATTTATTTTGGTTACATTTTAATGAAGAATGTACACGGAAAATATTAACCAATGTACGTATGCGTTCACACACTAACAAAAATAATTATATAAGTGCAAAAAGTGATGATATGTAGATGAAATCAGATTAGGATTTAGCAAAAATACGATAATTTTCTTAGAAAAAATGACTAACGGTTTATCCGAAATCTTTTCAGATCCGATTCACATGCGGTCGGAAATTTCAGGACAACATGACTTGCATAATTCCCTTTACCTTTTTTATAAAAGAATTCGATTCGGGTGTTTTCGAAGGGACCCACCCTTCAATAGCAGTTGTAGAAAAGCAGGGGAAAGCAACAGTAAGTGAGATTCAAGGCGGAAGAGGCATCGTACTCCTTCCTCTCAGACCTCAGGACCTATACTCGTATTCCAGCTTTGCACAGAATTTCTCGTAAACCCACGGAAGAGTGTTCCGAGAATGTGGGAAACTGTGAGATGAGGTTCAAAACGCCAAATGCCTGGCGCTCTCGCTGCCCCAGTTGCCACCGCTCTCATTGTCCACAGTTCGTGAAGCAGATCACTTCTGCTGTCGAAAGCTTTTCTGTTGCTACGATCGCTTGCTGATACAGATTCTAGAAGATGATGTGCTTGAAATCTTCCACAAACTTTAAAATAATAAGGTCCCTTATAATATATTATTTTTTATATAACAAGACCATAAGAGTAAAGTAGAGATTTAAAGGTTAAACGCTCTCATACAATTATTTTATTTCTGTATCGTTATGTCTGACTTTTTACTTTCTAACACGGACAAATATTGAGAACTTGTGACATGCCAATTCAATGTTCGAAAAGTTAGTTTATATTTTTTTTAAGAATAGAGATGATATCATTGGTCTGACATAAATTGTCCCATCCAGTGTCTGACTCGTCAGCTCCAGTGAAGCGTATGAATAGAATGGTATGCCTGAGCAGATGTGAGGCGAAGCAAAGCAAAGAGAAGTGAGGTGGAACGAAGAGGACAATGAACAAGTGAAAACAATAAAGGGGCGGTTACAATACACCCTATCATCCAGCAACTGAAGAGGAAACTAAAATTATGAATTGCGAACGAGGAACACGGATACTGGGAGAAACACACTTCCAAATTCTTTGAAAAGGTAGAAAGTATATTGGAAAATAATAATCACGCCACGCTTCGACGAATTGAAACACATTTAAATTTGGAATTTACTTAATAGAACAATATAATTCCAAAGAATGGTAAGTAAATTTAGTTTAACGCGAGTAGTAGCCGTGTTTTTGAGCTTCAGTTGTAAAATGTTTAGTAGACCAGGAAAAAGTCCGCACCTCTGAAGATCCTTCGAGGTTCCACATCATAGAATCAGGAAACAATTATGCGAGAATATGAAAAGCAATTATTGCTCAGTAGATTTCAATAGTTTCCTCAAGATAATTTCTGACCGAGCACCAGTGTAGTACTTACCTCAACGATTTGTGGATAAAAGAGCCGTAGCGTCCACCCCCAAAAGTATTGGAGAAGATAATGAAAAATGTGACAATTCTCCAAAATGTTTTGAATCAATGTTTTAAAAGAAAAAATGGATACATGTCATTTCTGCTACATCTTAATTATACAAATTTAGATAAAGTATTTAATGTTACACGATTTTTTGTTTTCGGCCAATTTTTCGCCATAGGCATTTTTCTCAAAAAGGAACAATTATAGCGCAAGCTGCTTTACATGTGTTTTTTGTTGTCAGCGGCTCCTTGACTGAGATGTGTGACATAAACAAAAATGCGGTATAATATTATTACATAACCGTCGCCTAGGGGACGAGAAACTATATTCCTGTTTTAGCAACGCACTAAGTTTTAAAAAATGTTTACCGAAATGCAAATATTTTTCTGATATCCCGAAACTGCTTGTTCCCTGATTGAATACTCAGTCCAACTGAAATCTCTCACCCAACACACGTAACATAAAGTCAAAGCTCTTAAATCAATATAAAGAGGAATATTTCACGCTCCTTTCCGAATTATTTCTTACGACCAGAGGATCGTTCTCTGTTTCGCAACATTGACATCTACAAGTTTCACAATCGATGGAAAACTTCATCATCAGCGTTTTCGCCCTTGCGCTGGGGAAAGAATCAGAATGACCAGTACGCCACGACCTTTCCCTCCCGCCGCTCTCTCCATGTCAAACCGCCCTCCGTATTGCCCTCGCAATTCTCACCGTCCTCGTTGTTTCATCCTGCTCCC
>BOPP01000021.1:2800576-2838137 GCA_017312745.1 Gryllus bimaculatus
GTAATTAATAGTTATTCTGAAGTTTGTGCATTGAGAGTAATGACTGATATTATTACATTTTAGCGAGTTAAAAACTATCATTAGACAATACAAAACAATAACCAACCATAAATACATATAATTTAGATTTCGCATTTGTGAGAGTTTGATGATTTTAATTCTATATTGTCAATCAAAGATGATATCTCTCAGTGAAAGACTATACATCTTAGTTTACTATGAGGATTAAAAATCGTACCATTATCTGTTATCGAGGCGAAAACTTTTGATATACGACTCTCACTAGCGTATCACAAACGCTGTACCGCTATCACACACTGTGGCCACGATACAATTTCGCTCCGTCATGCAGCTCGGCCACCTATACCAGCCACCGTGTACCCCACCTTCTGCCCACAGCCCGCCCCGCCGTCCCATCTACCACCCTCCCGCAGCCGCCCCGGATCATCCCAATCCCGACTCCCAGTCGACGGTCGATTGACACGCCGCGCCCCGCACCGGCCCCGCTGCTCTCTGCTCAAACGACAGCCACCGTGTCCCCGTCCCAAGAGCCACTATGCCGCTCCGCCTCACCACTTCACGTCGCACCAATGCGCGCTTCGTCCACCACGGCCGTCCCAACACGAACACTGCCACTGCTATCACAGCCCACACCGCCTCCGTCCCCGCCTCAACAACTACTGCAGTATCTGCCACCGCTGTCACCGCTACCATTGCCATTTATCTACGGTCGAGTCAACCACCTGCTCCACAACCGCTGCCACCGCTGTCACAGTCCCCACCACTTCCTCTCCCGCTCCAGCCACTACTACCACCCCCACAGCCACCGCCACCTTCCCTACCACTCCCACCGCTGTCACCGCCATCAGTGCGTCAACCACAACTGCTTCTGCTGCATCTCCCGCTTATTCCATCGCTGTCACAGTCCCTGCGTTCTCCGCTACCACACACTAATGCCAACGTCACCGTCGCCTTCACCAACACTGTACCCACTAAAGCTGTCAGCCAGCACTACCTGCATCGCTCCGTCGTTCTACTGCACTGCCTCACCACCATCACCTGCCGCTGTCACAGCCCCAGCAGCCTCACACACCCGTTCCAGTCACCAATGTCATCGCCACGCCGGCTCCACTACCACTCGTCCGCTCCGCCTCGTGCATCCACCGCTTCTGCCGCCGCCCCAACCCTCGCCGCACCAGCCTCCGCCTCGCGCCACCGCCGTTGGCGCGTCTAACTTGAAAGGGAAATGGGCTAATAGGCGGCGGCGGCGGCGAGCCGCGCGCGGCTGGGCAATGTGGGCCGGCGGCCGATGGCGGTTTGCGGCGTCGTGGCGCCGACCCCCGCACTTTCCCGCGCAGACGGGCGCGCACGGCGCCTCTCGCCTCTCCCGCCCACCTCCCCATCATCCGCTCGCCTCCTCCCGGCCCCCGCCCACGCAGCGGAAAGACGCAATGACCGCGCCAAGTGGCGGAATCAGGGTGTGTGGTCGGAGCTGGGATGGATGTTCTAGAGCAGCCACGGGCAACGCGGCGACACTCAGGCAGGCCTGGAGTACTGGCAGTAAGTGCCGACTTGGACTTGGTGAACGGACGCTAGGGGCTTCAGGATTTTAGGAATCAAGAAATGTATACAGTATGAAAATTCATATCGTTTTTAATTTCAGATGTGTTCTTTAATGAATAATAATTAAGGAAGTACATAAAAATGTAGTCTTCACTATCTGGTGAACATCACATCGTTCTGGGCAGTGCTGGTAACGATTCGACCGTCATTCTGCAACGTTCTTCTGCATGACTGTGTATTTTTTGTTGTCTCACATACTACTTTACTATACTACTTACTCTCTCTATATACTACTTACTCTCTTACTTCTATACTCTACTACTTACTCTCTTTCTTTCTCTATAGTACTTACGTAGTATAGAGAAAGTACAAGGTAGTTGCGGCAAAAAATTTCAAGCCCTGATACCGAAAAAGTGGATAAATCCTGTTCCTCTATGTAGTAAATTACTTCCTCCTTGTGTTCTCAGAATCCTTTTGTGGGTCCTCGATACAAAAAAAATTGGTTGAATGTAAAACGTCTATCCTTCTGTCAGTCTGTGACCAACACTCGACCGACCCCACACCGTCAAACAATTTTCTCCTAAACTAATATTCTTCATCATTCTGGCCGAACTCGAGGTCCTGCGAATCAGAAATGAATATTTCGATTTTTGGGGTTCTTTACATGAAGCCTCAACATTTTCAAAATTTTATCATACATGGCTTGAATATTTTAAATTAAATGTTTAAGTAAACATTTAATTTAAAGAATTTGAAAGAGCAATGACTTAAGTCGCATTTTTGTTGCACCTCTTAATTTACAAAATTGCAAAAGTTCGAAACTTTATAGGCGCGTTTCTTTGCGAAGCGACATCGATGTTACGAGGCGTCCATGTACAATGATAAATATTGTATAGTATCATGTATTCACTTACAAAATAAAATAGTTTAATAACATTTTTTTATTATTTAACAATAATCTATGGTCCCTCCTTCCCCCAACACGATCAGCTAGATCCGCCCCTGGCTTAAGAAAGGTTACTCCGTAGTCGCAGTTAGGTAGGATGAGAATACTCGCCACAAGAGTAAGCGTTTCAAGATATGCGCATTTCAAGAGATGATGAAAATCTAAATGTAGAAAATTTTTACACCGTTCCTTATGATTTACTGCAACATTATCGCGCGCGACCACTGGGAAAAAGATTGGATAATTGTGGTGAAGCTTCCAAGAGTACTCGTATGCCTTCAATTTCATGATTATTCAAGTCTTCAGAAACTTCTACTCTTGCATGGAGTCGACAATTTAAAACAAATGTCAGTAGAGAAATGAAAATATACGAATACGTGCAAAGGGAAAGCAAGTAATTCCTAGAGTCAATTGTCTGTAGTTTCTGGTTCAAGGTCTTAAAGAACCGATGAATCTGAGTAATAAAATATTCCCTCTGTAAATAGAAACAGGAAAACGTCATCTAGGGACAAAGAATAACCTAGAATCCTATTGTATAAAAATTGGTAGTACGAAGAGGTTTTGGAATTTATTATTTTGTATCAGTTCAACTGTTGTTGTTATTATTATTATTATTATTATTATTATTATTATTATTACAATATTATTATTATTATGTCTTACTACGTCTGACTGAAATGAAACTTTACCATTGAGATTGATTATTTGTGTGTATGGAGAAATCGCTTATCAGAAAGCAATTTGTAGCATCTACGAACAAATTAAACACATAGAATTAAATATCTAATTCTAAGTGTGTATGACCGTACTAAAACTTACTTGATTTTCTTTTATCTAATAGCTGCGCTATATATTTCGTTACAAAAGCATGAAAACGCTCATTAATAAGTAGAGAAAGGGAAATATATATATATTTTTATTATGAGTATTATCTGATATCTCTGTGGTGAGAATGAAATACAATTTCGTTTGAAGAATCGCGCTATGAATTCAGCATTTCACCTAACATTTGTTGATGGGCATCATGATAGTTTCTTGCTCTTCACATATCAAAACACTTAAGTAGCGCACGAGCGTCTCACGCCTTAAGGTTGACCGGTGTTGCGTAGAGGAATGATTATGCTTGCTATCGCTATTCACATATAGATTTATAGCATATGAATACGAAAGTAAGAGTTTCCATTAAGAACAATATAATTTATGTTAAGTGGTATAATTATGCAGTAAAATAGGATGTGCTCATATGCATCTCAGTGAATGCATTTTCGAAAGTGATGTACATGTAGAAACGGCAAGTCCAATTAATATTTAAATAACGATACAATCTTGACTCGAGGACCAACACAAACAGTTATTTTACAGTGTCGTCTCAAGTTCATTTGTAACATAATGAAAATAAAGAAAGTAAATACTTTAAATGGCTATTATCAAAGGCAAAGTGTACAGAGAATCGTGGAGGCAACAAGTTGGAAGAACGGTTCAACAAGGGATTGCGCGTTTGTTCATTCAACCGCAAAGTCTAACACGTTCAAATAAACGTTGAACGTCCAAATAAAATGATGGCTGTTTGTGTAGACTAAAAAAACAAATTTTACTTAAAGCGTGAAGTGAACAAGAAGAAATAAAACAGAAACCTGACTACACAATGACGATCCTATCTAATAGAAAGCGTTAAAACGAAAAAGCAAAAAGAACAAAAAGAAAAATAAATAAATAAATAAATAAATAAATAAATAAAATGCAAAGCTTTTAAGACCCAATTCTAGATATTCTATTTTGATTTCTTAGGAGATTATTCTTGAATATATCATTTATTGATTGCAAAACAATTTCAAATTTTTACATTTCCTAATTTATTAAAAGAAATATCTCAGGCCAAGTGACGGTTCTGGGGAGAGGGTGCTACCAAGAAGATGATTTCACGTGAGTGAGAGGTGTGCTACGTATGTCGAAGTGCTCAGATTAACTGATACACACTTCCCTCTCGGTAGCATGGGAGTTTAGCACATTGGCTTCCAAAACCCGGATTTGCGATTTCAATCGCAGTTGGGAACACTGAAGTTTCAAAGCGAAGTTCTCAGTGTGCCATGTGACGCTTGTGGCATCAAATACTCTTAAAACGCAGACAAGAGCCCGGCAAAATTAAATGCCGCCGGGAATATAACTTCCTGGCAAGTTTTCACATCCTCCCAACCAGTTCTCGAATTCAAACTGAGTCCCAAATATGTTGGAAAATGTGAGATCATATCAGGCGCAACAAGGGACGTCCAAGAGATTTGCTCGAAAGGTCTCGTAAATCTTCGTGGAGGTATGCCAAGGTAGCTTGAGTCGAAAATATTGGTGCAGATCCTGCGACCAATAGCAGCCTTGCGGCAAACTATCGTATACAGTAAATAAATAACTCGTGTATAATAAATTCTGAAAAAATATAACAATTTCACGAACGAAACGACCCATTAATTTCGAGTGTGATCTTTGTTAGATAAACCATATTCAGAAATTCTTATTATCGTCAGAAATATAAATAAAAGAGTGTTTTTGCAACTCTGTAGGAGGAAAAAACTGAATTACTTCTTCCCAAATTCTACAGAATAATTTATTCCGAATTTTATAGAACATAAAGAGGCAGATTCATAAGGAAAGCAACAGTTAACTGTACCACATTGACCAATTACTTTATTCGTAAGAAGAGATAAACATCCAAGGGAGCGTGTGCAAGCCCACAGGGTGGGCGAGCGGAAAGTGAAAGCGCTTAAAATGCTCTCTCTCTCTCTCCCTCTCCTGTGCCGCTTGGCTCTTGCCAGCGCGCGCGCCCTCGCCACCGTGACTCCCCGATGCGCCGCGCCGCCACGCCGCCGCGCCACGCGCTCGCGCTCTCTGCCTCCGCGGGCGTCGACTCACTGGGCGCGAAATTACCTCGGCGCAAGGCCACACAAGACGCTCCACGGGAGGCAGGGTAAAACTTTAAACAACACAAGTCCTATTGCTGACATTAATTCATACTGACAATCCACTATGAGAATTCTAGAGAACGGCTGCTCTTGTCGCTCCTTTCCATGATTTCCTCTGTTTATTCCACTAATGAAATTAATATCAATGCTCTTTATCAAAACATCTGATATGTCTCCATTGGGGCCGTGTAGTTAAAAAAAGTGTTTTAACTCTGCGATTTTTCTTACCAGTTCTTTCTATTGACCAATCATAAGCTGCGATAGTACATCAATTTTGAGAGGCGGTGTGCATTGAAAGCGTGAGTTTCTTAAATAAACATTTGGCGCGTTCAGAAATACTGTGGGACGTCACTTCTTTGTGCAATTATATTATTAAATACTTTATGCTCTGGAAATTTTCTTACACATTTCTAATCCACTCGTGGTATTTCCTATAACAAATCCATGGAGAATGCATGCAATGCCCTAAAGCGGACGAAAGACCGTACGTGATGTTTCGTTCCCCAATCTGTCCTTAACCTAGACTTTAGTTCTGAGTTTAACTTCCATCCTCTTAGCGCTCACCCCATTGGGTTGGGGAAATCTCCGAACGGCGACGGAGACTCGAGGTGGATCTCCAGCACTGAACCGTGAGATGCTATATGCGACTAGTGGTGGGACAACTGAAGTAAATTCAATATTGTTTAATCTCCCTTTCCCAGCCTTTTGTACTTCTTTGGAGTGAAATGCTTTCCAAGGACGTAGGTGCCCCAGAGATACCTTGCCCAGGATGTGAGTGGTGCCAAAGAGAGCTCTCTTTTGCATTTGGCGCCTCTTGACTCGCCTAGGTACTCTGGCTTTTCCGTTGGATGTTTGGTAACGACCCCAAGAACCCATCTACAGGGACATCTGGGGCCCTATGTTTCTGGGGTCGTTCGATGTGTATCTGGAGCTCATAATTATTATTACCATCATTTTATTACTATTTTTATTTCTATTAACCCTTCTCTAGGCAATACACAAGAGAGTGTGATGGTTTGTACCATTTAAAAGAAACCATTGTCCCAAAATCCTTGAAATGTGCTTCTGATTGTCGTGGATTTACTCCACAACTACATGGATGAATTGCACACATTTGAGACAGAAAATGTAGAATCCTCAAGATTATTCTAGGAAAAAGTCAGCAGGCGCACGCTATCTGCATCATGTGATGTTCAACTCAACTTCCGTAATCAGAAACTGTAGGTCCTATAGGTCCTTAAAACTCGATTTTGGGGAACCCTCCGGTGTCCAAATTGTTTTATTTCCCTATCTAGAAAATATACCTTTTTAGTCCAATTATACTTTTGAACTTTCTGTTACGATTTTTGAAGCTCAGCTCTTCGGGAAACTCCTCTTCTTAGTATGGATGAGCAGAAGCCGATTGAAATTCAAAATCTAAGTAAAAGTGAATTAATTATTTGATATTGCTTGATATTTAATATTTATGGACTTGGGTTGAAATATAGTTCTGTCCCATCAATTGTTTATTATTTGATAAACAGAATATATTATCCTTGACACAATGGAATTCAAATTTATTGACTACTGATTTCTTCAGGAACGTTTGTATAGATTTTCACGATTATTTCACACAGAATCCTGCTCTTTTAAAAGACGAGCGTGCATCTGAAAACATTTATTAGAAAAGAAAATTGATGTAGTTTACTGATCATTGATCCGATCGTGAACACTTCGGTTAATTTAATGGTATATAAGGAGTAGATTGATGTTTGTAATGTTATATCAAGGCGAGATATAGCATGGCTTGATACAGAAACAGTAATGAAGATTTGTGGCTCGTAAATAATTTTATTAAAAATAAAGTATTGTTAATTAATAATTAATAGAAATATGATGTTCAAACCCAAAATTATACCGTAGTGATCCACAATCAAATTATGGACTTCTATTTAATTCTTAATCATCACTGATTGAATTAAATTTTATTGACTATAATTGTTATATTTATTATTGAAATTGGTTAACAGTAATATTTAATCAACAGTACGATGATACATCTAATGTTTTAGAGACAAATTGAAATCTTCACACTTGGGTCAGACTCATCGGAGCTCTGACTTAAGTATATTGTTTGTAAACTGATGTTTAATTTGCCTTTAATTCCTATATAAAGAAAACATGATTAAAATATAGTATCTCAGCTCATGACGCGTGTCTATTTTGTCATTTCGCAGTACATTCAGAAGAAAAATTAGGTGTCCCGATTTTTTCTGAAAACATTTATTAACTCTAATGTAAGTCTCTGGCACACGCAGATAACTATAAATTTATTCTCGAGACTTTCTTGAATTATACTTAACCTAGGATCTGCCGTCAATAATTAGAAATTTTACCTTTCTTCTCTAATGATTTCAAAATGAATACAATTAAGGAGGCCGGCATTTCTAAGGAAAGAAACTTAATAAAATTAGACACAAACTTATATAAATTGTTCAGCTCGGCAAATAGGTGTGCTAAAGTACTTAAATTTCTAGAAATTGTTAATTTAAATAATATAATATAATGTATACTTAATTGTGGCCGCTGATGACCTTTGTTGTTAAAATGCGACCTAAAAAATTATCAACAAATTGTGGAGACCGTGTCTTCAATTCTTTAAAAAAAACACTAGAAGAACTGAATGTGAGCAGGAATCTTCCACTGTCTCCAGGCGACCTCGCTGCTGCCACAAAACGCCCTCATCCGAACGTGTTTATTCCCCGCCACTTAGCGAGACGGCTGCGCCCCCATGTCTATCACCACTGACGGTAACTCACACCCGCGGCGCGGCGTCGATTACAGAGGGGGAGGGTAGTTGACGACGGGGAAGGCGGCCACGGCGGTGGTGGTGACAATAGTAATGAAGGCGGCGGAGATGGCAGTGACGATGAGGTTGAGGCTGTAGTGATAGTGGTGGTTGCGGTAGCGGTGGCGATGGCGATGGAAATAGTAATGGAAGTGGTGGTGGTTGAGGTGGTAGTGGCGGTGGAGACAGTCGAAACGCGATGGCGGTAGCAATGGAGGCAGCAAATGCAATGGCGGTGGCAGTGGTGGTAGAGGCAGCAATGGCAATTGTAGGGATGGCGGTGGCGGTGGGGATGCGCTGGCGGGGGCGGGGCCAGTGGCGGTAGCGGAGTGACAATGGCAATTGCGGCGGCAGTGACGGCGTAGGCAGCGGTGGCAGTGATAGTGGTAGTGGTGGCGATGTCAGCGGGGGCGGGGCGCGTAGCGGTTGGGTTGGCGGTGGTGGTGGTGGCTACGTCGAGGGTGGTGGGCGAGTGCGGAGCTTCTTCCGAGAAGCCGCTGCGACGCCGGGCGACGCACCCTCGCCGCGCACGCGTTTTTTGTGATGGCGGCGGCGGCGCTCGAATTAGGAAGTTCCGCGCCCCGCCCCATGTCGCCCTCTAATTGTCTCCTTGGGGCGCTCGCGCTGCGCCGCGCCGCGCCGTCGCCCACGCCGGCGCCCGACGCGCCCGCTCCCTGCCCTAATGGACCCCTCCCGACGCCTCCTTAACCTCGGCCATGTAATGCGGACGTAAGGCGTTGGGCCAGTTCTCTACCGTTTTGTTGGTGCCGACTGACGCATTCGTCGGGAATTGGACGCCATGACCGATTAATATGTTGTGTTTGTGTGAATGGATTAATGTGCTCTGAAAGTCTCTTCCCGTGGTCTATAACCCTAGGGTGGGTTTTCTGGAGGAGACTTCTAGGGACCGGCTGCTCTGGTCAGTAGTTTTCTGTGGTTTCTTCGATCAACATCATGCGAATGTCGGTGCTGTATCCTAATAAATGAACCAAGGACCGCGCTCAATGTTTCCTTCCTCTTCCTTGCCTTTTCCCTGCTCCTTACTTACGCACACACATATACTACACTACCACACATGTCGCGAAACTAGTTATATTAAAGCATTGCCCTCTGGTGGGAAATACCTGGTTGGGGAAGAATTCCCTCAAGCCGATTGTAGGTTGAAAAATATCACCACTTTCCGCGATAAGTATCCGCCCTTACGGGACTAATGAACTTAGTAGGAGTGGTTGCGCTCGGAATAGTCAAATATTTTTTTAGGGTTTGTTCGTAATCCCTTACAATCGTAGACACAATATGCACGCTTCCTTTATATACAGCTCCGTATATACAGCTTTTATTCCCATTGTTTAGAAAAGGGGGTTATAAAGAGGAAAACAAGAGATGAACATATTTACTGAAATACATTTTAATTCGTAAAATGGTGTTCCTTTCAAAATTTTCGGGAATGGAGGCTGTGTCCTCTCTCCTGGGTGCAAGCTTCTGTACACAGAGCTAAGTATAGCAAATGAGATTAAGCTACAGACTAACATACCGCAAAGGTTTGAAATGACCTTGTGTTTTGTGGTGGGGGAAACTTCCAATTACTCGTAGCTTTTGATGTGACCAGTGCAACATTCCGGATGTCTTAACCTCCAACCGGCTACCGGAACTCACCGACAAGCAGGTCGTTATGGAAACGACGATAAGGAAACACCTTACCGAGATCTGAATCTCGGTCGTCCGGTTAGTGGCCTAAGGCCAATCCGAATGAATTTTAACTTCAAACTTGTAGAATATTAACACGATAAACACTACATTCGCATACATTTGACAGAAGCATTATATGTCTGTCAAATGGTCGTTTTCTAGTTCTATTAAAACACTACATTACGATATTTGCTGCAATCAGTCTCTTAATATACGCTCATGTACTTCGCAATTTACTGTTCTTTTATTTCATACATTTTCTGCGGCAACTAAATTTCCCATGACCTCTACTTCTTCGTTATTGACATCAACTGATGTAGAAACTATTTGAGTCTGTACATCTTTGGAAAAGGATTTTTGAACTTGAGTAATAGATATTCATACTTATTGCATCATTGTTTGTTGACTCTAAGGCGAAATGGCCGCTCAGTAATTCACATTTTTCTGTACAACGTACGGAGCATCGATCAGTAGCGTATCGTTCGGAACCGTAAGGCGGGTAAAAGAAGGCCCATTTTTAGGCTGAAAGTTTTGCGATTGTAAGAAATATTAATTACTTGATACTTTCTCTGATACTATGCGATAGTTGATACAATTCAAGATTATAAACAGCATCTTTCACAATAACTATTTTTCCCGCTTCGGTACCTTATGTAACCCTGTTTCTAAATTAATAACATCTGTTAGTAATATTGATTTCTTATGTAGAAATAATAGACTTATGAATTTGTTAAAGGATATTGTTTTAGATGCTAACACTAATTGTACTTGCTGTACACTTTGATGAATTGGGCCCAGATTTAAGCATTACGGGCAGGCCCGCACTAGTTTCGTTACGCTTCTGCATACGGTTCAATACATAGTACACCGGAGATCGCATAATTAATGTAGAGAACGTAATTCATACCAACATAAATATCGCCATATTTATTTCAACAATATAAATGAGCCATCACTAACTCGAGATTAAAGCTATTTATTCCTCTTCTAGTAGGCTTTGTCAATCTGTCTCTCTACCTTACTCTCGCATAGTTTTTTCGAGCTCTTCGGAGAAGAACGGGGTTTGTCAGCTACCTGGGGGGCGAGAGCGATACGTGGGTTACGCTCTGTAAAGCAAGGCAGTGCGAACACTGCGAACACTTCACTCTCTGTTGTTGCGTGTGGCTGAATTCCGTCAAGAGCGTCAATACATTTACGGTTTGCCCATTAGTTTCAGTATGTTACAATTCGCTTAACAATGTGTTCATCACCCATACAATGTTTGGTAACTAGCATTGCCCATGAATTGTATTGTATGCGCTTTTCTTCGAAAACTAATTAATATAATTATTTTTCTGTTGGGAATGGGAGTTTCGGTGCCGTATTGGCTTAGATTTGTAACGAAGTAGGCTGAGCCAAAGTCTCACGGTTCGGCGCCGTGTTAAGCATGGATGTTTTCATCATGTGTTTGTGCCGTGATTGGCTTTTAATCCCATCCCCCAAAATGAGTATTCGACCAAGAAGTTAAGCGGAAGAGAGCAGGCTCGGAGACTGAGCCTCACCACTAATAATAGTTATTTATGCACCAAAGGAATTACAAGGGTTCTAATGATCGAGCGACGACAAAATACTGAGGTCTTTTTGTGGTCCCAGATCTTTAGAAACAGTTAACGCCGGTGGCAAATACATAATTTTATTTTTTACCTAATTTCATTCATTCAGATTTACTTATTTACTAATTAGCTATGTGTTAACTTGACTTGGTTTTCTGTAATATTTCTCCCCATACTTCCCTTCCGTAGTTCTCGCTTATCAGTCCCTCCAGAAGAGAACATTTAGCATCATTCAACTGTTTTTATATTTCCCTCGCAACCGCGATCATTTCGATCCTGGTATGCAGTGTTTATCGAGATCCGTATCACAGGCAATAACAAGCTATAACGTATTAGTAAAAAATAAATAGATTACTATAATTATTATTATTATTATTATTATTATTATTATTATTATTATTATGACAATCCACTTACCCAATCTGCACTTCATTCCATCCTGTTATCCTCAATACATCGCCTCAATACTCCACTCCTCAACATCTTCAATACATCGAATGACAATGGTCATCGAAAGGTAAACATCATTGCGATTTTGTGTTCAGAAAAAAGGAGAGTCTAAGCCTCCTTTTTTATTAATACCTAATAATGAGTAAAACACTCATTATAAATCTGATGTGAACCTTCTAGCATATTTATGATTTAAGTACCTTTTTTGGTTTTTTAATCTGTTTAACCTAGAACGTCTAAATCTACAGCTCATTTCATTTGTTTCACACATTGGAAATATGTGCTTAAAATGTGTGTAATGATTGCTTATGCATGGGATCAAAATTAATCTATGCATGGTAGAAAACTGATGAATTTTCGTCGCCTTCTTCGTCCTCATTTGCTTTCTCTCTCGTTTTCTTCCCCTTTCTATTATGCGGCAACACGATAACACGAAACACCGAAACATAGGAAGCATATTTCTGAATAATGATTTCCTTTCCAAAAGATCAGTCCGTTGTGCCGGTATATTTATGAAGAGAGCTTCTTCCAAGAGATCCGCGTAGCAAAGTCTGGGGGAGGAGGGGGGCGAGTTTCACTGCCGTGTGCGACGCGTTGTAGCCTTGTTGCGACACTTCGTCGGCTCGTGTGTTCCACTGGAGGTGCGAACCCGGGCATCCCCCCCCCCCAACCCGGGGCGCTATCGGCCGCGTTCTGTATCCTGTGGTGCGGCCGCTTTCTCCCTTTTCCTCCCCATTCTCCGCGTGTGCTCTTATCCGTTGCACTGTCGCGCGCTCGCTGACGGTTCTCAGGTCGATTCTGTTTTCTGGAGTACAACCGGTCTCCCCGCGTAGGAAGTAGGAAGTAAGGTTGTGTTTCTTGCACACTTCTCACGCATTCTTCCCTGTTTCAAAGTGAAGCCTATTCAAATCGTGCGAAGCTGCCACTTCGTGCTTTTGACGCTTTTAAATTACGTTCCCCTCTTAATATCGTGTGTCAAGCAATCGTTAAGATATTGAGATATATTTGTGTAAGAAGGTTCTGGAACAAGATTGTTACTTGAAGATAATATTTTTTTCTTCTCGTTTATGTATTCTTTGTTCTTCAAAAATGTCGACATAAAAGTTGAAGTTATGAATACAATAAGTAAATATGACATATTTTTGTGACTTCTCACTGTTTTCAATTACCTACTCTCCTCTGATATTCTTTTGAACATCCACCATTTATACATACTCAAAAACGTGCATATCGTAGAAGGGATATGTTAATAAAAGCTCATCAAGTAAATTTAGCAAATCTAAGAAAATCTTATTAATTTACTCCAAAATATATCTAAAACAAGATATTGGGCGTCTTGCACGCTAATTTTGTTGGAAATCGCGTCTCATTCTCAAATTCCCTGACTGTTCCTTGTAGTGAATCGATTCTCGAAGTACTCTCTTTAATAATTAACAATATTGTAATATAATTACTTCAAACTAGTTTCCTGCAGAAGCAAAACTGCTGATGTAGTGAGCGAGGAAAATGGGGTCCTGGAACTGCAAATATTGGCTACTGTGAAACGACACACATGGATACTGAAGTTTCTTTCTTCCTCATCGCATGGCGTCAGCTGTCTCGTTAGCAGTGACGCTCTAAAGATGATAATTTAGTTGTAACAACAGGTATAGGAATTCAGCATTAATACTCTGAAAGTAAAATAACATCGTATTTTCATTTTTTAGTCAAATTCAAAAGGTTTTTTTTGTTTGTTTAATTTCCTTGTCTCTAAGTATCTACACAGTGATCTGGGTATGCCTGCAACGTTATCTGTAAATAAACAGACGGTAGTCATGCATATGAATTAAGTTCCATTACCAGAGTTCGCAACTGTCGCTAATACGTCACCGATTCTCATTCATCCTTGACCTGCAACACATAGTACGAATTCCTCCGCCTCCGAGTACCTTCAAACCACCCCAAGAGCCCACCCGTCCCCCGCGCGGAGGAACCCGGTCGCGTGACGGCCCCCCACGCAACCGCGTCTCGAAACCTCCGCGTCCTTCCCCGCGCGCGGAATCCGCCGCATGTCGCAGCCGCTTCGCGTATCCGCGCGCGATCGCTTCCGGCGTCGACGCGCCCGCCACCCACGCAGCCTGCGCGCCGGCGGGCGATAAGCCGGCGCGGCGGGCGCGAGCTTTGAGCGGGCGTGCGCGGCGTCCGCAATGAGGATACGCAGCCGCGCCGCACGCGTGCCCCGTTGGTTCGCCCGCTCGCTGCCTCGCGGGAGGCGCCGGCCGCCGCCGCCGCCGCCTGCGCCGTGGGAAGTCGCCGGCGCACGCGCACGCAACGTCGTTCAGGAGGCGGTGGAGGTGGAGGCGAAGGGGATTCAGGGGGCGTTGAGGAGGCACTGGTCGATCCAGGAGGGGGGGACCATACCCCCCCCCAAAGGCCTAGAGTTGTCGTGTACTTTGAATTGATTTAAATATTCATTTATGTTTGAATTACGCAATTATTTAAACAATAATGTTATATAGTATCAGCTACAGTACATAAATATTACACAATGAAATATCAAATATGTTAATTATTTAACAAAAAACTAGGATGGGCCCCTCCAAAACGATCGGCTGTATCCACCTCTAAGTGGAGGTGACGCGTGGTGTGATGGAAGAGGTTGTGTGGCAAAGGAGGAACGCATGCGACGTAATGCAGCAAACCGACGTAATATAGCTCAGGGTGTCAAGTTGTGTCAGAGCAGTTCCTCTGACTGGGAGATCCTAGGGTTCGTGTCGCTAGGTGGCAGGATTTTCCAACATAGCTACATAGCTAAGTCGCATTCAGCTACTCTCTGGAGGAGAACCCTACCGGCCGGCTGTTCTGATTGGTGGTTTTCTGTGGTTTATGCCGTCAGTTCCAGGCGAATGCTAGAGCAGTACCATATGAAGCGGGCAACGGACCGCGTGCGATCTTTCCTTCTCTTCCTTGTCCTAATGTCACCCTCAGATACTGTGACGTCATGGATACTCACAGCGACCACAGACACAGAGCTTTCAATAACAAATATATTATTTAACAAATAAAAAACAAAAAATATATACAGCTTAAATAATCGTACTTACATCCTAGCTCTGATAGACCCTACTATCCCCTGATCGCGGCGAAGCGGATCCAAACGCCAGATTGAAGCAGGTGGTTTTTTGAATTGTGGCATTCGCCACTCCTACTTTTGAAGCGCGCACAAAGCCTGCTTCCGTGACGGATGTCACGCTGGGACACAAAGTCCGTTCTGGCGCACCAAACGGCTGGTTTGCCTCGCATCGCCAGTGAGCGATCGTATCGATTGGAGAATCGGCGTGAATCGTGGGCACTCAACCCACTCTTCACCTCGGGAGCACGCACCACAGCACGCTCCCCCGTGACCGCAGTCACCCAAGGACGTAAATGTCCGCAGGCTTCGTCACACTAGTGACCGAGCCTCGCGAGCCTGGCTCGCATATGCACCGTCGTGGCGCCAAGTTTTGTGCACACGACGAGGTTCTCCCCCATGTCTCCCCCAGAACCCACCCACCTGGCTCGTACACTCTGTTATATAGCGAGGCCCCACGTGGACCTCCTACGTCACGCCACCCCCCGCTTGTTTATAAACAGTGAAAAGCTTCTATAAGCCGAAGACGCCAAAACCTGTGTGTCTCCCGTTCCGCGTTAATGCCTTTACGGAAAAAACCTTTTCTGTGGCGGGCTAACCTTCTGCCAAGCGTCCCCAAATAGATGCCACGAGGCACGCTGGCTAATACGTTACAATACTCAGACTCACATGTATTACACTGCAGGGGCAGATCGAGCCGCTCATTTGGGGGGGGGGGTCGTAGATTTTTGTTACTTTATTGTAGGTATGATACTATGCTGTAGTACTGTGTGTACTGTAGATATGGTACTATGCAATATTATAATTTAAATAATTAGTTAATTCGAACGTAGATAAATATTTAAATCAATTTCGCAAAATAAAGGAAGGGAAACAATAACTCTACGCCTTGGGGAGGGGAGGCATTGCCTCCATACCCCCTCTAGATCCGCCAATACTATACTGCCACACATGTCGGGGCACCAGTCGGAAGCGTAAAGCTTGCCCCGGCTGGCGTGGAGCCCCATTGGTGGGAAATGGGATCTAGTTGGGAAAACCCCGCGCACAGTAGGTCGGCGCCTATCTCGCCCTCCAGCGCAAAAAGGTCGCCGCCTCCTCCCGCAATAGAAGATGCAATACACTTACGGGACTAACGACTTTAGCAGTTGACGCGCCCGGAAACAATAAGCGATAAACCAGCAATGCAGCAGGCGGCGTACACAACGCTGACAAGAATAGATGGATGGACTCTGAGGACAGAAGCCCTGTTTTTGGGTGTTGGAGGCGACGGCAGCGAGGGTGATTGAGGAGGCACTGGTAGGTCGCTTGAGATGGTGCAACGGTCGAACATGAAGTGAGGGAGGAGTCGTTGGAAGCGGAGGTATGACAATTCAGCAGGATATAGCAATGAGGACTGATGGGACGATGGATGTAATGCCTGTGAGGGTGATAAAATACGAGGCACTGCGTGCGAAGGCCCAGCTGGCAGCTGTGGAAGTAACTAACACGGCGTGACGGAAGTGGCGTCCAGGAGGCGATGGAAGTCGATAGAAGGCTTTGAAGGAGCTTCTGGAATGTCCGGTGTAGTGTTGGAGGTTATGATTATCGACGAGATGCAGCAGGTGGAGGAAAAGGGAGTTGTTAGTATAGACTACTGTGCAAATGGAGGATACGATGGCAATGATAATGGTTAAGGAGGCGTTGTTGCAAAGGGTGACAGATTTGTGGAAACAGTGTTGATTCAGAAAGAAGTAGTACCCACGTCGACCATGGTGATGGCAGCAAGATGCAAAGATATGTGCGAAACACTGTAGTGATAGTTATGTGATGGGTTGGCGATCGAGGCTGGAGGTGGAGGAGAGACCAGTGGAAGTGATGCAAACTATTTGAGCTCGATGCTATTCCGGCGATGGAGGTGGCGATAGACGAAGTCACCCGGCTGGTGTAGGAGACACTTGCGTTGCACCTCAGGAGATGCTCGATGAAATGTAATGAAGCAAGAGAGGTGATGCCAGCAAAGACGCAAGCTTTATATTGCTGAGGCCTATGAGGATTCTAGAGATAGCAGCACACGTGCGGCAACGAATTTCAATATTCTGAAACCAGTGTCGAAAGGACGGTGGGAAAAATATAGTTGGAAAGGCCATTGGGCAGAGTTGTTGGCAGGCTGTGGCAAGGAAGTAAATGAGAAAACAGAGGAAGTCCAGTGAGTCGTTTCAGATCCCTTTTTACTCGTGGTGTCATCTATAATTATAGTTATCGATTGTACTAGTATTGGAATAAAATACTCTACCTATTCGTAAAAATGCCACAATGAGGTAGTTAAAGTCTCTATCACATAATAAAACTTTTAATTAGAGACATTTTATTTTGAAAAAAAAATATCGTACATAAAATGCACTTCAAACATGTTTGAAATTTCGTTTTCGTATTTCGCATCAGATTCCAGCTTACAGAAAACCATATTGAATGTAACTTCGACGAGGTCCTTCTTTCTCCTCAACCTCAGCGCACTTACATTTCCATTTGTAAATGTTTGATCACAGCATGCATACACTTCCCATTGTAAATGTTTGATTACAGCACATGTACATTTCCCTTTGTAAGTATGTAACTGAGAGTACTCATACGGTGCACGAACTCTCTTGAGTATTCGCCCAAGAGCGGGGAACGTTGGTGTAGGAAGCCATGGAGAGCAACTGGTTGCAAGCACGCCTCTAGGGCGTTGGCCAACTGCTCGATTGCAGCGACGCACTCCCACGCGACGCAACAATGCCTTTGCACGCGCCGCGCCGCGCCGCGCCTCCTGCGCAAGCGCGCACCAGCCGTGCGACACACGGCTTGGAAACTGCCTTTCTCCGGAGTTCTGGAAGTTCGTGGAAGACGCGCTGCCCGGGAGGACTTTGAGTTCAGCGGAGAGGAAAATGGAGTATGCACCGAGCGAAACGCCACTCGACGCTGGGAACGCCACTCGCCGCTGAGTCCGCACATGCTCCCTGCATCGCATCACGCAGTAGCAGTGGCGATGTCACATTGGCAATACCTTCCCTCTGCAGCATCGTTGAACGGGTGGTTCTAGGGTAGAAGTGTCGGTGACGGAATTTCGACTCTACGAACTCAACCGAGTCGAAATGAGTCAGTGGAGGAGAATTCTAGCGGTCGACTTCTTTGTTCAGTCGTTTTCAGTGTTTTTTTCGATCGATACAATACTAGGGTGAGACGGTGTCCCGCTGGAGAGATACCTGGAGAAGGAAAACTTTGAAAGCCTATGTGTAAAAGTTCGTGCCGCATCTCACAATCCTATGGCGTAGGAACTCCGCTACCTCTGGAGATAATGGGACGAATAACCTGCGTAATTGACACGGCCGTAATAAATACTCTCTCTCTCTCTCTCTCTCTCTCTCTCTCTCTCTCTCTCTCTCTCTCTTTCTCTCTCTCGCGCGCGTCCGCGCTCTCTCTCCCTTGCAGACGATGGTAGATGGCTTATTTGTCTCCAAGAAGATAAGCAAAATATTTATGGTAAGCTAATTGTATGGGAGTGAGCACACTGATTTCACAAACCCACGTTCAAAGGGAAAATGTTGGAAGGGGTGAATTTTCAAAGAGCAAAATGTTCTCAGTGCTCACTTTGACAATCGTGATGTATGAAAGAACTCGGATTAAATACTTGAGACCAAATTAATTCCTGCGGAAGAATCCGTCCTTACCAGGCCCTATTCGGTAATCATTCTGCTGGAAATGACATAAGTAGTTATAACTGAGACCATTATTGTGTTGTATTCTCTTAGCGCAAATGAGAGAAGGAGAAATTGTAAGGAGAAAAAAGTAGTTTACAAAGATCACTGTTGAAACATATTGAATGTAATTCATAGAACTTATGTGAATGTATGATATTGTAAGCTAATTTGATCATCCGTGAAGGAAATCGGCAGTATGCGTGGAATATCCCAAATATCGCTGCGCCTATTTACGCGATAATCATGGTCAAGAAAAACATTAAAGTTAATTATTAAGGTCAGCTAGCGTTTAATGTATACGTTTTTAATAGCGTAGAGATATGTATCGCGGTAGAAAAAAGGTGAAATGATAAACACCAACTCTTCGTTTCAAGTGTGTTTATTATTTATAAATTCATATGAATAATTTTGTAAAATAAAAATTTGATTTGATCATGTATATGAATACACGGAACACATCCTTTCTTAAGACATTTTGTGAAAGTGATTGATTGGGGTATTCGTTTCTAAGAAGAAAGTCTTATTATTCATGCCAAGAAAAACAAAATAATGTACTTGACAATAAGCAGTAAACATTTTTCATATTACTTTAAATAACTTATCAGTTTATTACAATAAATTATGCAGCATCTTGTTTAATATAAGAATTAAATGATGATCATAATTATCATGTTCTGTGTAGAAGCCACTTGCAACCGATATTTCTCCATCATTTACGTGCAGCAGTTGTTTACTCCCAGAAATCATTAACGATGCTTAGGTTTACCCAAGTTCTTTTAGATTATGCCAAGTTTTTTTGGATTCTGTCACGGTTTCGTCTTTTGCCGTTGCTACGAGTTCGAAGTGCAGGTCTTGGATGTGGACTTTCAGGCATAGGCAGGACTAAGCCCGCCAATGTCACACGGTAGTCGACCAGGTTAATTATTCTCGACAGAGATTTAGAGCCTGACCCTTGAAGTTCAGCATTAACACATACAGCAGTGTCGTTAGGAAACATGCAAAACTCGACAAAGACAGAGTTTTTGGAGTAAATTTAGCCGTTTTATAATTTTAGCTATGAATTTATGTCTCACAGGTATACATTACAATTGGTATGGCGATGCTCGTGAAAAGTTCATGTTTATCGCATCACTTGCAGCTATTGTTAACCAAACTGCATGCGCATGCGCTAGAATACAGCTGACGCCATACCAATTCGTCAGTTGACGTCCTTCTCTGTGCGTGCCTCTTCCGTAGGCACTCCTATCAGATCGCTGCATTTTTCAACTTGTTTCAAAGCCTTGGCACGAACTGGCTTGAGGATTGTTGCCCTATGCATTAACCGGGAGTTTGTTAGAATTTACACCGATAACTACTGTTTAAATGTTTTTGAAGAACGCTTTTGTAACAGCAAAACATACAAGGCTGTCTTATATAATCTAGATTTGTTAGGTGAGCTTCATCACAAAGAATGCCGAAGTTGGGGTTATTCATTGTTCTTCAAATGAGGAAACCTGAGCAGAGGAAAAAGAGAAACGGTGGCACTCTTGCTTAATTTATTGATTGATGATTTCGGGTGCGGCAGCTGCTAAGGTCATTAGTCCCGTAAATGTAGGGCGTGTTATATCGCGGACGTGGCAGTTATCTTCCCTCGCCGAATGACGAGTTCCGGTGCCGAGTTACCTGTCGGCTTGTGGGGTTTTCCCTCCCCAGTCATCTCCCACCAGCAAGCCATCGCCGCAGCTAGGACACGCTCTGAGCTCCCGACATGTGTGGTAGTATAGTGCATGTAAGTGTACGTGTGTGTGAGTAATGGATGAGGATAAGACAAGAAGATGGAAAGATCGCTCGTAGTTCGTGGCCAGTTTGTTAGGGAACCGCTCCGGTATTAGCCTAGTGTTTATAGCAGAAACTACGGAAAATACCCATCAGAACAGCCGGCCGCTAGAATTCTCCACCAGACAGCGGCTGAATTCGATATAGCTAATGTCGAAAATCCTGTCACGGTCGGGACTCGAACCCTAGGACCTCCCAGTCTGAGGCACTGCACTGACACAGTGGCATGAAGCGACAATTGATGCCCTGAACCATCTAAGCAGGTCGATGTCGAAACGATGTAATATATTTAAAAATGATTTAGTTTATGTTCTATTACAATATTTTTTTGGATATTTGCTAACACGTATTTTCATTAAATTACATGCAATTGTCGTTGCACAAAAACGTGATACGTCTCAAAAATATCGATTTCACAAGAGAACGGTTTTCAGCCTTGGCGTTGCCTTTAATTTCGTGTCCGAACACAGTGTTTTACTCATAAACCAACTGTATTGAGAATAGACTGTGGCATTTTGACTACTTTTGTCTATTTGTTACTAAAAACTAGTGGTGCTACAGGGAATATATCAAGAGAACTAATCCTTGTTGTCGATGTTCACAATCTAAGACATTACGTCACAGACTTTTTTCTACAAATTTCAACTGTTTTTGAATTTTGATTTCTAGTAGTAAATTACAAAGCTGATATCAATTAGAGCTACGACGGTATTATACAAGCCATACAGCTTCTCAGGATTATTTTATTAACAAAATATAAATTTTATTTGCTGCAAGTCATAGAGTGAAAGTATTTGAATACATGTGCAGAAGAGATGCTTACTTTCAAAAATCGTAAAGTGATGTATGGAATGATGGAGGTGAAGTGATGTGTACCCCTCTTACACTTAAAACCCATCAACTGAGCACGTCGTGTAGTCACGAGTTCGACTTCTCAAGTTTTTTGTTCTCTGAAGATCTCAGTACTTTGGCATATTCATTTTTCTTAACTCACGGAGTCGTGTTCGTCCTCTACGTTCTTTCAGATATTTTTTGACACATTGGCTGCAACACGTTATGGTGTTGTTTCGTCGTCTCATTTGATTAATTTCATTTATACATTTTGGTCGGTTGCGGGAATTTCGATTTATTTTTAAGAAGAATTATAGCTGGCTTTTGTATTTATGCTACAACAACACATGCTTTCTCGTATTACTTTTATCGGTTACATAATATACCTTGTTCGTTGGCTAGCGTGCTCGCTTTCCACGGCGCAACCCCGGGTTCGATTCCCGACCGGGACGGAATTATAACTGTCTGCTTTCTTTATAAATATCACAGTGTCTATTAGCTGCGTGGCGATGCGAAAGCCCACTCTAAGGTTATGAAGATCAGTATATCCGATCGAGGGTTGTCGTCGTGCTAACCACACAAACCACTTATCCCATGGCCGAGACGCTGAGCCACCGCTGGTCGGCCAAGGCCCGTATCGGACTGTTGAGCCAAATGAGCAGGCAGGGCATAAGATAACAGTAATATTGCGTATTGTATCTTATGGATGCATGAGCCATCTCTTGGAAATCTTTCTTCATTAAACGAAGAGCAGCGAATTTACTTCTCGACCACAAAATATATAGGGTGTTTCAATGAGGACTTTACAATTTTGAAGCCTCGTATTTGTTTATTCTTTTAACTTTCTGACTTTGTTTTGGTGTCAACATTTAGCAGAATACATATTTTTTTCTTAACAAATTCAAATTTTACCTAAAAGGATTAGATGTGCCTTCCATTGGTCATGCTGCACATATACCATCTGATGTCTATGTCGTACCAAATCCGCTGCAGCTTGTCATGCTTTGAGAGACAAATTCTAGCTCTCTTAGAAAGCCTGGAAGGGTGGAACAAACGGTGTCCTTGATGAACCCTCAAAAGAAAAAAAACAAGTTGTGTTAGATCCGGTGAACGTTTGGTCCATGGAATATCCACATCTCGGCCCAAGCACCATGTTACATTCAACAAACAAAATTCCTTACGAGAAATCTTATCAGTTTATTTTCGTTCTTGCACCATTGTTAACTTGAATGGTTGGAGATGCAACCGTTTTCTGAAGTCTCGCCAAATAGCCAAATATGTTTCAAAATTGCCCAAATATCTCGACAGCTGTCGAGAAGTTCACCAGATTGATTTTATAGGACTGTTGTTAACAAAGCTTTGCCTCGCTTGCTCGAAGTCGTCAGACGCACGTGATCGACCAGGGGATTTGCTGTGTCTCTCCGTACATCCAGTTTCATTAAAACACTTATGCTACTGATAAACAGTAGGCCTACAGGGAGGATCTTTACCATACTCTGTGCGAATATTACTTGGCACAGTTGTCGCAGGCTTCAAATTTTCAAACTAAAACGCGCAGCGAGAATGGTCGGGGCCAGTCCAGGCAAGGACAGGCTCAGGACCGGTAAATCTTTTTTGAATTTGCTGGTAGTTCCTTAATTGCCACGATTCGGTACTAGAGTACCTCATGAGTCAAAACGTGATCTTTTTCCCTTCAAAATGGCGCCAAGACGTAGTTTCTGAATCTGAACTTACTAGTACTCGCGGCGCACCATTTAATACAGAATTTTGAGAAAGAACGTTTATGTGCATTAATGAATGCCCTGTATTATATTTAGGGATATTGCAGACTGGCGTCTAAGAAATAAATAAATGAATATTTCTTCTCACGATTCTTCGCTCTTCCCTCTCCAGGAGTCAATGAAACATGTTTCAAAATAAAGGTTTCTATCTTAATTTTCTATGTAAAGAAAAACATTCAGTGTCTCAGCTGAAGTAGTTATAACTATAAATCAACACATAAAATAAACTTGAAATTCAGAATGTCTGAGAAATTAATTTTAAAACAACATCAAACTACATCGATAAATCCTCCATAAAAAATCCTGGCTGTGCCACTCACTATAGCAAAGGGGCATATAATAATATGCCCTATTTTTTTATAATTAAATTTTTATGGCAAAAAAATGTTGATACTACTTGCAAGGTCCTAAAGAGGTGAATTGACTAGAACTTGTTCCAATCCATGCCTCGAACAAAAAGCCGCGGAATTTGAATTCGTATTGAGCACATGAACCTGTCGTTTCGTTTTCGCCTGCCTTGTCATGTAGGTTCTCGCGCTTTGCTGATCCCAGACCAAAAGAGTCTCCAATTATTGTGGTGGCGTTTAGTGGGTTATCGCAGAAGCACCCTTAGAAAAAAAAGAGTATGTGGCTTCGCCTGGATCAGCCCTAACTGTACTAAATAATAATTATCCTTGACACAGGGCAGGATCTGATTCTGTGTAAAAATGTGGATATAATAGCAAGGGCTACGATGCCTTGGCTTGCGGTGGATCTGTATGGGATGGACTCTCGTCTTGTAACCACTTCTTGGGTCTGTGCGTGAGGGTTGTGCTATTCGAGTTTCTGCTGAGATATTATGAATGATTGAATGTATTTTGAAAAGTTACCCTCGATGATGGAATAAACTATTCCTATACAAAGGTAATATATTTAATGTTTCAACCACTCTGAGGAAATCCCGCGATCTCAACCTCCAGCAATGGAACCCTCGTCGAATCGCGCCCCGCTTCTGCTCACCTTCACCTGCTCCTGGGCGGCTTTCGCCGGGCGCGCGTCCATTGGGTGGGTGGGCGTGACGTCACGAGACGGCGGCGGCGCCGTCGGCGGGCGTCGCGACGCCGCGGGCCCGCGAGCGCCCGAGGGGCAGTGCCGCCGCAGGCGTCTCCGCGTTCCGACGTGCGCCGCACACCCGCGCCGACGCGACGCCGCCAAGGACGAAGACAGTGCGAAGACAGTGCCCGGGCTCGTGGTGCGTGCTGTTGCGTGGAGTGCGGGCGCGGGCAGCCGCGGAAGGTCACCCGGTTCGAAGAGGAGGAGGAGCTGAAGGTGAGTGGCAGAACTTGTTGGGTCTTCCGCGTGACTCAGGCGACCCACGTGGGGAAGCGATGAGCTAATGGGTTGACCGCTGAGTGATCCGCCGCCGTAGGTCAGTGTGTAGTGGGTGGAGGGGAGTGACGTAGTGTGACTCACGCGGGGAGGTGTTGTGTGCGAACGTTTGAATGGCTTGATTTGGTTCGTTCATGTATCATCGCATCTTTTTTGGATTATGATGGGTTTTGTTCGTGGGATAATTGTGAATTGGGGAATGATTTTTTTTCGTTATTTCAGTGAGTCAAAAATTCTTGCTTTACACAAGAAAAAAATAAAATTCTATTATTAAATAATGCCTCCACTATTCCGGATATTGTTCACTTTACTACAGTTAAATTGCAAATAACATATCCATAACTACACTTATTTTATATACTACTATTATTGTATATTCACAACTACACTTATAACTTGCGCACTGATGATGGTAAGAAGTTGGTTGGCATATATTATTCGCATTCTGTAATTACTGTTCATGCAATTTTTTCTGCCCAAAATCAAAATTCTTTTCTGTATATTTCATAACTTTGCCAATCTTCAAATTCATTCTATTTCCAGTAAACATCGTCCGCTTACAATTAAACAACTTGTGTATTAATTTCTCCAAATGTTTCCTTGTATCACAACATCCCTCTGGGACGTTGTCCAATGAAACTGGAGAGAACCCGTGAACCAGTGACGCGAGAGCCGCTCGGCCGGCGGCCTTCGACCTTGCTAGTTTTTCTCAGGGCTGCTCCGCGGCGCCGCCTGTTCCTGTGGACTGCCTTGCCCCCTCCCGCTCCAGCCTACATCGGACTGCGCTTCGTGTTCGTGGGGCAATAAACGTGTAACACGCAACCAACGCGGCGTCTGGCAGCCCTAAGAGCGGCGTCCTCCGGGTTCGTGGCCGATCAATAATGTTAGGGAAGTCCTGTTCTAATCTGCGCGATAAGCTAGGTGTAAGTTTGCGCAGTCGTGATTGGGACCACCTAACAAATACTCTTTTGCGGGCGGCTATTACGTTTAATTACGATCAAAATGTTTCTAATTGGTTGCGTGGATGGGAGGTTGGTCGGAGCGAATTTGAGAAGAATACAGGCCCAATTAAAATTCTAGAATTGCTTGTGTTATTGCATTTTAATAAGCACTTGCCGACCCAGCTAACGCGGATGGCTGCGGTGGTTAATGTTGTGTGTTCGAGTTTCACGGCGGTGAGTTAGGAACAGCAAACTATGACGTGTCTCGTGGGACAATCTATTCTAAATCATCGTACATTGCCCAGGAATATTTTCTATTAGTTTTTTGTTCTTAGGCGCATATTTCTGCTAAGAATTAGGCACTTTTATGATCTTCATCCATGTGCTTCATTCCCCTTCTTTTACATAAACAATCTCTCTCTCTCTCTCTCTTTCTCTCTCTCTTTCTTGCTCTCGTTCTCTCTCCCTCTCTTTCTATCTTTCCCTTCTTCTCTCTACCTCTATCTTCCTATCTTTGCTCTCTTCTATCTCTCTCTTCCTGTCCCTCCTCTTCCCATCTCTCTCTCTCCCTCTCTTTCTATCTTTCCCTTCTCTCCACCTCTCTCTTTCTATCTTTCCCTTCTCTCCACCTCTCTCTTTCTATCTTTGCCCTCTCTTCTCTCTCTCTCTCTCTCTCTCTCTCTCTCTCACACACACACACACACACTCACACACACACACACACACACACACACACCTTACTCCGTTCTTGTGAACGTGATCATTTTTACACTCTCAAACATGACCACCGAAAAACAGATCACGTTCAGAGTAGGACTCTAGATCATTGTATCACTTCTTAGATTCGTCAATTAGGTTATACAACGTTAATTATGCAATGCGGTGTACCATGCCACTTGTTGATAGAATACACAGTAATGAGCAATAACAGATTGTAAAAAGTAACTCGATTTGAAAATGGAAGTCCTACGCTTGTTGAAGCAAACGAAGAAGAAGGGAATTTGAGATTTTGCACGAGTGTCAGTGACGTCAAGAACTCGTATCCTAACATTTATCCAAAAGACAATGAAATCACTGCTTCACTTGACAACATTCTTTTCTATTTCTGTTTCACGGTAATTATCGAGATCAGGTTCTTAACAATCTCGCGGGATGCTTCATTCTGCCCCCTTCCCCTGCCAAGCCACTCCCGTGACTTGGGGCCTTCATCTGAAGAAACGGTGGAATGTGTAGGGAGCCAGTTCGTAATCGGTTTAGGATGCGAGTGTACAGGATGGGTGGATGGTGGCTCTAGGCTTTTAATCAGATTTTGGTTCTGGCTTGGACCGGGCGTGAGCAACTAGCATCGTTAGAAAAAAAAACCCTCACTCGGTTGGGTTAGAACTGCCCGAACCTCAGTCATGATTGCCAACCGCTCACAGCTCACTGTCTTCATCGTGAATGGATTCTGGCTTCAGACGAAACTTCTGTGGAAGATATAGATGGCGTATACCGCAGAGGTGGAGGGGGCAGCGGATTGGGGAAAAAATTAATAACAGCTGGCGGGAGCAGGCGTTCTGTTAGCTGGTGGCCTCTCCGGCCGTTCTTCGCGTGGGCTTCCCTCCGCTTCTGAAGAGATTTGGATTATCTTGTTGGGACGGCAGTTAACACCACACTAAATTCTAGCAGCTGCTGCGCAGGTGGTTTCAAATGTGTTCAAGTTCTACGCCGTCTACCGAAAAAGGTGCGATGCTCGTAATAAAATGGAACTTTAATAGTTAAAAGAAGCTAGTTATTATTTCTTCCAATGGTTCTGGAAATATTCTGTTTGAAGGTATTTATTATTCCAAAATTATTAATTAAAATATGTATGATATTTATTTTTTTGTGATTTATACAATTCCAAAGATCGATTAAAGTTTTGCTTAATCCTTCATTTAAAAAAATGATTTATCTGATGCGGTTTTATTGATCCACTTTCTTGATTATTGATAAACCCTATTTCGATTGATCTTTTTCTCAAAACATTTATGTTTAGTAAAAAGTACATTTACGGGCAAGTTTTTCTTCATGTGCTCTGTAAACCAATACATGTAAAATACTTATAAACGAAATATTAAATGTAAATGCACTATATGCACGTTAACGTTCGGTATATTCAGTATTTCCATAGACGTGTGCACATGGGAGTAGAGAAACCCTGGGCCCCCTGAAATTTTTAAAACGAGCCTCGTATCCCTAAGCAATAAAATACATTGTAAATATGAGCAATTCCAGATTTCCCCCTTTCTTAACTTGCATCTTTGGGGAATTGGTTCACGACATTTGGAGAAGAAGCTCTCTACAACCATTTGTCAACCCTGTAAATGGTTAAATATAAAATAAGTTGGACTTATGTATTGTGTGATTTCATTATCCATGTGGAATATTTTATTTGTTTACTATAAAACGTCAAATGTAAGTAAAAAAATGAAAAGGGCGCTCACAGCCTCCTCCTCCTACTGGAGGCGCACACCTATGTGTTTCAGCGTTGTTCAGTCAATTTATCCCATTAAATATTTCATTTGATGTGCTTGTTCGCCAATATTTTTCAGTATGTTTTCCTCTGCTCTTCGCTAGTGAATTTATGAGGTCTTAATGGCATAACAATGGCATTGATCTGATTACTCATACCATGACGCAGACGGATGGTGAATGGTATCTACATGGAAGCTGCCAATAGGCTCTTTTACTGAGTCAACTGGGTCGCAATCAGCTATCCACGTATTAGTTCACGTTTTGCTAAAGACTTATTACAACCTCCTTAGTTATCGCTTATTTTTGTTCTTTAAACAACTATAGTATTGTTTAAACTGCGTAATATATTTTTTACTTTGAAATGTTCTGCTAACGTTTATTGTTTCAATTTATTCGAACTTGTTACATGTTATAGTAGAATGTTCTGATGTTACATTTGTAAGTTTTCCTTCATAAGTTATGTTCGTTATAATATTTACTACGACCCCTTGAAAAATATTGTAATATTGAATAAGGATAAATAGATATTTAAAACAAATACTGTTGTCGCGTGTCGCATGTTTCCACCATTGTTTATTTTCACAGAGGTACTTCGGGCGCCACATGTCCTTAATTTGATCAAATTATTTTATTTTTCTTGTATTGTATAATTATAATATAATTATTGAATTATTATATTTTATTTGTATTGTGTCGGTACCAATCGCCTTGGCGTCTCGGTCTATCACAAATTACTTTCATCAGTTTGTCGACACCTTTTAGTCATTGACCTTGCATTCACATTTCACGGTACCTTTCAGAAAAAGACCTTTTTTATGTAGAACATTCTAACACGCTATTTGCGTAATTTCATAAGCTTCACGAAGGATGAGCGTCATTGACCATTCTGCCATAACGCTTTCTTTATGAAGAAAGTGAGTTGTTCGCGATCATACCTTGGATTCGGACAATCCTATTACAATGGTGTGATTTTTTTTCTTGCTTCGTACTTGATCCAATAATTAGAATGTTGATACGTATTGTTGATTATGCAAATTACGTTTTTCTAATTAATTGAATTTTTTTGATTGTAATCAATTAAAATAAAACTAAAGGAAATGGAAATTTAAAAAACGAAAAAGAACATTCAAAGTGGAAATTCGACGATAAAGTTTGTTCTCTCAGACGGTAAAATTAGACTTTATAAATATGGAACTTCGGTGCTATTACTTCCAGTACTCAAAAATGAAAATACTTGATTACTCGAATTTTTGTTTTCCATCTCTCCTTCCCAATATCAGAGTTCTCCCTTGAATATTTTCTCGCAGCAAAAGTTCGACGCGCGCGTGCGAGTTAGGGACGAATTGGCACATTGAGCCATTGTCCTGAGTCGGCCACATTCCTCGAACCCCGCCCTCGGAATGTCCAGCGGTCAGAAGTTTCGTATTCCCGCGCGCACGCACTGCAGGAAGCGGAGTGGCCGGTGACATACAATAAGCGCCGAGAGAGGGCGTGAGCGCGCGCCTGCAGCGGCCCCTTCGTCGGCGTGGAGCGCGCCCCGCGCGACATTCGATTCGCCGCCGAGGCCGCCCCAGCCCGCGCCTCCCGCGACGCAGTGGAGGCCCTTTCATAATGCAAACGTAAACAGAAGCACTTACAAGCACAATACGAAACGAGTGAGCTTAGAGATTGTCCCGCTGCGACGGGGCCCCGCTCGCGGAAATGCTTCGAGGGAAACCCCCATAAATCAACGTGGAGGTCGGCGCTGTTCCGACGGTGGCCCACCGCCACCTCTCGAGATACAACATGCACTACACTTATGGTCATGATGACCTAAACCGTTGGCGCTCCCTGAAACAAACACAGTCGACTCCGGATTCAGTGAATTTCTGGGAACTATCATTTTCGGTTCACTATATCGGAGGTTCACTACATCTGATGATGTCAAAATAAAATAGAATTTCTTCACAAATATTGAGTGTATTAATATAGAGATAAAGCAAAATATATTTACTGCACGAACTGAAAAATTAAATTTCATTATTTTTCTTTAAAAAGTCAATTACTTTCAATTTATTTGCTTCATACATTTTTCATTAGTAATTTCTGAAGGTTCTTCTCCAGAATTCGTTCTCTCTCCATTCTTGATTCTGCATTGTCCACTGTGTGTAAATGTCGTAATGTAGTCTTGACACCCTTCGATGCTTGTTGCACTGAAGGAAGTTCCACACTTCAAAGGCCCTTGTACTCGCCAAATGCACACGAGATAATTTCGGTAGCGGGATGGCGCAAGCGACTAAGGAAATTGATCGCTTTTCCGCCCGGCATGGCGGGTATCGCCAGGCGGTGGGGCTGTGACAATCGCGCGCTTCCTGTCGCCTATGTATAACACTACGCATGTTGACCCGCGGAAAATCAAGTAACATCAAGCTTGAAACTGAAGGAAGAAATTGCGTATCGCCACCGCCAGTTGTAGCCCACGCAGGACACGGCTTTGGTTTCCGTAGTGAAAATGAGTGGCATATGGTCATCAAGGTCCCCATTCCGGGTTTGCTACCTTCACCTCAGGAGATACTTCTTTCATTATGACCTTCAGTCGATATTTTTTTCAAGCTACATAATGTTGGAATTTGTGGAACGGAGACGATATATTATTTTCAAGGAAAGGATTCATTTCCTGCAACCGATGTCCACTATAACCGAGGTTCAGGTTCATTATAACCGAATTTTCTTTTGCTTATTTGTAAAGTAAGTGAAACTGATCCAGTGACGTAAGTGCACTATAACTGAGGGTTCACTTATCCGAGTTTACCATTACCGGAGTCGACTGTATTCACACTTCATTGCCCGTCATGGCGGCGGCAGCCGTGGCAATGTTGGCTGCGATGATTTGTGACGGACGCCGCAGTGGAAGTTTCCATCGCATGAGACACTATGTAGTGGCACACCGATTTTGATGGTTGTACACTCCCCTTCGTGTTTCAGAATTGAAATATCAAGCATTGAAGAGTTCATGAAAGCGCTTTTTGTTGCCGCAAAATTCGTATCTGCTATTAACAAACTGGGGTTCCTGATCAGTATTTATAAATGGCGCCCTGACCACGCCATCCAGCTGTTTTTAGCGGATACGTTTTTCCTTCTAGAAAAATATTGACCATTGACCATTGAAATAATGACCAAATATTTCACACACTTTGTACTACACGAATTTGTTGAGAAATTTTGATTTCTCAATTAAATGGACTATCAGTTTTTTTATCGGTATGTTTTCAGAGTTTTGTTATTAAACATTTATTATAAACTCAATCTGTTGATACATGTGAACAATAAGTAAATTTCTTGACTTACATAACTAACATTGATTGTAGATGATACCCATTAATGAAGTTGATACAAGTATAAGAACATTTCAAAATGAGTATGGCAAGTCCAGAGGCTTGAATTTTTGAAGACGTTATCTAGCTGTATATACTGGTTGGTATGAAATTCTAATTTGTTAACATATTTACAACTACAATTTTATATTTCTTCATTAACTGTTGGCATAAAAAATGGTTTCCGAGTGGAGGGAAGTGTGTGTAAGCAGAAGAAACTAACGTGAATGTAAAAACCTGATGGGAATTTGTAATTAATTGTTGCGATTAACGGCTTTAATTTGTGATTATCGGATTAACGTAATTCTAAAGTTATCGAAACTAATTTTTTCCCATTGTGATTTATTCTTCTGTGTAATAGCTATAGTTGCATACTCGCTAGAGTCGCTTTTACTGTTTACTTTCAGTCTCCAAAGTCTAAAGCGACTATTTCATTCGAACATATTGTCAAATACTCCTCATCGCTAAATCCAAAATCTAGCAACAATATTTGATCCTTCGGTATCTTATAGTGTACTTAACAAATGAAATGCCACCGAGCGAAAGCTCATTAGCAGAAAAATAAATATTATTATTATTATAAATTGGGACGGGATGGTAAATTGGGAATTTGTATTGTTCGTTTCAACGTAATAATAAATGTTCGTTACTTAATTTTTTTTAAACTTATGTGACGTCATGGATACTCACAGCGACCACAGACACAGAGCTTTTGTATAACAAATATATTTATTAACAGAAAAAACAAAACAAAATATATACACTTAATAATCTACTAAAACCCTAGCTCTAAGACCTACTATCCCCTGATCGCGGGAGGCGATCAAAAATCCGGATTAAGATTGGTTTTGATTGTTGCATTCGCCACTCTACTTTTGAAGCGCGCACAAAGCCTAGCTTCCGTGACGGATTGTCACGCTGGGACACAAAGTCGCGTTCTGGCGCACCAACGGCTGGTTTTGCCATCGCATTTCGCAGGAGCGATCTTATTCCGATAGAAGGCCGGTGCTGAATTCGTGGCACTCAACCACTCTGCACCTCGCGGAGCACGCACACAGCATTCGTCCTCCCCGTGACCGCATCAACCCAAGGACATGAAAGTCCGCAGGGCCTCGTCAAAACTAATCGGACGTCCAAGCCTCGCGAGCCTGGCTCGCATATGCACCGTTCTGGTGGCGCAAGTTTTGTTGCACACGCACGAGGTCTCCCACCGTCTCCAAGACCTCCCTACTTGGCTCTGTACACTCGTTATATAGCGACGCCCACGTGACCTACTACGTCACGCCACCCCCCTCCGCATGTTATAACATGGAAAAAAGCTTCCGTATAAGCCGGAAACTCCCAAAGCCTTGTGTTCTCCCGTTTCAGAACGTTCTTCCCTTTTTCGCGTTTCTTCCCTTTTACGGAAAAACCTTCTTCTGTGGCAAGGCTAATCCTTGCCAAGCGGCTCCCCAAATAGATTGCCACCGAGGCACGCTGGCTTAATACGTTACACTTATGTAGCAATTGCCTCTGGCGTGGTGGCGTGATATTGGCACCGGTTGAAGTTTTCACTTGGCGAAGCGCTTCCAGTCGGAAGCCAGAGAGGCAGCGTGCCTGCGACGGAAGTGCAGGGTAAACGCATCGTGGGAGGATGTGCGCTTGCATTTTCTCTACTCGTTACCTTCCCACCAGATACTAATTTTAACTTTTCGCTTATTAATATCGATTTATTCCCACCGTGTGCAGGCGCGTTATCCTCTATTCAGCGTTTCTTCTTTATGCGCACGTTCGCTCTCTTGTATTTCTAGCGAGTTCTTAAGAAATATGATTATCGTTTCACTGTTAACTTTCTTGGACTTTTTTCAAGTAAAAAGACAATAAATGTGAAATTTTTATCTATGGGCTAATGTTATTTTATTATGTTGATGTATATGAAGTGTAGTTATCTTAAATAAAAGGGAGGAATATCGAAATGTGGTCAAACATAGATAAGAAAGAACATTATAATTCATATTGTGACAATTCTAACAGGTGTAGTACAATACAAAATCCCCATAAAACGCAAGAGTACGTAATATTCACTTGAAGTAATTGTAATAAAAAACAACTAACTTTAGTAATGACAATATGTGTTTCATATTAACTTCGTTTTTTGGTCAAATATTTCTTTTAATTTTTTACATTCATTAATATCCTCTCATGATAGTGTTGCTTATGCAGCCTTGCCCCTCTCTGGCTCTAAACTCGAGGTATCTCTTAATTTACTTTATTCCTACTTTCTTTTTCAACACATACTCATGATACTCTATGTCCAATGTTACCTGAATTTATATTGTTTTTCTGAACGTATCACTCACCATTTGCCTTAGTTATATTTCTTCCGGAGAATGAAATACAGGAAAAGTATAAAGGGCGACTTTTAATTGCAATGTGACTGCCTTGTCAGCGCCATGTTGGAATTCACAGAAGAACGAGAAGTGTGAACGATCGAAGTCAGTTCTGGTCTTCCAAATTTCTAATGTCTGTATTATTCCTGTTGGGAAATTGGAACTCTAAATGTCATATCATGATCATTCACATAACTAAAATTCCTTAAGTGCCTTATTATTCGAGTAGATTCGTTTTTATTAACATTCCTTCCTCGTGTTCTTAAGATACGAGTAAACCATTAATTCGATATTATTGTGCGTGAATGTTAGCTGTAGGACCCAATTACGCATCTTTATTTGTGAGAATCGTAGCCGCTCAAGGCACGAAACAATCCCCCTGGAATCCGAAGAGTCCCAAGGGCACGGGGACATCAACCGACGCGGCGCTCACCCCGGCCCCGCCCCCGCGACATACCAGAGCGCACCCGCACCCGCGCACAGCACACAGCGCCACGGCGCGGTGCGGGGCGGCGCGGGGCGGCGCGGGGCGGCGCGGGGCGACGTCCCTGCGTTTTTGTCGCGCTCCGTCGCTCGCCGCCGCGCCCCGAGTGGGGTCCCAGGGGCAGATAGGCGCTGTGCACACAAACACTGCGCCCCGCCCCCGCGCGCGACCAGCGCCCCCGCAACGCCACGCCGCCTCCGGGATTAATAACAGAGCTGGCGAAGGAGAAGATGCCGCGGCCGGGGAGAGACTGTGGCGAGGAATTGGATATTCCAAGGGTATCTTCAGATTGAAACACTATATTCATGTTGTAGTTATCTTTATGTAACTCTTGTTCGCTGGAAATTTGTTTCTTACCAACCATCAATGTGGACATTCACCGACAACGATTGAGGCATTCTTAATCGTTACAGTACAAATGAAAGTACTTCGGTCATTCCCTAGAACGATACTTAGCAATTGGTTATCTTCATTCTCAAAGTAAAATTATTCACTTAGAATGTAAACAACACTTTTGAATTGGTATCCCTGAATGTTTCGTAAAGATCTTCTTATATTATCCTCTGGGTATTTCTTTGTCAAATTGATTTTATTTCCACTCATTATTAGGTTTATTTTATATTATGTGCCTCCACTTCAATAGAAAGAAAAGAGTACATTGTTTGTTTCACTAACTCAATTTCTACTACAGTACATATATAATAATTTCTCTGAATATTTGTTTAAACTCCTTTGTTTGCTGTTTTTCTTGGAATATGTAGCGGCAACGCGAAGTTGAAATAACTTATATCCACAACAGTCAGATAAACGGACAAGTTCTTTTGAATGCGGCAATAACAGGTGTGGGAGGTTAGGATGCAGAAGTACAATTTCATGAGATGCGGAAGAACGTGTGCACGGAAGTACTCATGTGCAACGTAAACACGATGCGTGATATAATAGTGAATCGTGCCGACTTCACATTAATGAATAAACAGAAATGTGAGAGAATATTTATCTGTTCAAAAATCTGAATATACAGCGACTTTGTGATGCCTGTCTGGACTGAGTGTTCTTCGGTGGTTTCCCTGATCACTTCCTGCCAAATGGGCGCAACACGGAATACAGACGCCACGGTAAGCGAACGATCTTCCTTGACTCCCCACCATTTCCTTCTATCCGGAACGATACGCAATAGAGAGTACATCCCGTACATACCCCCTTTTATAATATTGGGATGCGCCGTCGTCGAAAAAAAGAATATGAGAGATGAGAATATGAGATGTATATGGGCTTGCTTGTTAAAAAAAAAACTGTATGAAACAAGCATCTACCTTTGCGGGCATATTAATACCTCCAGAGTGACTCAGAGCTTCCATCGGTCAGATCCTCAACGTGTGTCGTAATTTTCATAATTCCCACCATAAAATATTTTTTGAAGAGGAAGTACCGCGGTTTGTTGTGTGCTGTCCTCGCGATTCTCAACCTGTGAGTCACGAGTGCTAATGATCGCCCCTATTACACTTCTTCTTATGACTCATGCTTTGTGATCCTCCTAATTAACAGCACGTGCGGAAATACACTGGGGATAACGCACTGATTCCCACGGGGAAATGAATAATACATCTTCAAAGTGCATTCCCTCTTTATTTTTGACTCATGCTTGCCTTTACGTATGACGAACGAACTCATAGAGCCGTGTTGTGTTGACAGTAATAATTTAATTTAAGGATTCAAAGTTGCTACCCATATATTCAAAATTAGCCATCATTTTCTCTACTTTTCAACAACATAATTGATGAATAACCATTATATTTTTTACGTCCTTCATAAGACAGGAAAAATTTTGTAGTTGTTATTTTGACTTAGATTCTATTTACTAGAAGTACGGAAGCAAAGGTTCCCAAAAACATGTTAAACTAATTTCAATATCTCCAAACCGATGATCTTCAATTTTTGTAATCCATAAAATTCGATACAATGAAATAAATTCAGATGACATAAATGAAAAAGATGATCCGCTAAGAAACCAAAATGAAAAAGGGACCATCTAATACTGGAATGTTTCATTACGATTCAAGTCTGTATATTCAATATCTATAATGATCCATTATAGTTATTAAATATATAAGTATTTAAAGGAAAGCTATGTAATAAGTTATGTAAATTAAAGTAATAAAAATGTAAAACTTCTAGAATCGTAAAGTACAGTATGTAAAATAAAGTGATCGTTTAGTTGAATTTGATTAATCAATATGCAGTGAAGATGTAAGTTTGCGAATGTCTAGTACTTTTTTTTTATAAATCGAAGATTCGAATTTTCCATCTCCAATATTTATCTATTTACTTTCTATTTGAAAGAAATCATTATTTTGTGTTTTATCACAATACTTTACCGTCTTCATATTTAAGTGGAGACATCTTGTGACACGAAGAGGCTTCATTTATGAAATATACACCATAATTATGTTTTATGTTTTTAAAATATATTGTCGTATTTAAAGCTAAGTGTAATAATTAAACTAGGCGTTGTATGCTCTCTGTGAGAGAATCATCATCCAAAAACCTTCCTCCTATCCACAGCGGAGCGACCAAATGCATGGGGAACTGGACTTTGCCCCAGGGCGTCCATTCATCCTGAACGGAGGCTGGTTGCACGCGTGTTCTCCCACATACGGGAGCACGCACCGATCCGTGACTGATGACCTCCTAGTCGGCGGACTGGCGTCGCCGCCGCCGCCGCATTCAGACGCTCAGCGAAGGGTTTTACGACCGCTCTGCGCCGCGCGGTGCACCGGCCAAAGGGTAAACACGGCGCGAGACCGTCGCGGCTGCACGACGCGGACGGGACGTCGAACTCTGTTTACATCACGTGGTCGCCGCCCCCGTCCCCGCCGCTGTCGCCGTCTCCATCGCGACCGCTCCCACCTACTACTTCGCCGTACATGCTTGCCTTCTTCTTCTGTGTCCATCCACGGTTTCTTTAGTCGGTTCAGAGCTAGTGCTGCCTGTTGACAAGGTCCACTATCACCTCTTCCACCACCATCATCACCGACACCCCGATCACAAGCTCTACCACCTCTAAAACATCCAGCTCTACCAACAGAATCTCCATCTCCATGACCACAATCACCACTACCACTACAATCAGCATTACCCCAGGCTTGCACGCGGGGAGCGCGGACACCTCGCACTTGTCTAGCGCCCCCCTCCCCCCTCTCCACTGCCCGCGCACCGCTTACGGAGTACTCCCCCGTGCGGCCACATTTAATCTCTGCGAAGGCTTTTGCATGGCCGGTGA
>BOPP01000021.1:2839986-2875748 GCA_017312745.1 Gryllus bimaculatus
GTTTATCATAGGTACTACCACGAGTGCTTTGGAAATTGTCGATAAATTCTCGACTTGCGAAGCGAGGGGGCACTTATCTGAGAATTTCCAAAACACTTGTGGTATTTAATAGGACTCTTCTACGAGTGAAATTATGTCCAACAGAGTTCCAATGTGCGCCAAATATTAACATTAACTGAAGTCTATGTGAAAATCACATGCGACACAGCGATCGATGTAGTATTCCGCCACCTAACAGAGATGAGTCACAGTTTATGATTGGTCGGTAGGAAGAAGAGATAAGAAATATCGGATAGAAAAAAGTGATAAACTTTTTGAGACACACCGCCCGGTTTGGGGCATTTTGTATGTAACACTATTGGTTTCAATTTCTCGAGTGGAATAGTCACAATATAACCCGTTTAAGAATAATCTTGAGGAGAAAGACACGTACTCTGCCAGAGAAGTAATTTTCGTGTAGCAACATAATGTAACTGTTGAATATTAATGGTTTAAATATGAACAATCGCTTTGTAGAAGCCTAGTCACAAATAAAATACAATGACTGAATTTTCAGAAATGTCTCTATTTGCAGCAACGAACTACATCACGTGAGTAAAACCATAAATTGCAATGAACAACAAAATAAACATCATGAATAATGAGCACGACTGCCAAGAATCAAGTTATCATATAATCAAAGAAAATTGATAACATGGAGCAGATATAGTTGTTACATACAGGTAACTTCTTTAGTAGAAAAGTAAGTGCTAAGCAAAATAATTTATAAAGTTCTTAACCATAGTTCAATTTTGTTTAATTTTCCTGGTATATACTAGCATACATTTTTTTTAGAAAGAGTCTCAAATTTAGATGAAAATAAACTCATTTGTGGACGCATGTTCTCGTACGTAAAATGCAGGAAAATTACGACGTCTTTTCCCTTCCCAGGAAATGTTTACAAAATGCATACCACCAGAGTGAAGATGGATTGAATGATAACAGACGTATGTTAGGAATGTGTTTGTTATTAGAAGGGGACAGTGTAGGTGAAGAATGCTTGAAAGTCACACTATCCAGGAAATTTTTGTAGGCCCTAAACGAAAGAAGTGAATATTTACCTTACTAACTTTACATATCATCTGAATGCGAAACACGCTCTAGGCATTTGTAGCGCTCTCCGTCTGAAAGACGGCTTTGAAGAAACGATGACAGACCGAGACCTGGCGAAGCTACGCCTCATCGAATCCGGTTCTGTGCATGCGTAATGGGATGCTTTGCGTTAATAGTATCTTTGGTACGCATCTGCTCGATCCATCTGCATGCCAAAGTAGTAGAACCTGGGGGACAAGTGAAGCCGCCCGCCTCCCTGAACTTGATAGGGCTGGTTTTGCTCTCGATCTATGCTTTCGTTACTGTAGTATCTAGCTTTGTGGGTGAATCGCATAACGAGATTTTTGACCGATTCATTCGTTTAATGATAATCAAAAGAATGTGATTTAAATAGGACCACTAATTGTTTGTTGGCTTTTTGTACCAATATTACCCAAATATGTTGACGTTTCTTAGGTATAAAGTTTGTGAATGTATAACGTCTAAATGTTTCAATGAGCTTGTATAGGCGAATTACTTGGAAAGTTTTGATCAAATATAGTATAGTCACAATGTTGCAAGATTGTGGGAAAAATGACGAATCACAAATATAGCTTGATAAATAATATTTTGCAATCATTTTAAAATGACACTATTTTTGTGCTTCGTTACCCTACAGACTATGGTACGGTATACACATTTTTTTTCTCGTTTATACTGTGTCTTTTTTAGAGGAATATTAATGCTTATCATGTTTTCATAGAGGTTTCCATGAAGTTTTGATCTCTAAGGAGATAGAAAAATACAATTTAATAAATTATGAATGTGTTTTTCATGCTTTATTGTATTTACTCAACAGATATGAGCTCATAGCGTTGAATTAACAGCATTTTACCCACATGTGACAGTCATTTCCTTTCTTCGTATTGGATTTCAACCTGATGAACTATTTTCTTTGGATATACGGCGTTTGTTTAAAAAGGTATGTTGCTTTATACCCAATATAACGATAGGAATAATGTATCCTGTCTTCACCTTAAAACATTTGAATCATATTTCTTTACTCAATAGTTTTGATTTTCATATTGTGAACAATTTATTTTTCACTAATTCGTAGAATTGGTAAAGGTTTTGTTTAATAAAGGGAACAATTTATTGTATTGAATGTTATTAGGGCATATAAATATGAATTTATCATACATATCATTGTGTTAACTTAGTATTGGATAGTATGCTATTAATAATTTATTTATCCAATCGGTTGTTTTTTGGGCCATTTTAGACCATTGGAAGAACAGAGTTGATTAACCAATCGAATTGGATCATTGAAGAACTACGAAAACTGTTCCGACTTCGTAATTAAAAGTGGTGTATCATGGTCAGAATTTGACTTTTATATAAAACCCATTTCTTCAGCAAATGTTTTTACATTTTCAACAATTTGCTGTATTTGTAAGTTATCGTACCTGGGAAGAATTTCCGTTCTCTTCCTCTTTACACAGTGCTCCAAATATCATCTGGTGTTATTGCCCATTTCCCTCCCGAGTTGTGCTGTAGTTGGTCGTATACGACGGGACATGTAGCGGTAGGCGTGCGTTCCTGCAGGAAGGCGAGGCTGTGACGGTGACGGCAGGGGGCGGGGCGAGGAGGTGGGGAGGGGCGGCTGTCGGGGGCGGCCCGGAGGAAGGAAACAAGCTGCGCACTTGGCGGTCACGTGCGGTTGCAGGAAGGGCGCGCGCGCGGCGCGCGGCGAGGCGCCCGCCAGGGCGAGGTGCCGGTGCGGGTGCCTGACCCGCCGCTGCTAGTGGTGTTTTGTTGTGCGTGTTGTGCCCTTCCTGATCTTGCTTTTACTTGTAAAAGCTCTTCTCATTTTTCTTCTTCTCCTTCTTCTTCTCCATCTTTTTCTTCGTCTTCATATTCTTATTCTTCGTCATCGTCCTCTTCTTCTTTGTCTTCTTCTTCCTCTTCGTTTTCTTCTTGTTCTTTGATGTTTCCTGTTTTCTTTTCCTCTCCTTCCTTTTTTCTTTCATCATCTTCCTATTTTCCGTCTATGCCGTTTTGTTACTTTCTATCTTCTTATTGTATTTTTTTTAAATTCTTTGCCTTTTTCTTTTCTGTATCTTTCTTCTCTTCATAGTTTTCGTTGCACTCTCTGGGTCAATGTCATATGTTTCGTAACTGCATAGTACGTATGTGATCATCAATCTGTTAGTTTTAGTCACTTCATTTTGCATCATTTGCTATTTGTTGTGAAAAATGGGTTTGTGGTTCGTTGTCATGAAATTCAATGTTCTTGTTGTTGTTTTCGTTTTGCTACTATCTTCACTGTTAGCGACATTCATATTTATTTCCGGGCAATAACAAAGTGTGCTTTCAATCTCGTTGCACCTATGTGAGGTTGTGATGTATTGTTCTTCAGTTCCCGCTAGTAGTAAATGGTTGACGAGTAACCGTAGATAAGTATTTTTTATCACTTGCTGATTTTTAGCATTTCTATGATTTTGAGAGATAATACTCGTACATTAATGAAACCTATTGTTTTCTCTAGACGCGGTGAGACAATTATTAAGAAACGCGGGTGATAATAGCCTCTACTAGTTGTTATTTTCACGAATATATTTCGAAATGTATTCCTGTTTCAGTCTCGCAACATGACCTTTCGACTTCTTTCGGAATTGCGCAGACTTTGAAAGAAAAAGGAAATAATGTTTCGTCTCAATAGAGTGCGATTTCAATGTAGTGCAAGCTCTCAGTTCTCAATCCCAACTTTCGAACTCTTGTATCCTTGGAATAAAATTCAGCCCATTACAAACCGCCGTTACCGTTACATACAGTGCCAGGAATTGTTTCCAGGAAAGGCTTTGTCACTTACTCTGAGGAAAGCCAATCCGTTACGTTATGGTTTGGAAACCGCTTGCCTTGTCTAAGGTTCGCGCAGGTGGTCTGTGGCGATGCCCGTTGCGAACAGCACCGCAAGACACGAGAAGGGAACCAATTGGCACCACGCGACGTTAATCGTGATACATTAAAACATATCTCACCATAAATTAAATCATTAATTGAAAAAAGTGCGAAAAAAATACGAAAAAACAAGACTTTTTTACTGCACTCGGAAATTCAATATCGATATGTGGGATTTGAATCGCTATAAAGTATAATTACACTATCTGCAGAATTCGTCATTGTATTACTCGTATTATATTACAGAAATTACTTTTATGCCAATGTGTATCCATTTTCATTCTTGTAAGATGCTCTCCAACAATTCATAATGAAAATAATACGAATGTATGGTTACAATACACTGTGAAACTAGCCATCTAAATTTTTTTTGCAAGAGGAATATGGCATGTTTCCTCCTTTTACGAAAACGTATTGTCACCTAATGTCTCAAGGATATTCTGTCAACACAGCCGAGACCACCGACGGCTAGAATATTTTTACATTCAAACAAGAAAAGTCATTAGATAATAAATAATAGACTCGTTGCGCCGAAGTTTTCATTAATATCACTTGCCAATATCTCATTCAGTTGTAATACTTCATTAAAATAAATCTAATATTATCAATCTTATTAATTATATAGATATACATATTAATCGGTTAGTATATTAAGAATATATACATAATAAAGAATATATTTAACACTGGTAAACAAGGAAGGAATAATTCCGATAGTTGCTAATGCATAAAAAATTGCAATTGTTTTATCCCATTTTGCACGATGTAGTTGACAAATCAAGCCATTCGAAATTACTTGATTGAAGAACACTACTTTTAGAAACTTTGTAATAAGTTAAGAATATGTAATTCTCTCGCTTTAAACTTTATTTTTTCCTCTACTTAAATTAATTAACGAACGATCTTCAAAGAAGATAAAGGTGCCTAAAGGCAGTTACGTCAAACAAGAAAATCAAGAGCGCTGTCAAAATGGATTACTCGAAGAGAAAGTGGCAAAATAAAAGAACCGAGAAAACAAAAAAAGAAAACGGATGCGAAGGAATAAAGATAATGAACGTACACAGCTTGATATCTTTATGTACTCCAAATAAATTAACGCAATCACGATAGGCTCCAATCCGAAAAACGTGACCCGCAAAAACTAGAGTGAAGAAGAGACGAAAGACCGTGCCGCACAGTGGACCGGAATGGCACATTGGACGCTTATAACACATTTGCTCTTATTTCAACTGGCAAATAATAAACATATACGTATAATGTGTATAAATAAATATAATATCAAATTAAATAATATAATGTAAATGCATCAAAAACATCTCAGTCGAGTCTCGCCTTTAATCCATAGAAAACAAGGCTATGTGATCCTTTGCCTTACTTCCGGACAATTAAACATAGCTTAATATCGTTCTAATAAATATTAGATATATGCTATAGTATGTAGTGTCTAGAACTATTTTTCAAAAAAATAAAACAAAGTTCGGTTTTAATTGACTCATTTCTAAGTGATCAGTTGTACATTCAGTGGTTATTTTTGTAGTGATTTTTCATGAATGATACTTGCCGAAATACTTCTCAAATCACTTCGTACTATCCAAACGTCTAACAGTAATCCTTGTTCTTTTACTATTTTATCACTTCTAATATACAACTTTAGTTGTGTTCATCACTTAATCGTTTGTTTTTTTTCATCTTATTTTTCCCGAAAAGGACTTACGACTTTAGTCTGAATTCAGAATCTTATATCCATCTTATTGATCTTCCTTGAGCATACAAGATCCCAAGAGATACTTTGGGCACCTACCATCAGTTTATCTAATGTTCTTTAATCAGTTTGTTCCAGTTTTCAATATTTTGTCAATCATAGTGTTTCACTATTACCTGATGTTATTATTTAATTTTTTCTACTGTATTACGTCGCTGTCCTCCGAAAATTCATTTCTATACACGCACGTGGAGGAATAAATGATTGGTGGACCAAAATTTTATTCGAGTAGCATTCCACAAATTCCACGGAAAAAGAAAAATCTCAGAAAAAACAGCATTGAAAGAGGATTATCTGGATTGAAAACTGTAGTTTGCAGCATCGCTGAGCAAAGGTTCCATGGTTAGGGTCCCGTCGGTGGCGGATTTTGGACACTAGCTAGATCGAATTTCCTGTTTGGAAGGGAATTCTAGCGCTCGGCTGCACCAATCGATAGTTTTCCGTGGTTCCTCCGATCAACACCAGACGAACGCCGGATGCCAAAGCAGTCCGTGGACCGCGTGCGATCTTGCCTGCCTCATCCTTGTCTCTTTTCCCCTTACGCAAACACTTACACTTACACTTACACTGGCATGTCGTACGCTATCCTACCTGTCGGAAAACAAGGTAGGAGCTTAGAGATGTTCCCGGCTGGGGTGGTTCTCCTTTAAGATTGGTAGATGGAGGAGGAAAATCTCACAAGCCGACGTGTAGGTCGAAACCGGTTCTCTTTCTCTCTCTTGTGAGAGGAGGTCACCGATTCCGCCAGGGATTATAACATTCACTTCTGTTGGAGGACCAATGCCCTACGTAGTCGACGCTTCCTCATTTAATGCTGGTTTTTTTGGGTCTACCTTTTTCCGTTCTATGCTACTCGATTAAAATTTTGGGCCACCAATCACCATTCATTCCTCTACGTGCGTAAGTCGACATGAATTTTCGGAGGACAGAAAAGTGTGGCAATATAAAGAAAATGAAATAATAACATCAGGGTATAATGCAACTCTATGATCGACAAAACTTTGAAAACCGGAACCAACTGTTGAAACAACATTGGATAGACAGATGGGAGGTCCCCAAAGCAGCCCTCGCGTTCTCGAATGAATGCCTTATTTTACGTGGCGAGACTCAGGCCATAAGGCTCATTCTTCCGTCTGACCACGCAAATTTTGCTACGTTCCTTTCACCAACTGGCAGAGAAAGGAGGTATTTCTTGGTCGAGAAACAGGCATTTTGAATTTAGCTCAGAGGGGTCATTTAGGCTTGAGGATCTTTTACATGCAAGTAAATCTACTAACATGGGACAGCCGGCTTTACTTCCCCTCCGAAGGAAGGCGTACGAAGAATTTTTTCGCCCTTAAAAAACCATGGCTTCGATCGGGTACAACAGTCCGATACGCTAACCGTTACACCATCGCCGCGCCGTTCTTGTATGCCCAAGGAAGTTCATCGCAATTTGCCGTCCATTTGGGCCCTGTGTGCGCTACAAGGAGACGGGGCCGCGTCCACTGCAAAACCGCGATCGGGTGATTAACGAGTGCGGCGCGAGGGAAAGGGGCCGCGTGGCCGCGCTGGCGCTCTCGCCTTCGACAACGGCCGGAAGGCGACGTCGAGCCATCGAGCGACGGCCGCGCGCCGGAAGCGACAAGGTCTCGGAGTGGGCGTTGACGCCGAGGTCGTGGACCCCAACTCGAGTGGGATTGAAAACGACAGGTGCCCCGCGGGAGGGATAGACGATTATAACCCTTCCCGAAATATAAAGAATCCCATGTACTGTTATGCGATTAATTGAATGAATGAAATGAATGAGTTATGACGATCCAACATCGTAATAACTTTATTTTTTATATTGTTTTTAATGCAGAGAAACATCAAAGTTTGTGTAACTCTAGACATTTCTTATTTTGGATATACACTTTCTGCTGCATTCTAAAAACATGTTGAATTTCTATGAACATGTTTGTTCAGTGTTTCAAGCTGGATAATTATTTGTGATGGGAATAAAAAATATTTGGAACGTGTGAATTATCAATAACCGATTATAATTTAATATTGTGTTGCCTCACTTCAGTTTGCAGTCGCGTAATATTAGAGTGAACTCGTTTTATATTTACGATCTTAAAAATCTACTTGAAATAAGTAAAAATAACAAGTTCTTCTACCCATTTCTGTAAAAATTGCGAAAATATAACCGAGTACCCGAAATGTCCGATAAAAATATATCTGTCAATTTAGTTCTACACGTTTTTAAGTCGAATAGCCTCGGCTTCGAGCATGCCAAAAAATGCAGACTATGGTACTAAATCGAAAGATATTTATTCTTAATTACGAAAGAACACGCGCTCATAAAGGGGGAGTTCATGATCGAATACAACCCGCTAGTGTGTATAAAGCATAGTTACATAGCACTTACGATTTGAAGCGTGCCTAATGTCTGCTTGCGGGCTCATGTTTCCACAAACCTTTCTTAAATTATCTTAATTTTTCGTGTCGAAAGCCTTTCAACTTTCTTCATTTGTGCTTAAAGTTGGCGATTATAATTTATAGTGAAACTTGTTTTGAACTACTGACATACACATACTTCCAAAGTATTAAACTTTGGAAGGTTGTTGCATTATAAGTAAGGTTATTGAATGTATTAAGTAATTATTTGGAAGGTTGTTACATTATAATCAGGGCTCTGATTCTGATGAACTATTTCTTTTGGAAAATGTCATATAAAATGAAAAGATAGAGGAAAACTACCGAAGACCCGTGTAATGTTGAGTTCGAAAAGCAGCCCATTGCAGTAGGGAATTTCATCATGAACTGATGATACAATAATGTTTTTTCTGTGTATCACAATAGAAAATTCACGAAATATTCATCAAATAAATACTCGAAAGGAGAACAAAATGCATAAAAAAGACAAAAATGATGCAAAGGTACACAAATGACGTAAAATGGAAAAAGGGCAATTACCCAATAAACAATTCATTTCTATCACCTATTTGTCATGATAAATATTTATTCACAAGTTACATCACATATTCACATTTATTCCGAGTCTGGATTATAATATACTCTGTGAACGTTGATATCTATGAATCATTAATCGGTAGAATTGACTGAAGGGGGCAGCTGATAACTAATAATATTTACACAACCTCGCAGTCCGTTACAAGAGGCCATTACCGGGAGACTCATTCCACTGAAAATCTGGACTGCTGCTTGCGGTTTAATTTGAAATAACGATCGATTATACTTCAAAAATGAAAGTTATTTTGTAAGAAGGAAAATAATAGGTTGGATGCAAATGGATTAAACAAGGAATGTCAAGCGAGAAAAATGTTCATTGCAATAAGGTTTTCGCAGATCAAAATTGTATCTGTGAAACACGCGTCACCCACCGACTCCTGCAACTCCGTCGGTGACAGTGGGAGTGAACGACCGTGGATCGCTGATTGAACGGAGGCCGGAGAAACCGTTTTCGGATGCGCCACGAGGTTCCCATCGCTGCGAGAGAAATCTGCAGCAGCGGGCGGAGGCGGAGGCGGCGGCGGCGGAACCGCGAAAAGCGGCGGGCGATTGGCGGGCGTGTGGGCGCGGTTGGGTCGTCTGGGGTCGCATCCCACCGGAAGGAAGCCCATCCGCCGACGCCGGCTATGTCGCTCGCTTGGGCGGCGCCTGGGGACCACGGGCTTCGAGGGGATGACGGCGGCCTGACGGAAGTGTTGCTCCCGGAGAAAGTGAATGCGACGTCTCTTGATGAGTGTCTGGCTGGCTTTCGGATGTTGTGTGCTTGATAATGAGTGCTGGGTTGGGTAATGAGTGATATTTAATTGGCTCAGAGTGTGTGCCAACCCTTAGCAGCATGATGGATTCATCGAGCACGTTTGCAATTGGGGTTGGGGTTAATGAAAATTAAAACATTCTTATTTGTTTTATAGTATTATTTTTAGACCTTTTGAAAGGTTGCGGACGGTAATACAAATTACTTACTCATATTCCTATTTCCTCGTTAAAATTTGACGTTTTAAATGTTTGTAATTTTTAATTAAATAACAAAACAGTTAACTTTAAAATTTGTCATTAAACCAATCTGTGTTACATTATAGGTTACAGAGTTAATAAACAAATTTTATTCATGAAAAATTCAAAAAACAATTATTACTGTATGTAACTTATTTTGTAATATTTGCGTAAAGACGTTTTTGTATGCTTGTTACACACCTATCATTGTTTGCTTCTAATCTAATTTTTATGACTTTTGGTTTATTAAGTATCTAGAAATCATTTTTCAGTTTTTAGATACCGTTAACTGCTGCAATAGTCTATTTTTCACCCACGGGTAGCCACTTCGACATCTTCATTTTTTCACGTTAAGATATATTGACACTCTTGATTGATACCGAAGATACAAAAGGTCACGAAGATACTTCAGTCCTTTTTTAGGATTTTTTTCATATTCATTTCAATATTATTCAAGTAATCACTTACATATTTTAAAGTAAAAATGGCAACAAAAATCATAACGCTTTAGTGCGTTAGTAATGACTGGTTTCTGACAATCTCTGGCGCCTCATACGTATTAATCTCTAGCTTATTTCCAAAGGAATTCAGTGTGCGGTGTTCCGAACGAGAGCAGAGCAGCGCATGCTGCTTACGCCTGCGGTCACGGTTTGCGCACTGACGGAAATGTCAGCTGCGGGGAATGCGCACTGACCTTTGGGGCGCAGCGGACGAGACAGCTGCCGCGCGCTCTCGCAGTCGGTTCGCGACGGGAAGGAAATTCTTTTTTGGTGGAGAGGTGGTGTCATTGAGAAAATTAGGTTCTGGGTAAATTGTTGCGGCTTTTTAATACGAGGCTCTTCGTGGAATTTATCACGACAGAAATAGTACTCGTCTCAATGTCAGAATATCAGTCACGTAGTCGCCTGCATAATTTGAAGGAAAGGACGTTCTGATTGTACTCGAGGCAACTGTTTTCAGTGAAGTTGTCAATACAGATATTTCCCAAGTAATTTTTCATTCGCATGAAGAATCTGTAATATGCTCTCTTCTGAGGAGAAAGTTAATTACTTTAGTCTGTCATCTGTATTATAGAATTGAGGGGTTTGCGATACAGTGTGTACCACCGTCAACCTGTACGTTTGTGTCTGTGTAAGTAGTATTAAATTTTGACCATGAATTACGGTAATTGAAATTGCCAAGACGCTATTGGCGGGACGTTCTCTGATAGAACGGTCGCGGGATGAAATTGAATCTCCCCAAGTTTTTTTTAATGTTGTGATATTAAGGGCCTTCCCAACCACAGGAGAAAACTCTTTCAAACCTCTATTCTCTCTCATCAGAAGATAGACCTTCACCCAAATCAGGCTATTCAGATATCAGGGATACGTGACGGGGTACTTCGACTCCAAAATGCATTAGGAACAAAATAACCGAGAAAGATCGTCTGACCCAAGGGGCCACATTGGACGAGAGGAAGTGTGAAAGGTGTCTCGATCGGGGAAATGCATGCGACAAGCATGAAAGGGCGACGGGCTGTTACGACCCAGGAACCCACAGGGTAGAAAAAGCCGGGGACAATTTAGAGCAAAAGGTTATTGCGACCTAAAAATAATAATAATAATAATAATAATAATAATAATAATAATAATAATAATAATAATAATTACGAACAGCAAAGAAATACAGTAAAATTTGTTATAATTTCTGTATTCACAGTTGGAAGATGTGTCATATTTTCCCTCATAACACAGTTACAGTCAGAAGCGGCATATGACTAGCTGTTTTTGAGCCTTTCAGCTTAATAATAAAATGTTTATAACCATGCAAATTGACAGACAGATACATGAATATCATTTTCTGTACTCTTTCGGTATTGAAGAACGTTGATGTAAAATGTTGTCTGTTCCATTGCTTTCCGTTATTGCTTTCGGAAAAGAAGGGAAATTGATGATTTTAAGTGTTCGTTTGGTGAAAATGTGAAAATAAATAGTCAGGAAACCCATTCTCAGCACATTAATTTATTGGTATTTTCATGAGAGGGCCACTATGATGTTCCGTAAGATTCGAAACTGTCGATCTGTTAGCATAAACTATATCTGTTGCCTACAGCGTTTGAAGGTAGAAAGTTACGATTGCAAAACAATATTACGCATCGTAAAATTGCTCCGGTAAACAGTTCTTCTTTCATCTTTAAGCGAATTACACTTCACATACGATCTGATCAAAGAGACAGTTAGTAGCAGTTAACGCATTGCATTCAATGATGCTTTCAATGATGATTTGTTTTATCTAACAATGGGGACTTCTATAGGCTATATTTATCATGTATGATTCATTATATCTATAGGTTTCAGTTCTTTATGGATCCTAAAACTGTTTGTAAGTAAACAGAGCATCGTTTTTCGGAAGGGTCTTAAGTGATTCTTTGACGAGTAAATGGGGTACATTTTTATGATCTGAAGAGTCTTTTATCGCTCGTATCTTACTCTCTAAACAAACATAAACTAGAAACAGAAATGTGCCCCATATTCGAGGTGATTCATGGTCGGTTTTCGGGCCAAAATCACGAGAACAAAAACACTCGAACAGCAAACTAGCTTTTGCAACACACCCACGCAATCTCCCAAATGGTATTGTGCAGGTGAATCATTAGTATGCATGTGTCAGTCAACAAAAGTACGTGCCAGGAGTGCCTAATTTGTGACCTTCCACTCAACGACCTCAGGCGGGGGATAAGTCTCAAATGTGCACTGACACGTGTACCGAAGTTGTTGCTGGCTGGGTTGATTCTTCTCACCCACAAAGGGTTTTGGAATTCAAGAAAAACATTCTGATATCCCTCTTGTGTTTTTTATGAAATTGATTATGGAAAGGTGAGAAACATTTTTCTTCTTGAAGGCGAATTTTAAGGAATTTTCATTTCTACGTTATGAAACAATTAAACGTTTGCTGAATAGAAACGTTGGAACTAATTTAAGCATTAACGACATTTTTGCGAGTGTGAGGGAAATGCTCAAATAGGAAAATATTAATCAGAAGCATTTAGAAACATCATTTGTTGATGTAAAATCGCTTCAAATCATCCTTAGATATTGTCTATCTTATGAAACTTACTCTTCAATTCTGATCCAACTTTGGGAGCCGAAGCATTTACATCCCTCTTGTTAGGAAGATTGTTCATTTTTAAATTAATATGGGTTTTAATTTTTCATAATGAACATCACAAGAAATTATATTAATACCAACGCATTATCATAGGTAAATATGTAAAATAATGAAAGTTTTGCTTAATTGTGAAAGCTGCAGGCAAAGGAAAAAGCCAACCTCATATACACCCACACAGTGGTGGATTAAGGGACCCTACGCATGTACATAGAATCCCCACCGCGTAGGCTCTCATACATGGTTTTATTAATTTGAAGATTAGTTCATAAATATATACACATCTTTAATTAATGGCGCACTTTTTTAATGTATCTTCCATTGTCCACACTACCATTGAATAAGATGAAATTCATGTTTTTAAGCATGGAAGTTGCAATTCGCATTTTTCCAACTTTTATGAATAGTAATAAGCGGAAAGTTCATTTTCTCAGTTGAAAATAATAAAGAATTCTTATAGATTCTATGTTGCAAGAGAGATCGATTTAATTGCTCATCTTTATTAAGCAGAGAACATAAAATCTTTCGCCAAACTAGTTTATTTTTTCATTTGATGTTACACTAATATAATTTTCATCTTCATTTGGATCTCAAGGGTCAACGTTTAATGTTTTAATATTATTAGCGGCCATGTTTTGGTTCAGCTAGAGTACCCCAAAGTACAACTCGGCTCTGCACGCACCCTTCGCAATTGAACTCACCCTCCCCGAACACGTGGAATCATCGGCGGTGAAACGGTTCTCCTGAACTCGGCACCTCGCGCGGGGAGCAGGTGCTCGCAGGGACGCGGTGTGACGCGCAAAAGGGCCGCGGTGCGTGACTCCCCTGCGTTATCGTCGGCGCAGGTGGAGGCCGAAGGAACGCATTCCCACGCAGGGCGGATTAATTGACTAAGAGCCCTGGACTAAGAGTCCCGGGACATTGACTAAGAGCCCTTCCTAGCTGGATTGAAGTTTTCCTCCAGTGAGTGGTGAAGATAATTTATTTTATGAAGAGTTCCATATTGTTGGACCTTTAAAAATATTGAATTGCCATTATTCTTTTATTACATGCGGGGAAGGAATGAGCATAATGTATTGTAATGAATGGTATAACTTAACTTTTTCTTAAATGTTGCTTCAATGCTACAGTTGAAAATTTCATTCCGTGGGCAGTTGAAACAAACCAAAAAAAAACAGTTGCAATAAAAGTGTTAAAATAATGAGGAAAAAATTATGACACATATTTTCATGATGATGAATTTAAGTAGTGGGTACACCTTTTAGTTTCATTATTTTATATGTATTTACTAATTTAGAATACAAAGAACAATTTTAATAGCAACTAAGTAATTATTTTTTCCTATCACTCCCTGCTATTCTCAGGATATATTTCGTGTTGCTACAGGGAATTCATTTGTGTCATGCACCCACATTTTTCAACCTGATGACCGATCAGAATAGGTCAATCAGATTCATCCCGTCAGAAATCATTGTCTCTCAATGTACGATTTTTAATTCTCAGAGCTTTGCTTAAACTTTGCTCATTGTGAACACCGTCGAGTTGTATCTGTATGTCATTTACTCTTTGCTTTGATTCGCAACTAGTCATGACACGTTTCCTGTCGCAATTTGCATGAGACTTCTCTCAAACACATGTACGTAATTGTACAGGAAAACTCTGAAAGAGTAGAATTTTCCTCTAGCGTGTGTACTGTTGTTCATTGGAGATTTCATAGAACACCCCACTATTCTCAGCCTCACGAGTAGTGTGAACAAATTAAATTTCTTAATTTAAAACAAATTGTAGAATATCGATTAATAATTCAGTTATATTATTTAATAAAAACATTTTCATCATTTGACGGGATATTGAGAAAGTTATTTACCCAGTTTCGTTGGTTTCGCCGCTGGTGCGGATCCACGAGGAGAGAAATGAAGGAAAATCATTCCCTAAAATTTGTCAGTAACTATTAATACAAACTTGTCACGAAACTTTCAAGAAATCATATTTTTGGATAATCATCAAAACGCATAAACTCGCAACATAAACTAAGTGCAGCCTTATACAAAACGACCGTATAAAAAACTGTAATACGACACAATCGACCAAAACAGTTTTAATTTTCCCTCCCAAAATTTATCTCCAGATCCGCCCCTGGTTTAACTAAATGATGATTTTTTTTAAAAAAATTTAAAACTCCAATTCTTTTAGAACGCTTTTTTAGCAAATAATTTTAAAAAAATGTTTCAATGTCGCGGGAAGTGAGGGTGGGGTGATCTTCCCCCGCTGGATGGCGAGAACCAACGCCGAGCCATCCGTCGGCTAGCTGGGTTTTCCCCAATCGGCGATCTCCTTCCAGTGTGGTGCTGGCTCAGCCCGGACGAGCTCTAAGCTCCCGACTGGTCTCCGGGCTTGTGTGTTAGTGAAGTGCATGCTAGTGTAAGAGTGAGTGTAAGAAAGAAGAGGATAGGACAAGAAAAAGGAAGGAAAGAACGTGCGCGGTCCGTGGCCCGTTTGTCAGGGTTCTACTCCGGCATTCGCCTGGTGTTGAACGGGAAACAATTGAAAACTACTTATGAGAGCAGCCGGCCGCTAGAAGTCTCCTCCAGATAGCGGCAGAATTCGACCTTGCTAGTGTCGGCTAGCTAGTGCTGAATTCGATCGACCTAACCTCTGTAGTTAGTGTCGAAAATTCTACGCACGCACGCACCGACGTGACCGTCTCCCAGCCAGAGCGCTGCAGTTCCATCAATAGATGCTGCGAAACCCCTACGCCGGTAGTGAAATTCAAAACAAGTTTATTTGCTTTGTGTGTGTGTGTTTGGGGGGGCATGGTTCCTGTGGCCCTGGACAGAATCATACTGCCAATCAATTTGAGTATTTCTATTTTGAAATAGTTCCATGAACAGCAAATACTAAGGACATAAAAACTGGGGAGAAATCTATTTGGCATTGCTAAGAACTGGGGGATGGCATTAACTGTAAGTAGGTTTTGGTTTTCTTCACATAAATGTAAACCAAATTTCATTTCAATTTCGTTTAGTTTTTGCTAGACACTATCTATATTTTTTTAGAGTGTTCTCCCCCCCATTGAGTGCATCATTTCTCGGTCGACTTCTTCCCGAGCGTGTGACGCCAGCGCCGGCTTTGGCGCGTCTTATTCTGGGCGTCGCCGCGCGCGCCGGCGGTTGCCGCGGTTTTCCTTCGACGCGTCCTCGCGCGCGGCGGACGTGAGGCGGCGCGTGGGCAGCAGCGGCTCAGGGCGACTCGACGCGGCGCGACAGGCTCGATGCGGCGGCCTCGGCGCTGGCCCTCGGAGGAACATTGCGAAGCGTCTTCCTGGGGTGCGACGAAGGAAATCCTTGCGATTTCACGTTGGGTTTGGGTATTAATAGACCGACATCAGCATATCGCACGATAGGATGTGGGAAGTGGTATAGACTATATACTCGGCAGCAATTGTAAATATTCCATTTCAGGAACGTTTGATTTTGTGTTACTGCGGAAAGCAAACTGCCAAACATCAGAACAACAGGAAACCAATATGCCGGAACAGAACGGCGTGGTGGCACCAGTGATCATTAACATGAAGTACACACAGTTTGTAAGGAAAAAGGAATTAAATGTGTGAAAAAAAATGTACATTTCTTTACATCGAATGTAATGTGAATACACAGAGTTAAAGAAATGAGTTTGTTACTCATAAGTATAAAGAATGCGAGTATTTCAATGGACACGTAAACAAAATAGGGAATTTTAATGGCTACAAATAGAAAATAGTAATTGTATACACGTTAAGACGTTTTTAATTTCTCACGTACTAAAGGGAAACTATTACACAGCTGATGGAAAACGCTAGAAAATATTGTAGAACCTCGATATCTAAAAATGGATAAGTCTTATCCCCCTTTGAAATAAATTTCTTCTCTAATACCTTATGTTGTCGGAATCCACGTTTTATGGGTTCTTAATAACAAAAAATTGCTTTGTGGCAAAACCCAACTGTCCTTTCGTGTCCGTCTGTGGTCAACACTAGAGCCCAAACTATTCAGACGAATTTTTCCAATATTGATGGAGTTGCGAGTGATGGATGGAGTTTCATCGTTCTGGGTGGAACTTGAGGACTTGTGAACCTGAAACGCATATTTGGACCATTGGGCGTACTTTATATGACGCCTTTACAAGTTTTTTTTTCAATGGCTCTGAATTTTTGGATTAAAAGTTTTCATCGAATAGAAGAAAGCACGCCTGAAAAATCACATTGGTCTCATTTTAATTAATTTCGTTCTAAATTTTCTAAAACTGCAAAATTTCAACGTCTTTCTAAAACACTAATATTAAAGGTAGAAATTTTCCCTACGTAAATTTGTTCTTCAATAAGAGCTCTTGAAATAAGGTGGAGTTTCTAAATAATGAGTAGTACTGACGTAATTTTGCGTGAAATATAGGCATTTCTAAACAATTGTTATAATTCAATGTTACAATTCTTATAATTATTCTAAAATTGTAGTACACCTAGGATACGACTTAATACGTTAACGGGCGAACAACGAGAAAAAAGATTAACTTTCAGATGGGCTTAAGACGGTAGTTTCTGGCATTTGTGGAATTGGTAATACTCTTTTACTGAGCACACATTTACAGCTTGCATCCGTATTTCTTACGTTTCTGAATTCGACACCATAATCCTTATGTAGAGATGTTGTAGAACTAAGTGATGTAATAATCCCGGAGTAGGAAGATCTTACGTTGTGTCCTTGCCACGAACAGGGAGAGAGAGAGAGCCGAGTACCTGGACACGGAAAGAAGTTAGAGGGGTTGTTTGGCTGGTCAGTTTTGACCTCAGTACATTTGGTTGTGGTGGAGTCTTTGTGGTTTTCACACTAGATTTGCCACGTGTTCACGAGGTGGTACAATTGTCCTTGGTTCGTCCTACGTAACCAACAGAAGACATCCCTAGGTTTTTCCTGGTATTCCTTCGGCTAGAAGCGAGATGAACAGTGGCAACAAGTAACAAGCAATAATAGTGACGAGGTGGGATAGGTATGTTAGAGATGGACTCTGACCTCGGATGGTGACACGGCAAGAGAAAGGCGTGAGAGAAGTAGTCGTTGGTGAGTTTTCCTGGAACAATATGATGTAATAGTTTTCTCGGTGATTGCATAGATATTGTCTGCCATTACTACTGTTGCAGGAATCGAGACTCTGCACTCTCTATTTGTCTACCTATGCAATGTGTACAGAAAGCAGGTGCTTCATGTAATAACCCGTCACTTTAAGAGGAGTCAGCTTTCTCTCGTTTGTATTGGTTTCCCTGGGGATTCGTCAGTCATTTTAGACAGATTCAATATTCCAAAGAATTTATGTGAAAATTTCTGATTTGATTCTGATCTGAATTATGTACACATTTCTGATATTTTCATTGACATATTTTTTGAAACTTGATTGGATTTAGTTTAAAAAAAGATAAGAAAAAATGTTTCTGATTTAACATCAGAAAGGAATGCTTCTTTACTTTAGAAATTGAAATATATGAAATTCATTCGAATTGAGACTTTCAGTTTTATTATCGTGAATTTGCGTATACCGTGCAACGAGGAATCCATTCCTGAGGTATAGTTTATCTTTGCTTTATCTCGGTTTAATTTTCTCGAAACAGAAGGAAACACAGTTAACCGCTGACACCCCAAGATTGTAAGTTGTCTAAGTTTCTGAAGTTTTAATTTGTAAAATGTTTGCTGGCAAATCTTTCAGTGCATTTAGAGAAAACGTTAAATTTTGACTGTGCTATTGGAAGACAATTTGAAACGATGAAGTAGCGGCCCTGGAAACTGTTTAGGTGGCTCAGGGTATCAAGTAATGCCCCTGCAGTGCCTGTGAGCAGAGTTCCACTCCCTACGGAGGCAGGATTCTCTACACTAGCAAGACCGCAATGTCTAATTCATCTGCAGTCAGGAAGAGCATTCTAGTAGCCGGCTGCTCTGATCGATTGTTTTCTTTCGCTTCTCCGATCAATATCAAATGATTGTCATAACCGTACAAAAGGGTTACGAAGAGCGCGCTATTTTTCCTTTTTCATTCTTCTCTTCTCCTCTCCCCTTACTCACACACACACACACACACTTATATGCATTACATTTTTACACATGTCGGGAGATCAGCCAGGAGTTTAAGATCGTGACCAGGCAGGGGCGCACAGTGGTTGATTTCCTTCATCTAGCGGTATTAAAATATCTATTCAGAGAACGTGAAGCCCACGTTGTTGAAAATTGTCAGAATTATTCCTTGTTCCATTTTCGCTTATTTTGTAAGGGGAACGAAATATAATAATAATTAATTTCCTCGAGTCTTGATAAGGATGCCAGGTTATCAATGTTGCAACTCCTTAAGAGATACTCCATGCAATTGCTTACTCCATACTAAAGCTTCATGAGACACTAGCTCAAAATGAAAGTAGTATAATTCTAATTCATACCTAACAGTGCAAATAAAAAATTATAAAAAGTAATAACAAACTATAAGTTACGATAGTAGACTAAGACGCTTCTGAATCGCTATTCTACCTTCACGTGACACATCACCCAGAACATTACACAAACTTCAATCCTTCAGTCGGTTGCTGATTACTCAGTTGATAGTCACCAAATGCTTCTATACAGATTCAGAAGAAATCAATAGGAAATGAAGCATATCTCAGTTGCCACGTACTCTAGATGATTTTTGAGTACAACTTTCTCGATGTGACTTGAAGCCTTTGTGTCGAAACTTCCTGCGTGTCTTCGAACAGTTTTCCTATTGGGACAATCATTTCATTAATACATCAGCGTCATAAATTATATTTTGTGCATGCTTGAAATACCCATCCGTATAAACTGACATAAACGTTTAATTGTTTCAAATGCGTTTTTTCTGAAAGCATCCGTTAGTCACATCACACCCGCTCCTCACTCCTTGTAAAACAACAGAAGCGCGAACGAGACTTCCATCTATCCCAGTGATGTTAGTATACGGCTCTAGATTTTGAAACAATTCCAAACAGTGTTACCATCGTTCGATGTACCACTTCCGTGTTTGGGATGCACAAAAGTAGTTCCATTTTCTTCGATATTTCAGAATTTTTGCGTTTTCTGGATCTTACAGTATCTTTTCTTCAAATCCATGAACCCGCCATTTTATAAAATATAGTCTGTAAGACATGTGAAGAAGGGTCTCGAAGAAATGAATTTTACCGTGGAAAGACCAACATAAAAAAGCTTCATTGCGGCAAGGATTTTTAAAATATGATTATTTAAGATTCTTCATTTCTATGGAGATGTATCATAAATAAGAACTTATGAGAGCTGCTTTAACATCAGTGAATTACACTTTTTCCCTCATTATTTCAAAAAATTTGTGATATACAGATTAATCTGCACCCCCAATATTCAATTTTGATGCTTGAAGCTTCTTAATGTTTTCTTCTAAACGAGCTAGTCTGCATTTGTGCTATGTGTTGTCACCTTCACGAATTTGAATTTAATGGATTGTAAAATCTCGCTGTACTTTTCACCTTTTTGTTCCCCTCAGACATGAATATGATTCTTTTACGTGTCTACCTCTCGTCGTTTTCTGCGCTTCTCCTAGACACACAACATTTCGATCACTCAAACATGCTGGGGTCCTTGCCGCGAATCGTTGTCTCCATTCTGTACATGCCTTCCATTGTTCAGCAATTGGCAGGTGAATCTCCGTGTCTTCTCACTTAATACTGCCTCTGGAATACTCCAAGAACATTTACGAGAAAGCTACTACATTAGCAGTTTTTCTATTCCGTAAATTGTGCATAGGAGAGTTCACCCTCACGCAAGAGCTCGAATACCTCCCGTCGAGTGACTGTGCAGCATCTGAAAAAAATCGATTTTTTCGAAAAAGGGCAAATTTGGGCAAAAATGGATTTCACCATTTTGTTTCAGAAGGTTTATATTAATACAATCGTGCAAAACCATCTCTGGCAATTGCTGCAACTCAAGATAACTCAGTTTAAATTTCCGATCACTAAGAAACCTGAATCAAATATATGGTGATACTTTCTCATATAAAATACATCCAAAATTTAATATTTTCAATTAAACGTTAGTGCATTTTTAAAGAACATACTTTCTAGATTTCGTCCATATCGAACAATGAAGTTATCCTTAAAACAATTCAGTGGCAATGCGCCATAACACCAAGCGCGTCAAAGCAGGACTTAGGCACGGGCTGCGCGAGCGGCTCGGAGAGCTCGCTGAACATACCCCCATTCTTCTGAGAAATGAATGTGTGCACTTATGGGACTGGTACATCCTGGCAGGACTATTAGGAACCGCTCACGTAGTTTTTATCGTTTCGAGCATATGTATTTTGATTTAAATACCGCTGGGATTCTGGAAATCAACCACTGGTGGGCCGGTGCCTCGCTGGCGGACCTACCTGTGGTGGAACCTCCCGCAAGGCGAAGTTACAGGGCAGCTTGAATCTCCGATCAACACCAGGCGAATGCCGGAGCAGTTCCTTAAATAAACGGGTCACGGACCAGCGCGCGATCTTTCCTTCCTTTTCCTTATCTTATCCTCATCCTTTACTTTACACTCTTTCCTGCAACTACACTACCAGACACGCTGGGAGACCTTCGAAGAGCTCCAGAGCTCCGCCGCTGAGCGGTGTTACGCTAAGAAGATACGTGTGGTCGGCACCAGATCTCACCATCCAGGGGAAATATCACCTCCACCTCCGACGATAAAAACATGCTGTCCACTTACATGGAATAATTAACCGTAGCTGTTGTCGGCCCGGAAACATGAATGATGAATCAATCAAGCGCCCTTGACCCGGCGTCCCGCATGCAGCGAGTGTAAGCCTAAACGTTGTCTAACCAGGGGGGGGGGTCGAGACGCTGGTGGCGCTGCCGTATAGGGCGCACGGAAGCGCGTGGAAAAGCGCTTGTGTGCGCGCGCACGCGCTCGCGGCAGATTCCAGCGGGCGTGACGCGCCGCGCCGCGCCGGCGACTTTGCGCCGCCCACGCGCACCTGCGCCCGCGCCGACGCCCCCTCAGCCGCTCCTCACAGTCGCTCCTACTTGAAGGGACATTGGGGACAAAATGTTTGTTTCTAAAGCGAAATGGTTTCTTTAGAACGTTGAGTTAATGAATTATATTATATTATGATGTTGATGATATTGTCAGAATATTGTACATTTTTGATATTGATGATGATGATATTGTAAGAATATTGTTGATGTTGATATGATGATATTGTAAGAATATTGTAAATTTTTTACGATGAACTCACGTGCGATGTATTGATAATTATGTGCTTGAAATTATGAAATTATTTGTTAAATAAAAAGATGAGTTACATTTATCAGTAAATATCAGTGTTATCTCACTGTATCAGTTTCCAGAAGCGAGGTGAAATAATCAGGTCGGGTAGAGGTTGATGAAAATGGATGTTCTCTCAGTATTTTGTTTTTTCATTTTACTCGTTGTGGTTTACATTAAATTAAAACGTGAAAAATGGTTAGTGAAATTGGTTTTCTATGTTATCTAAACTGCAATTTGTTGCCCGAGTGAGATTTGTCCATTGTATTGGCAAGTCGGTAAGCCTTTCAATGACACTTTCTATACACAATAATAAAGCCTTGTTGTTGTTTTTTCTTTCTTCGCATTCTTCATGTCGTCTATTTACATGGTCGGTAATTCACACCTCAAACACGGACAATGAAGGCTTCCATGCCATTTCTAATACGAACCTCACGTTGGTTCCGTCGCTGTCGCAGCCATCTGCAATATTGAGGTCACCCTTGAAGTGAGCATCTCCTGAAAATGATGCCCGAGTCCTGGGAACTTCTTCATTGCTCATCACCAATGTGAGCAATTTTCAATTTAGTATCATAGGACCTCAACGCTATTTTTGACTCGCTCGTAAAGTTTGCCTCAAGGATCCAACACAACAAGCTCAATGACAATTATCTAACATTACATGTTTAGTTCGTTGAACGAGCGATTATCGGACCTGAATAGTATGGGAATTGCCATAGGAGTAATCGGGATTTTGTTGGGCACTTTGCCAGTCGTTTTTTACATGCCACAAGCGTACCTTGGCACACAGGATATCTCACTCTATAAAAATCCACCATCCCAGTAGGGTTAGAATCCCCGAACACGGTGTTAGGAAGCCAATGTGCTAACTCCGTATCACTAATTCCAACATTTATAACCTACATTACAACACTAATTCCAACATCAAAAAGTCTGGCCCTGATAAAGCTCTATGAATGAAATTCAATTTACCAACCGACCGCCAGTAGCCTCGCGGCAGCCGTGACGTCACCGCCGGCACTTGTCGGTGACCGCGCGTGGCGCCGCGTGACGTGCGTGCGCACGCGTGACTCACGCGTGGGCTTACGCAGGATCGCGAATACTCGCAGCGCGAGGCGAGTGGCGCTGAGGGGCGGGGCGGGCCGGCCGCGGCGTTTTTGCGCGGCGGGCGATGTACGCCGTATGTTTACAGCGGCTTCAGTGGGTCATTTCTTGCATCTCGTAAGACTCGGTTCGCCCGGCCCCGTTCACACAGTCTGCGGTGGGCGGGAAAGTATATGCACGACTCCGTTGTAAATCTCAAGAGTACACGACTGATTATTGCTGTGTTATAAAGTTCTTCCGGGTTAGAAAAAGTATTGTTTATTTATTTATATGTTCATTTCTTTGCATATTTTATCGGGAAAATTAAAGTTAAGAAGTGTTTTAATTAGAAAAGAAAGCAATTTTGAGGTCTTAACGAATACGTCAGCGTTTTTCTTTGCGAAGCAATTTGTGCCAACTTTAGTTCTTTTATTCATTTTCTTTTAATCGTGTTAAAATAATTGTTTTTACAAATAAAATAAAGAAACTCGCTGAAATATCTTGAACGAACCTCATGATATTTTCTTGCACTTGAAACGATGCAATTGCTTAGTAACTTAATCATGCATTTGGGTAAAACTCTTTACTATTTTTGCTATTCAGCGTTTTAACATTTTTCCTTTCTGGGTATCTGGTTGTCTTCGAAACTGAACCTGTATAATGAATCGTATTTTTTAATATTACAAGAATAAAAAAAATTAACCAGACTTCTCTTCGAGTTTTCTCGCAGCCAAAGGAAAATGGTATTTGTCTGCATGTACCAACGTGACTCACATTACAATGCAGTTTCTCTCATTTACACTTGAGTCCGATAATACTATATTTGGACATCGCGACGTTATGTAAATCACCACGATTGCTCGTAGAAGAAGATAACGTCATGATCATTTCATTTGAACTGTGTAGGGACACACCGCTCTCGCAAAGTAGTTTCCTTGATGTGTCGCAAGGGAATCACATGTGCCAGCTCTTGTGACTACATTTTTTCCGCTCCCTTGTCTTGTGTCTGCATCCGGAATGGCGAGATTTTCTTTCATGTTCGCTTCCACAAAAAGTTCGGAATTCGTCACAGGAAAGCTTGACCGAGGGCGCTGAGGTGACTAAACCCGAATGGAGATTGGCGTGAAGTGAACCGCGATGAGTTATTTTATTTGTTTTGTCTTCTAGAAGTCACACTGCGTTACTCAAAGTTTGTATGTGTAAAAAGTAGTATGTATGCTTAAGAAAGGTCAATGGTGTGTAATTGCACTTTTACACGCAGTCATTCACAATCGAAAATTGTGTACAGATCTGTTCCGTGATCTTCACTGTGCTAAGAGAGTTTTATCTATGTATTTCAGCTCTTATAAGTATTTTACTCATGTACATGTTCGTAACTAATACGGAAATTATCATATTAGACCTAAAGAGACAAGTTTTATTTTGATTGATAATTATATTAAGTAATTTCAAATTCTTGAACTCTTTTCAAATTTTATTATTCAAAATTTAGGGTTGTTGAAACATTAATGCATTATTGAAGTTAAGAATTCTTCTTTTCTTCGTCAGCCCTCTTTTCTTTTCATGTTACTGTGTACACTATTGAATTGAATAGCAGTCACTGTTTCGCCAGCATTAACGTTAAACCATTTAACCTTAAACTCGCGTGTCCCGGACGAATAGAAGTAGTAGTTCTGTAAAAGATGAAATAACATTTTTTCGTAGTCCATCAGGTCGGAGGGTTAGATGAGCGTGAACAATAAGAAACTGCGCTCCTGAAACCACTCGTAGATAGCTAAAAGTGTCGGCGCCGCGGCGTCGCGTTCAGTGAACCGGCGAGGACCGACTAGAGGTTTTCCCGAGTGGAAGGCTGGGCGCGGGGGCGGGGGCGGGGCGGATGGCGGAGGAGGGCAGCGGAAGCGCTGCCGCGGCGGCGATGGCAGCTCAGGGCAATTGAGTTGGCGGGCAGCAGGGCGGACGACGCCATGTCGGAGCAATTTCTTTGATGGGCACTATGCAAGCAGACAGGGAGTCGGCGTGTGGGAGTTGGTTGACAAGCAGCACGTGGACGTGTGCGGACGGTTCGCAGACGACAGGAGGGGGATGCCTAAAGAAGAATCGCGAGAACGACAAATCTGTGCGTATTGATTGAATAGTGATTCCCGGAGCGTCAGCAGCTAAGGTCATTAGTCCCGTAAGATTAGGGCATGTTGTTTATCGCGGAGGTGGCGGTGATCTTCCCTTAATGCCGCCGACATACGTCGTTTGCGGGAATTTTTCTCAACTAGGTATCTCCCATGAGCAGGGCACCGCCCCAGCCGAGACAAGCTCTAAGCCCCCGAACGGTGTACCGGCATGTGTGACAATGTAGTGCATGTTAGTGTTAGTAAGTATCAGTAAGAGGTGTGTATACGAAAAAGAAGAAGGAAAGATCGCGCGCGGTCCATGGTCCGTTTGTTAGGGTACTGCTCCGACATTCGCCTGGTGTAGATCGCAGAAACCACGAAAAACTGCCAATTAGTACAGTTGACCGCTATAATCGTCCTCGAGACAGCGACTAAATTCGACCTAGCAATGTAGTTAGTGTCGAAAATCTTGCCACCGACGGGATTCGAACCCTAGGACATGCCGGTCCCGATCTCTTCAGGGATGATTGGTGATAGCGGACGGGACGGTGGATAGTTGAGTGCGGACGATTGGTTGGCCGGTACGGGTGCATGGGCGATGCACCCGGCGTGCATGGCGATGCGTGTGTGGGAGGACGTGCCGATGATGGAGGAAAAGGGCGAACTAAATGGTAAGCGGGTGAGCGGAGGAGCGGGCGAGAGATCTTGGGCGAGCGCTGGCGAGAGCAGCTGAATCAGCGAGGGGGGCGGGGCGGCGCTGCGCTGCGAACGCCCGCAAGTGGGCGCTTCCGCTGCTCGAGGCGTGGCCGCAGGGGAATGTGGAGCGGTCACCACCACACCCCTCCACCCCACTGTCTCCACCATCGCCATCAGCACGCCTCTCCTCCACCCCTCCGCCTTCACCACCACCACCACCATCGTCACCCGTCCACCCCATCGCCTCCACTATCGCCATCGCCACTCCATACCTCCACGCCACCGCCTCTGCTACCACCACGTCCACCGCCATTCGTCCACCCCTCCGCTCCCACCACCACCATCGCCACCCCCATCCGTCCACCTCACCGTTTCCACCCCACCGCCATCCCCACAGCCACCACCAATGCCACCGTCACCGTCACCGCCTTCGCCACCACCCGCAGAGCTACGGGTTAGCGGCATTTTTATCTGTAGCAACTCTTCTACCTGCCCTCACTTCTTTTCCAATTTGCAATACTATTGCATCAATTCTTCTTGTCAATAATGGCGAGTTACGTGTGTTGGCATTTTGCCATCGTCATATTTTCTTTGACTGCAATAGTTAATCTTGTGTGGGTCCTCTTATACTGTTTTACATCCAATGCGTAATTATTTAGTAGGGTAGGAAATCTTGCAGATATTCGTGAATGCACAGTGTCGAAATTCATATATATTGAAATTTGCATGCGTTCATAATTCAATAAATCAATATCATTCTTCAAAATATTCGTGGGTGGCGTCCAAAAAATATATGTAATCCGTTCTGAAGTCAACCATCTTTGTGTCAATGATAAGCACGTGCATTTGTTTCGTTAAACATGTTTTCCTAGTCTTCTGTATTGTATTCATGTTGGCAAACACGTGGAGCGAAGCATTGAAAAAACACAAACGGCATAATGTCTCAACCATCACTTAAAACCCTCAGACTGCGTACTATTTGACTTCATTCTCGACTGCAAACATTGAAATTATACTGAAAAACATTGACTGTGGTAACTGTCCCATTGCAGAGCAATAAAATAATTCAACAAAAGTTTTATTTACCTAGTTTTTTCGTAGTATTTACATAGTTTTTATTTAGTAGTATTTATTTACGTAGTTACGTAGTTTTATTTACGTATTAAAAGTTTTATTTACGTATTTATTCCAACTAAAGTTTTATTTACGAAGTTCAGAACTGGATTGTCTGTAGTTGAATTGAGAGAAGAAATCTTACAAAATAAAAATAAAAAAATATTTTTTAAACCTATCCACCGGCTGGGCTGTCTCTTTCCTCTCCTTCTTGGCCGTCTTAATGAACAGTTCCTCGTGGCGTTGATTCGGCGCGAGCGAGCTCTCGGCGACCCCTTCGCCCGGACGCTGCTCGTTGCGATCTCCGCGCGCCGCTTCCGCGCTCATTGGCCCAGCGTCGCGTAGCCCCTTGACCCGCTGCCCGCTGGCGCTGTGAGCTACGGGAAGCGCTGACGAGGGCTCGCCCTCCTCGCATGTGTCTTCCCTAGTCCCTCGGCGATCGAATCTCGTCTATTGCCTTAAGTGCGTTTTAGTTGAACGTGACGTCAAATGTGTTGTTTGTGGGTGTTGTGTGGCTGAGTTGCGTCATTTCATAATGACTTCAGTCGTATCCCGAACTATGAAACAACACTAAAAGCACTTTTGGAAATAATGTACTTTAAATAATAATTCCTTCACGACAGAGTTTTAACACAAAAAATAAATCTGTTCTTGATAGTTTAAATTGTTGTACGTTGTGCCTGTTTTACATGTATGTAAGTATTTCATTGAAATCTAGATTAATTTACTTCCAACAGCGAATATTTGAAATAATATTGGACGTTTGTAAATAAACATATAATTAGGCTAAAGTTTTATTTACATAGTTCTGAACTGGATTGAATTTAGCTATTTGAGAGAAGAAATTTACAAAATAAAAATTGTTTTTATGCTTTTTATTGCTTTTAAAAGTACATAAATGCAGTGTCACAAACAAAATCAGGAACATAGGCAAGAGAAAGTAACTTAGTATTTTCTTGCTATATAAAATATAACAATACAAGTAACCTATGTACGAGTCGATAGGATGGAAGACACTCGCATTCTCAAAACTTCTTATAAAAAAGATCATCAGAAAGAAGAGAGTTGAGAAGATCTTGGAAATGATGACTACAAACTATTAAGAGGTAGAAACAGGCATTCTTCTAATCCATTAAGTGAAGATAGAGAAGAACTAGAAGAAGAAGAATGTGAAAAGAAGAAAAAGGAAAAGAAGAATATTCTGCACCTGACAAGCATTTTTACAACTCAGAATATTCAGGTAGTCTAGAAAGCTTAAACATAAGCATCTTGTGTGAATGCTAATGTTGAAATCGCTTGCGAAGTGAGGAAATTCCTGCCAGTGAGGCGCTTTGGCCACGTTACCTGTTGCCTGCGAACTTCCCAGTCGCCGCCTGTCGTCGCGACACAAAAACAGTGGAAGGAAGGTGAGTCATGTCCCATGGAGGAATGCAGTGAATCCTTTAGTTTTGTCGTCGTCAAGAAAAGAAGGACACCATATTTTCATTGCTACAGAGACAAGTAAAGAGTATAAAATTTTTTATCGATTTATGCCTGTCTACTTGTATATACTTTCAAGGTTGGTTTGAAAATGATTTTATATGAATTTCTTACTGATTTCCTTACTACATTATTTCAAACGATACAAATCTGAATTATGTCTCAGGAAATACTCGCCCAATTTATGTAAATAGTTAAGAAGTATAATTTAAAAACGTGAAGGCTTCCATTTTCAGCTTTGCCTGCTTTTTTTACATTTTATATTTCCACAAGTCCGTATTAAGAAGATAAGAATCCGTTGCTCCGCCAAGGAAATCTGATATTCTTCAAGGATGAGGGAGTCCCATCTAAGAAACACTTAGAATGAATATTCATACGTTGTGGATTACACGGCATCCACGCCCAACTTTCTTTTGTTTTCGCGATTTTATCGAATGGTCACCAATCTGAGAGGCGCGCTGTGTGTTGAAATCGAGACAATGGCGGGCTCGGATTCATGAAGGAAGTCACAACAGGTTGTGGGCAATTGACTTCGGACGTCGCATGTGCATGCCTGAGATTCCGTGACGACACAATAGTATTGGCCAAACGACCAGTTCTCTGCGTCACCCACAATGTCGTCTTTCCCAACAGCAACAAGTTGATTTCACTCGTTGAGCGAGTTCGTCAGAGAGGAGAACAGTTTCCGGCCAAAGAATCACATGTTGAGTTATAAATGTTGAGTCGAGGCCAGAACTTAAGTTGTTTCAAACGCAAGCAATTTGTATTCCTTCGAACAAAATTTTTGTAATTTGTTAATGTAATATTTTTGATATTAACTATCAATTTGTTATTATTATTAATAGCATTTTTATTTCAAGACTTATTCTTACAATTATTTCCATATTGCAAATGGCAATCGTTGTGGTTTTATTGTAAGAGTAATTGAATAGAATAATTGTAAGTTTATGAAAAAAACAATCTTGTAAACATACCTTTTAAAATAATAATTCAAAACAAAAAAAATATTCAGCCAAACAAAAATTTTGCAATTGACATCGCACTTTCATCATTCAAGACAAAGAATGGAGTTCCTCTAATATGAGCAGGGATACCACAACTAGGTTCTTTAATTCACACTGAGTCGACATTATTAAACCCGCTGGGATACGTTAGCAACAATGCTGTTGCCTCTTCATCTACGTTGACCGGGAAGCACAGGTTCGAGAATGCGACGTGACAGATTTTCGACTCTAGCTAACATCAGCTGGGTCAGATTCGGTCACTGTAAGGAGGATTAATTATTGTGGCCGGCTGCTGTGATAATTTTCCATAGTTTCTTCAACCAACACCAGGTGAATGACGAGTTACTACCCTAAGAAATGGGATACGGAGTTCGCTTGATGTTTCGTTCTCATCCTTGCCCCTCTCCCTCCCCTTCCCCACACACACATGCACCAACTACCACCCTCTTGATAGGAGACTAGTCGAAAGCTTAGACTGCGTCCGAACTGGGAGGTGCCCTACTAGCCAGCGAAACCTGAAGAGCAAGAACTCAGCCAGCCTTCGTGCAGCAGGTGTGAGTGAGAATTTCACAACCCGCACCGATCCCGGGATATACACTTCAATTACGGGAACTTTCAACACTCAATCCCAAATGCAGATTCATTATTATAAAATCTATTATCCTACCCCCACTAACTTATGCTTGCCCAGATGTTGGGGAAACGCTGCTTCCACACCATGACAAAAAATGCAAATTGTCCAAATAAAGTCGTCAGAAAAATCAATTAAAGCTCCACTGTTATACCTAACAACAATTCACAGAAGAAACTCCAAAGGAAACAGTGCTCGAACACATTAAAAAAGTAAGCAAATAATTTCTTATTCTTCCGCTTCCTGTCACTGCTCATATCCGCCTTGAAATTTCACCTAGGTCGAAAATCAGGCAAACATCCAAGCCGAATCAAAAAATCCAAATTTCCCAAAGACATGTTTAAATAAACTCCCTAACCATAATATCATTTCCCGTATCATAAATAGGAAATCTTTGCAACGTTCCCTTTCCTATTGGCTTCGAATAGGGGCATATCCTTAACAAACCTACCCCCCTTCTCCAAAAAAAAAAAAATCAAAATAATCCCAGCTGCCTTCTAGAAAGCCCAAACAACGAAATTAAACGAGTCAGAGTATCTAATCCAATTTGTGCAGGAATGCCCAAATCCCAATGTCAGTATGTAAAAACCGAAACCCCTTCGAAAGCCTTTGGTCGAACGAGAAGAAATAAATAAAAAAAAAAAATACGGAACTAAATGAGCTAAGTCAGCTGACGCGTCGGAATCCAAACCAACTACACAACCCACACACACACACACACACACACACACACACACAGTTTAGATTTATTTAGTAAAAAAAAACACAGTAAAAACTGTATGTGACGTACGGGGAAGAAGATTTTTCTTGATCTCCAGAATCCTTTCCCATCATTTTAACTATAAATAGTTGAAAGATGAGTAAAAGTTTAAAATAAATAAATAAAAATTATTTTTAAACAAGCGCGAGATTAGCAATATTTGAAGAAAATAGACATTTTCGTTCCCAAATTATAGAAAATTTATTTGCATCGGTGAACGAATTGCAAGTATGATTTTTCTGCATTGCTAACAAAATAGCAACTCGCCCTTACCTCTACTCTTACCATTACAAGCCAAAGGAGAGTTCAACAAAACGTGCGCATAGTGAATCTACATTTACGTCCAGAAGCAAAACAAGGGGCCATTTCAGCATTTGCTCAGTGGATCAGGGAAACTGGACAAAAACCTCATTGCGATGGGCAAAATTCTGAAACTGGACAAAAACCTGAGCGAGATTCACACACATACATTTGAAGTGTTCATGACTCCATTAATAGAATCGAAATTGGCCATTTGCAATATGTAAATAGTTTTAAAAAGATAAAAGACTTCATTCAAAACAGTGGTTGATAGCCAGTTGAAGCCCAGTAACATTTTGGAATTTTATCTGAGACAAGATACTTTCTTTGTCTCTAAATTCTAAGTATTGGCTTTAATATTGAAAAATGAAATTCGAAGGCAATTCTCTATGCAAGCGTCGGAAAATCTGTTCCTCAGTTTTTACTTCACGGCATTTATCCTCGAGAAAAGCTTTTCTTTCACATCAAATGCTCGTTTTGCAAACCTTCCCTTTCTGAGCGAACACACCTCTGTGTAACACTCGACGTTGTCCTATCTGTATCCATTTCGTTAAGAATCTTTCATGATTGCCCATGGCGAAGGCCGTCAAAACTTACGCAACGAGACCCCTTGTTAAAATAAGTTTCCGTGACCTCCCTCATCCTGGCCGCGCCGCGCCGCCTAGCACTCCGGCTCCAAGAACCCGCGAGCGCCGTGCCGCGAGGAGGGGCGCGGCTCTTTTTGCCGTCGGCTCAGACGTTGCGCCACGCTGGTTCCGATCGATTCCGGAAGCAGGGCTCTCTCTTTTGTTTCGCGCGGCCGTGCAACGCCCCCCGAGCGCCCCGCTTGAACTCCTTCCTTCGGATATCGAGTGTCGTGAAGAAATTGCTTCGCTGGGTTACGCTGGATGGGGCTGAAGCAACGGTCCGGTGCGTTCACTACGTGTGGGCCAGCGATCTTCAACTTTTGTTTCACTAAAGGACCATTTTCTTTTTGGTAAAACACTGGCGAGCCGCATTGATTTATTATTGATAAAAGAATATGATAATGACGTAACATATAAGTAATATTACAATATATATGGATTACTTAACATTATGAGTCCACATATGTGTATTTTTTTTATCTGCTTTGCAATATTAATGAATAACACAAAGCTCAGTAACATTTTGAAATTGTATCTGAGACGTGGTACTTTCTTTGTTCCTAAATTCTAAGAATTGGCTTTAATATTGGAAAAAGAAATTCGAAAGCAATTCTCTATGTAAGCGTCGGAAAGTCTGTTCCTCAGTTTTTACTTCACCACATTCATCCTGGAGAAAAGCTCTCCTTTGAGATCAAATGCTCGTTTTAGAAACCTTCCCTTACTGAGCGAGCGCATCTCTGTGCTCGACGTTGCCCTACCTGTATCCATTTCGTTTAGAATCTTTCGTAATTGCCCATGGCGCAGGCCGTGAAAACATACGCAATGGGATCCCTTATTAAAATGAGCGTTTGCTAATTGAAAATTAAGATTAATTTGTCGTAATGTAAAAATGTTTGCTTGTGTTTTTTTGTGATTAATTTTGATATTCTAATGATCAGCCCGATTATTAAATAAAATAAGGTCATATTAAAGTTTGCTTCATTCTTAGCTCTTTGTAATATGCGATGTTTAGTAAAGAGCTCAGTATCATATAGGTATTTGATAGTTTGAGTACCATACACTATCAAATACTTTTCAAATATCCAAAAAGATTATCTGTTGAATTGACTTTTATGAAAACGTGTAGCTACGAATTCAATCACCCTTAGCTATTGATGGGTGGATGAATAATATTATTTTCTGTTATAATTTTTAGAATCCATTTTTCAAAACGTTTCAAAACGTATTGGTTGATAATTTTCAGAATTAATGGGATTTTTGTTTCGCATACAAAATAGTAAAATTGTAGCAATTTTCCCAACATTTGGAGAATAGCCTAATATGAACCGCGTAATAATAGTAATTATAGCGCCGATTAAATTTATACTTATTTAAGATATTGTTATATCCTGAGGATTTTTAATATACATTATTAGTTCATATTATGTTTCGAAATTTCATGATTGATTTCCGAAGGAGAAATTCATTTTAATGTGGATGGAACAGAAAGGGACAGAAGTTTATTCGTTCTCGTAAATTTTTACATATGAAGGATCTTCTGTTCCAAAACCATTCCACGAACTATAAATTATTATTCCGTAATAACGGAGGTCCGTAATGTAGTTGAAGACGTCTGAGATGGAACTGTGTGCGACACATACTTGTAATATATCAATCCTCTTAACAATATCCTGTTATCAATGAAGAAATTACCAGGAATGTGTTACAGTATACGGTTCACTGTGTGTTTACATAAAGAGAATAATTAATATAGATAGACAGGCAGCCTTCCGGGACAGATAACCGCCATCTGAAACCGCATTATAAGCAATTGTGTTGTCATGCTCCACAAAAGACATGCTTGACGCTGGGAAGCGGACAGGCCAACCACCAGAGAAAGTGACTCGAGAGAGACTCCTTGCGGCCTCCTGTGAGTGACAACTGGATGAAATCCCGGCAAACAATAGTCGAGTCCAGAAGATTAGATCAAACATAAAGAGTTACGGAAGGTGCTAAGTAGCCTTTACATAAATGGGAAAACGAAACTTTATGAGCCGTGCGACCGCTCTTCTGGAGGAAAGAGGTGAAAGGGCGCCGACTCGGTCTTTAGATCGCTCTCTTGTCTCACGGCAAAGCCGAGCGTGAGACGTCGAGGTGTGTGTGTCGGGCGGACCGAAAACCGAGCGGAGCAGATGTCCGGAACGAAAGCGCCACGAAAGAAAAGCACGGCGCGCCGCGCGCCGCCGCAGAGAAGACGCCGAGACAGCGGAGGAGCGACAAAAAGCGCCTCGACCGGGATGTGAACCCGGACCCCTGCAGCTCGCAGCCCTGTCCGACCGGTAGAGGCCGGCTGCGATGGCTCAGGGCAACAAACGTTGCCACTGAGTCTCTAGTCTCGCGATCGTAAGTTCCATCCATATGGTTTCGGTTTTTCGATAGTTTGGTCGAATTCAACCGCTGTCTGAAAGAGAATTCTAGCGGCTGTTTTGATGGGTAGTTTTCCTCGATTTCTCTGATCGATATCACACGATCGCCCTAGCAGTAACTTAACAAAAGGGTTACGGACCGCGCGCGATTTTTCCTTTCTCATCTTTGTCTCCCCTTCTCCCCTTACACACACACACATAAACACAAACACACACACATACACACACACACACACATACACACTTATAAGCGTAGCATCGCTTCACGTGTCGGGAGATCAGCGAGGAACTTAGATCTTGGCCAGGGTGTAGAGGTCCCTCGCTGGAGAAACTACGTGGGATGGAAACCTCCCGCAGACCGACGTACAGCTCGTCACGTGATCTCATGTTCTAGCGGAGAAGAAACAACGCCACCTCGCTAGGTGTAACTTACAATACCGTTTTACAAGACTAATGACCATAGCAGTTGACGAGCCTGGAAACGCAACCAAATATTAAACCAAATCAGTCGTTGATCTTGTTCCCAAGAACCCCTTCCATCGCCTTTGCTCAGAAGACAACACATTCGACTCGATTGTCACATTTCTCGTTGTTTTCATTCTTCTTTCAGCTTCCTTACTTCAATTTACTACGTACTTCTTGACTTGCTACAAGTATTTTCCTGGCCCGGCAAGCTGGTATCTGTGAAGCTATATTATATTTGAAACAATATGACTGAAACCATTACAAAAGATAAACTTTGAAAGCAATTGTACCTCCAGAAAATAAGAAATTTGAGCGTTACAGGTTAGTTGGTAAAAGTTTGGAGTGAACCTATTTATACGAGAAAATCGGAATTGTTACACTTAAAATTTATACTTTTATAAAATCGTATTACGAAACTGAAATGAAAATATCTTTGTCATATGAAATCTGAATAGCTTAAGCAGTCTAATACGAGACGATCAGAAAACAATCACGAGATTTCGAAAGTAAGGTGGTTTGTTAAAACTAACAAAACATTCTTGTAAATATTCTAGACACCTGCTGGTTCGTGTTTCTCCATCCCCTTTCGTGAAAAAATATCTGCTGCCTTTTTTTCAATTGTCGTCAAAATTTGCTTCTTCCCCCACGTCCGTTTTTTAAATTTTTTTATTATCTCCCCAGTTCATGATTCCACGTGGTTTTCCGCACCTGGAACAAGCTTATCGGTAGGCTTGCCCCATCCCCTTCTGGTCGTTATCCTCATCGTTCGTTGTCGAGAACTGCTGTCACAGCCTCCACCTCGGCCGCCGTGGCTGCCGTCTCTACTGCCATTCCACATCCACAGGTGGCT
>BOPP01000021.1:2875978-2890739 GCA_017312745.1 Gryllus bimaculatus
TTTTTTATCTCAAACGTTATCTGTATTAGTATTAGTATTAATATTAATAATAAAATAATGTAATTTCTCTTTTTTACATAAATACTCGGCAGTAAATACTCTAAATTTAATACCTAGAGATAAGTATCTTTAATTACATTATTTTATTCTGTTTTTATATGTACCAGTATTTATTTTCTTGTAAGTAGCATATTCTCAAAATGGAAAACATATAGCGTTGAACACATTTACAATCATAAGTATTAGAGATTTACGTGTCAAAAAATGAAAAGGCTCTGAAGAGATAGATTTATTCTTCAAAAACAGATCTATGTGTAAATGTAAGTAGAGTAATGTTTGTAATGTTCTTAATTACAATATTATCCGATAAATTATTCTTGATTTTTCTTTCAGGTCTTAATTATTTATTTGGTATTAGATATACGTTCCCTGCGTGTTTTTGAGAGACAATAGCATTTGGGAAATCAAGATTTCGAACCTATTGTGCACATGGCCTGCTTTCTGTCTATTCCACTGTGACTAACTCTTCTTGAGACCGTTACTTTTCCTTATTATTGCACATTCTATTGTCTTCCAAACTTTCACAAAAGGAGAATTCACCGTCGAACTTATGTATCCTGTCTTGGTGTCTTGGAAGTCCCATCTCCGTTGGATAGTGGAGTCTTAACAAAAAATTCTAAGTGGATCGTCTAGGGATTGTACGAATGCCCAGGGTCTTGGTCACTCAGCGAGCATAACAGTTGAAGGTACTTTATACCAAATCTCCGTTTCTTACCAAACCTCCGAAATGTGCATTTCACTTTATGATCTTTTGTCAACATAATTAGTAATAGTACGGTGACCGTTTCACGCTAGGTTGATGTTTTCAAATTCTAAGACACGATATACGCCTTGTACTTTATAACTGGTTTCGATAGCAATGGCAAACCATAATTTATCCCATGCCATCAACATCATCGTTTCGTTAACGCCCAAGACGGCCAGAAAAATAATTTTCTTCATTGTTAACAATATTGTGTCAGGGAATCTTTCTAGAAGAAAAAAGTCCCCTAATCTTGAGAGCATGACACTGAAGTAGATGATTTTTTTTCTTGTTCACGCTGTAGTTAGTAGGGCTCAAGGTGAGCAAAATCCGGTTATCATGGCCAGCACTCTCGAAAACCTGTTACTTTTGGAGCCATCTACGTTCGTCTATGCAGCGAGCACGTTTTAACCTGGAGATATTTGGACGACTCAGCGGCTAGAGCCTCCAGGCACAACTGAGTTCGACTTCTTCCAACCTAATAATCACAGCCCGGAGGACCGAGCAGCTGCCTGTTGCTGTGATGGAGCACAATCGCTTGCAGCCGCGCGGCGGCGGCGGGGACGGCGGGCGCGGGCGGCGGCGGCGGCCGGCGGCGGCGGGACGCGGGCGGCGGGCGGCGCGGCGGCGGGCGCGGCGGCGGGCGGCGGGCGCGGGCGCGGGCGCGCGGCGGCGGCGGGCGGCGGGCGGCGGGCGGTGGGCGGCGGCGGCGGGACGGCGGCGGCGGACGCAGGAGCGGCAAAGTGGGCGCAGAGGCGGCAGCGGGGGGCGGTGGGGCGGGGAAGTTGGGTAGGCGCGGCGGGCGCGGGTTGGGGTGGACGGCGGGCATGCGCGGCCGTCTGGCGAGCGGCGGACGCCAGCGCGCGGCTCGTGGCGGCGCTGGGCCCTTTGCCCTTTGAGGAATCCGGCCGCCCTTGCGCCGTCCCACTGTCCGCCCTCCGGCCCCCCGCGCTCAGCTTGCGGCCCTGCCCCGTCCCAAGCAGGTGGGCCGCCGGCCGCCGCTCTTTTAAACGCGTATTAAAGGGCAGCCCAGCCAGGCTCAGTCACTGCCCCACGCGCTGCGCCTCCCGATTGCACGGGTTGGGATTTGTCCGGCGTAATAGCCAGAGTAGGAACGTGAAAGCGCCGCTTACTAAAGCGGCGTGCTTAGTGTGTCTTTGTCCCTGTACTGTATGTGTTGCTTTACAGATTCTGCACGTAACCTTTATACGTAAAATCTTTCAGTGAAGCGTAATAGATTTTGCCTTTTAGTCATTGCGAACAGAAATGTAACTATTTCATTGAATTTATTAGATTCAGTAACGTGGATGAATCATTTTTTTTCTTTAAAGAAGGTGGGAGTAACGTAGTTTGTAGAGAGTCTTCGAGACCTTCGCTTAACGATATAACACTATACAGATTTTTTCTAAAGTTTGATGCACTACTTACAAATAGGATGAATGACATTACTGAAGATGTTACTTCAGCGGAATCTATGTTTTTAGCATTGTTACGCCAAAACTATGCAGATCTTTCAATGTATCCGTGTTTCCTGCCAGAACATAAATTATATTTACTATCACAACCTACTTCTTCGAAAACTCGTAAACATGTGAATATCAAACTACCTCCTTACATCGCACCCACGCGGTTGAGCCAGTTACACATTCTGCCCATATGCTTCGTTGTTCCTTTCTATTGCAAATGTAATCGAAAAGCTCACTGTCCAACAATTCCAACCGCTCGATACTTCGTACTCTCGTGATGAACCAATAAACATTTTACCTACACAAAACCAAAAGTGCCGACATTTCAATCACTCATTAAAGTTAGTGTAGTGTAAAATATCCAAGCATTGATCTTTATTTTACATTTGCTTTTAAGATCACGGGAATGTTATCAAGTAAAACGCTTGCTGACAAATTACCTCTAACCGCTTTGTTTTTGTAATACCGAGCCACGTTTGCAGTTTGAATTGCAAAAAAAACAGCCTTTAGCCCTGGCAGCGAGCTGCAAAATGAATCGCTTCCCGCCCAAGCGGCCGCGAAGGGAGACGGCCATGCCCTGGGGGGAAAAGCGCTCCCGCGAGCCCGAGAGCGGAGAGAGAAGCGAGAGGGGCAGATGGACGAGGAGAGCGAGAGAGGCGACACGTCGGAGGCGAGAAACTCCCGCAGCTCGCGGGCGCGGAGCAGAACGCCAACCTCCCTCCTCCCCGGCCCACGCCCCCCCCCCCCCGGGGCGAAGCGTTTGCGCCGCATTCGACGGACGCTGCCCCAAGCCGGCGCTGCTACTGCGTTACGTCTCTTGCAGGACACGCCCCTGCTCTACACCTGTCCCAATGCCATGTTTCGTTTGTATCAACTCACTGAAGTCATTCTCGGAAATGTTTCAACCAGCCATTTCCAAAGGGCTGAGAGATTTAAAACGTTTTGAAAAAGATTAAAATGTAGTTGTTTTAAGAGTGATTATTTTATTCTTCCGGGCACGACAACTGGTAATGTCATTAGTCCCTAAAGTGTAGTGCATATTTTATTACGGGGAAATTATTTGTGGTCTTACCCGCTGGATGGTGAGATCCGGTGCCGACCTACATAGTAACTTGCAGGGTTTCGCTATCCAGGGATCTCTCACCTGTGGGACAGCGCCTCAGCCGGGACAAGCTCTAAGCTACCGACTGGTGCTCCAACATGTGTGGTAGTGAAGTGCGTATACGTGTAAGTGTGCAAATAAGGGACACGGATACGACAAGGAAGAGGAAGGACAGATCTCGTTCGGTCCGTTTGTTAGGGTACTACTCTGGCATTCGCCTGGTATTGATCGGAGAAACCATGGAAAACAACCAATCAGAGTCGTCCGTCAGAATTCTCCTCCAGGCAATGGCTGAATTCGATCTAGCAATCTAAGTAGTGTCGAAAATTCGCAGCCGGGACATGAACCCTAGAACCTCCCGGTCGAGGAATGATTTTTCCTGAAGAACATTTTCCTCCATTTGTTTACAATTGAAAAAAGGTTGGTTAATTATTTTAAAATTACGATGTCTAAAAATAGCTAAAAATACGTGAAAAAAGAACATGTTAATTTGAAGATTGCGAATCTCACCCTTCATAATTTAAAATGACGGCTCTTCCCATTCCTGTCAATTTATGTTACTTGCAACGCAATTTTTAACAAAATGCCAAACGTTGCAACGCTCATGTCGCATTTGCAGCGGCTGTCATCTCGTAGCACCAGCGACATCATTAACATTTTCACTTCCGCTCCTAGATGCTTCACTTTCGCTGCTGCTTATATGCCCGCTCTCCTGAGGTGCCCCGCCTTTTCCGGCGCCCGACTACGATCATTGCTTCCACATCGCCCTTCTTCCACCGCAGCATCCTCGTTTCCTTCGTCGCTTCGGATGCGATTTCTATCGTTGGAACCGGCCTTGTTTGCTACACCTGCCCCTCCCTTGTCACGTCCGCCGTCATCTGGACCTCTGTGACGGCGGTCTTTTCCATCACCTTAACCAGCTCGCTAAATCCCATTCTACCATCAATGAATATTTTCTCGCTATTGCGATACGGTCAAGTTCAAAACTTACGTTGTTTAACGTTTTAAAATGTTTGAGATGTGAAATGGGGCTGCGAACCCTAAAATCTCTGCCTATGTAATGAGCGTGCTTCAATAGAAAAAATCGGGAGAAATATCCAAACTGTTCAACTGTTCCGAATCAAGGATTACTTTTCGACTCTTTTTCATTATGCTACCGAATGATCTTGAATGATCGTATTTTATAAGAAGAATATAACCCTTAATATCACTGTGATACCTATCTCCAAAATAAGACAATATATTTCATAAAACACTTCCAAACATTTTTCTATTTATTTACGATTACTTTATTCGTAATACGATACATAAAGCTAACACTTAGCAACGTCCAACTTCTCCAACGTTACACATTCTTTCTTATCCTGGAGCCTACAAAAATCTCTTCTGAATATCGTGTCATCAGTCATGTCAGTGATCGCCGTCGCCTGAAATTTCGTGAGTGCGTTCTAAGGACCACCTGCTTTGTTGTGGAATCCGCCCAATTCAAGCACTCCTTGCCCAAAAAGATAGGCACGGCAAGGCTACCGTCGGCTGTCGAAATCTACCACCTGTATTTAAGAATATACTCTAAAATGAACGAATACACATTACTCTCATTCATTTACAGCGTACTTGACCTGTCACAAGAATTTCATGGAAGCATAAATATCTATTGATTCTGCTATTATACGTATTCTACTGTTGAATAATTGTTTCCTTTTAAAGCTTTTGGGGAAAAATTAGAGAATAATTAGAAAATACACGTATATACAAATTTATCACCAATGAAATATAAATTGTGGTTAAAGTTATCTTCTTTCTTTTTTTACAGGTGAGTCCTTTTTGAGCTTTTGAATGGAAAGAAGAACTCTATTAGCTAATGGAAATGAATCAGCTGTTACTGGTAGAGAAACTGAACTGCTGACATCGCACTTCTTACACCGAGGACGCCCGACAGAATCTCCCCTTCGTGTCGAGTAAGTGTAGTTCTCTTCTTAATGGTCTTCAAGAACATCGTATTACGAAGAATCTTTTTGTTTAGTTAATGGTCAGAAGTTAAATCTCCTCCAGAGTAATAAAAATTCAGGTCCGTAGCTGCGTTGTTTCAGCAGAATGGTCAACGAGAAGAGAATACTGAGCATATGAAACTGGACGCAAAGAGAATAGAAATCCACAATATTACAATGGATATCTTTTAGATTTATATATCCATGTGTAATTAATATTTTGTTTTCTTGCTAGGGAAACTACTACACATTTCAAAGGGTTTAAGATACTTTTCTTTAGAGCTAAACTTTTTCATTCCCCGAAATTATTGTTATATTCAAGAATTTTGGCCCTGTGACGTAAATGGTTCTGCGCGGACCTAGCAAAAATTCTCCCTGCATGGACACGGCGAGGGGCAGTTACATTCACTGGCGTATGAAATATATGAGTGCAAAGTGTGAGTATTCCCACAACAAAACTTCTATGTTGCAAAGTTCATGTATACTACATGTACGAGTATTAATTTCTAGTACTATAAGTCACGATACCAAACATTATGTTATCCGGAATAAATTGTTGTCTAGCAGCTTTCTTTCCGGATTCCTCCCGTCTAGAAGCACGCCCGATGTCGCGCAACTTATTAACTTAATATAAGCATTTAATGTGCCTTTGTCTTCGCAGCAAAGCCTGCAAATCCGCTCTCCCCAACTGCGTCGGGGATCTTGATCTGCTCGCCCGGGTCGTCCCCGAAGGCGCTGCAGCGGCGTGGCGGTGCGCATCGCGTGATGCGATCGTTTCGATGCAGCGGCGCGACGAACCGCGGGACGATTGTTATTGTTAAATTCCTGCGCCCCCTCCATGCGGAACCGATGCCGGGGCGGGAGGGCGGAGGGGGCCGTGGCCGAAAAACTTAACGAGCCGGGCGATTTCACGGCGGGCGTCGCGCGCATTACACTGCAGCGAAATGCTACCGCTGCTGCATCGGAAGGCAGAACACAATTGTCAGGACTGCTATTGTACAAGAAGAAGAAGAAGAAGATATACGTTCTTGGAACTGAGGGAAGCATCTCGTTTTGATTGATTGATTAATGTTTCCGGGCGCGTCAACTGCTAAGTATTTTAGTCCCGTGAGTGTAGTGCATGTTTTATCTCAGACTGTGACGGTGATCCCCTCGCTGGATGGCGAGATCCGACTCCACCCTACACGTCGGCTTGCGAGATTTTCTCCAACTATCTCCCACGAGCTGGGCACCTTCCCAGCTGGGACAAGCTCTAAGCTCCCGACTGGTTTCCCAGCATATGTGGTAGTCCAGTAAGTGTATAGTACATGTAAGTGTGTGCGCAAGTAAACGTGAGGTTAGGTCAAAGAAGAGAGAGAAAAGATCGCACGCGGTACATGGCTCGTTTGTTAGGGTTCTGCTGTGCCATTTGCCTGGTGTTAAACGGAGAAACTACAGAAAACCACTGGCCAGAGCAGGCGACTCCTAGAATTCTCCTCCAGACATCGGCTGAACTCGACCTAGCTATGGAAACACGGCGTGAAAGCCGTGGAAAAGTGCGCGAATCCGAGCGCGGCCGAACGAAAGAGAATCTCCGAAATTAAATATTAAAGCTTACATTCAACTGTCTGGCTCACTTTCGTTATTACGCCGCTCGTAATACATTACTCGTAGATTATCTGCGTTCGGTTATCTAAATGCATCAAACGGCCCGAGATATCTTACTTTACAGCAATTAATCCGGCCTTTAATGAGCGTTGAGTAAATGGAGTATCAGATTCCGCAGCAGGATGAATCGCGTCCTAATTGGCCCGGCTGCGCGGCGGGGAGGGGGAGGGGAGGGCGCGCTGGCAGGCGGCCCGGACGCATTAGAGGACGCTGCTCGAAGCACCGGGGGCGCGGGCGCTGCGCTGAGAGATTTACGCGCCGAGCCGAAGCGACGCGACGCGACGGTAGCCGCAGAGGTGGTGGTGGTGGTGGTAGTGAAAGTGATGGACATGCTGGGGATGAGAGTGGTAAAATGTGCAGAAGCTGAAATTGAATGTAATTGTTAGAATTCTGGAATTAGGATTAAGTTTGATTTAAGTCAACTATTCAATAAAGAGTGAACTGATCTTCGTGAAATCTGAAGTGTTTATAATAAATAAAAAAGGAAGTTAAATTGTGAGAGTGTAAGTACGATCGTGCATACTACGCTTCGGTGAAAAGTAAATTGGGTGAGGAGTGGTCGATGACGCTGTCAGCTGATGAGGTGATAGCAATGGTGCTGGTATGGAGAAAGTTACAATGCGGGGAATATTTAAAGTTAAGGAGGATGGTGGAGAAGATGGAGAAGGCAGAGGAGGAGAGTGCAGTAAAGAGAAGGGGTAAAGTGCGTTAATGATGATATTAGAGGTGAGGGATTGCAGAGAGAATGGTGATATACCATTTAACTCTCAGCGTTCTCATTTGGGGACACACATTTCAGGTCAAATTATAGTTTTGCCTTTGCTTTAATTTGTAAGTCGATACATTCTAAACGAATGATATAAACAAATTTTGAAATCTCTCGAAGCTGCTAATGTTGATTTAGCCGACGCCGCTAAATCTCCTTCCTGGCCAGAGGGTATTAATGATTTGGGACGATTCGAATTTCCTTAAACTTAGCTTAGCTTTACTAACTCTATTAAACATAGCTTTACTAACTCTACTAAACTTAGCTTTACTACCTCTACTAAACTTTACTAAACTTAGCTTTACTACTTCTCCTTAGCTGTTGCATTCCTGTGATTAAAACGGAGGGAGAGATCGCTGTAAAGCAAATGACGGCTGGTCCGCGTCGAAGGTGATTGGGCATAAGAGCAAATATCAATAATTCAACAATAGAAGACTTACAGAAGCTACTAGATAGCTTCAACAATGTCCCTGTGCATGACAACAATGAACGCGCACGTCGTGCAGCAAAATTAATTCGAGCACTACACAGATTTTGGTCTGGCGGAGGAGGAGATAGAAGCAGGTTGGCGATGCAAATGGTTATTTCTCGTGAAATTCAAATAGTAGGGATGAAGTCCTAGTTGGGAATAGAAATTACGGAGGCGGTGGCTGAAGTGGAGGAGAAAATAGCCGTGGCACTGGCGATGAGAATGATAAAATGCAGCCAAGTAGTGAAATTAGCTGTGGAGATGACGACGGAGTTAAGAGGCGACGGTGAAGAAGCTGGAAGTGAAGCGAATATGAAGGAGACGTTTGTCTTAATAATTGTGTGGAGATAATCTTGTCTTAATAACAGTGGAGAGTGCATTGGGAATTTACTGGCTTTTGAAATTGAGGAAAGTGAAGGTTCTGTGTTTCTTTGTCACTTGAACAAAGTACGTGGGTATTTTAGTGAGCATGGTGTGCGAAATATATATTGCTACTTTCTTTCACTTTAATCCACTTTCTAGAGATTTGCATTTGAAATGTATTTTTTATCTCATTATGAAAATATTTTATAATCATTATGGGACCTGTAATATTCTTCCCCCAAAAATGTTACAATAAGTTCTCTTGTTAAGTATTGACTTTGTCATATCGTTTTTCGAAGACGTATACATGATCAAGTTTCCTCCGTTTTGTATGAATCATTCTTTAGTGTTAATTTTTGGCATGTACAAGATTAGATTTTCTTGACAATTTCCCAACCTGGGATAGGTTTCCCCCAAAGGTATGTAGCAGGACAATGGGTCAAAAATAATTTCAGAAATGGCTGATTACAGAATCATATTACACGACAACAAAATGACTAACTTATTTAGTTCAGAAACAAATAACGTGACCTCTTTTCGGTAAATCAGATCACGCAGTTAATAGGTTAGAGATGCGTCGCCGGTGAGCGCTAAATGTCTTCGTAATTGACTCCCTGTGAGTGAACATCCTTTAAACAGATGAGTATGGTGGAGAAAAATATTGGCGACTGCTGCAGCAATGATTCTATTGAATTGAGAGTCCGCGCGAGAGCGCAGCGCAGTAATTTGGAACAAGCCTAAACACCGCATTGTTACTACAGAATCTTGTTAAATTAAGATTTCATTTGTTTAATATAGTGGCAAGCCAAGTATAAAAATCCTACGAGTAGGGACTTCAGTAACATTTTTAGTTAATCTTGAACAAACTTTTCTGGTTTTACGATTGGTCTCAATGGTTAGAATATAATTATAATTTGAGATAAATTATAAAGATAACAAATGAGAGTTCTTGTATGATTATTATTTTATTTTATGTAAGTATTATTATTATTTTGAACTGTGTAATCATTTTGTTGTTTTCGTTAAATCTAATAATTAGTTATCATCAATTCTTTTTTCTCCGCTCAATGAACGTACACACGAAAGCGTTTACCAAACATTGTGTGGTGCGAAAGGCGTAGAGGAAGGGTAATCTGAGAACAGGGGGTACTCATAATTTTAAAGTCTAATCAACGGGTACGAGAAAGGAAAAAAGTTGGGAACCGGTGATCTAGGTAACTGGAGTATGTCTGCTCCGCTTCCTTCGACGTTGTCACGTATAGCCTTATCACCATCGTCATCATCAGGACACTCCCGCATGTCACGGAATTAGAAACGACCGCACTAACGACGCAGGCTTTGTTGTTGTGTTTCTTTTTAAAATTAATTCATCTTTGTACCGCCATAAGGTATTTCAAAGAGTTTCATGTAATACAAGATTTTAAAAAAATTGATAAACTAATCTTAATAATTACATATCTTTAACTTTTGACTAGGTAATTCCTGAAAAGAATCTTTAAGTTTTTGTTTTTTTAGTTGATACAATCCATGAGAATTTACAGAAAACTTTTGGAAAGAAGTAGATAGCTCAATTCAGCTAGCAAATTATGGATGTTTCAGTAGGTCTTCGGAGAAACGAATTCAAGGATTTGGTTGAAGTGTATTACCTAAAAAGAAGGCTGTTGCTGGACATGCTGAAAATCTGCCACAGAAACATGAAATTGTTGTATAGGTATCAAATATTTCGTACCTAATCAAAGCCACTTTATCCTACCTAATCAAAGAGAAAAAATTGTAAGCGAGAAATACTAAATTATATTACGCAATATCAATAGTGTACTAGGTTCTCAATTTTTAACTTAAATTTCAACTTCTCCGATATTATTTCACAGAAACAGTGGAAAGTTTTTTAAACCATATTTTCAAACGATCTATTGACTGTTCTTCTTGAATCTGATTGTTTGGGTGCGCACGTTGTAAAAATAATAATGATAATCGCAATAATGACGATTGGATGTACACCTCCCGATCTCCTGCCCGCCGCTATTAGCGCCGCGTGTGTGCCCTAAGGCGGCTGGGCGTGTGGGCGAGTGGGCGGCGCGGCGCCGGGCGGCTGGCCGCGGGCGAGGGCAGGCGTGCTAATGGGGCGCCGGGTGCGGCCGGGCTGCGAAGCAGGCCCTCAAGGCCCCTGTCGCCCCGACGATTTAGACGCCGCCGCCGCGCTCATACTAATGGCGGCGGCGTGGCGCGGCGACCCGCCCGGGGTCCAAATTCGCCCCTGGGAGCCGGACGTCCCACCGCCCCATTGGCATGCAATGGGGAAATCGCTTCCAGTTTGCATTTCAAGATGAGAACCGAATGAACAAATAAATTAGGATGTCGTTTGGCGGCGGGCGGATATCTCTGTCGTTTCGGCAAGTGTCTCCGGGACCGGGTTCGATTTCCTGCAAAGGTTTTCTATTTTCCGCTACCATTGTAGGCATTTGAGTTTCAATGGCCGTTTGAGAAATGACACTGGGAATTGAATACTACGGTCACCATGGTAAGTCAGTCTCTGAATTGAGGTGATATGGCACAATACTTGGCATTTGATATTTCTTTTCAATACCTGCGAAAACCGAATATAATTATTTGGTGTTAGCAGGTTAATATAATGATTTCCCATGTTTGGTTTTCCAACCATATACCACGAGGGTGACATTATTTACGAGTAGATAATAATAATTTCCTTTTGCGGCTCATATATGTACTATTATAACTATTTGAGTATTCCATTTCTGCGGCGTTGTCCTTGCAGAAATATTTTTGTAGAGTCGTTTCTATGATCAACACTATTGAAATCAGTACATGCTTACGAAGATTTACCAAAGTCATTAGACTTTAATAACTAAATTTTCTGAAATTTGTAATTTACGGCATTCATTGAATGCACGGCCACCCTAAAATGTATGCTATACTTTGTCCATTTTAATGCCGTACGCGTTGGTGTGAGTTTGTTCTGAAACGAAAAGACACTTGCAGGAAGGAGAATGTTTGCAGAGCCCTGTTTTAGAGGAAGTCGTCCATGCCAATTTGTCCGTGTTCCATGCTATCAGAAGTGTCCGGGATGTGAATGAAAACGGTTGTAAGTGGGCGCGAGTGTCTCAATGATGGAACCATTGCCAGACCTTGCGAAACAAGACATAAAGTAGACCTATTTTGTCCAAGTAGTCGGCAAGCGAGAACGCATCGGAATAATGAATCTATATTGTGTGGGTGAGGAAACGGGTGAAAGTGACCTTGGCTAGTTAGTAAGGAACCGGTGAGATATCATCTAATTACAACGGAGGAAATGAGGGAAAACTGAAACTTCCCATGAGACCATCGCGTTCATGTTTCAAACTGCACACTATGTGCGGCGTATGAGAATATGAAGGTGCCCCACATTCAGTTGAAGTGTGCCAATAAAATGCAATTTTACAATATTGCTGGTTCGCGTGAGCGTAACTTCGTCTGTCTCTTAGAAACCCTCCAATATATTTAATTGGACAGACAAGTTCATTTAACGCGTGAAGTAGTCATGATGCTGGTTTTCTGACATTCAGATGAAAATACGTTCGAGATGTTTCTTGAACAATGAACACTAGCTGATATTGACAGTGATTATGGTGTGTCTCATTGTGATCTTTTAGTGGAGGTAGGACGCTTTATGTCCTTCTTATTCCTGGGCAGATCATCTTAGTGGTGGTTTGACATTGATAGGGGCCCGATTTTCATGACGTAAAACATTGCCAAAAATGACCAATTAAAATGTTAAAATGTTTTTAAAATGCCCTAAAAACAAGAAAAGGACATAAAGAAATTTGATCACAACCACTTCAGAAGAACAACTCAAGCTGTTGCATATGTTACTGATGTAATCGAGCCTTCTTCCTTTTGTTCGAGTGAACGGAGCTTGCAAACTTTTGGTTTGGACTGTTCTTTAAAAGAAAATATCTGCCTTTACTTATCATTGAATCGGTCGAACTGACAATGGCGCCGATAGGCTTACATGACATAGTACTCACAAAGGCACACATTGCAATATATGAGCGAAAAAATCAAAAAGTCTACTCAGAAATTCTGCGGCGAACATTTGTTGTATCTCGTAAATGTGTTTGAAGCAAGCACCATTAAAATGAAATTAAAATCTATGAAATCAGCGAAAAATGCATTAAAATGACGTAATAAGGTAAAAAATAACATATTAGTCGAAATGAAAAATGCAAGAAAGTGACGTATACAAATTTGGTCGCAATTGTTCTAAAGTGAAAAGAAAAAATGACATTTCATTAAAATCCGCCCCTTAGTCTTTGCCGTGTTCTGAATTGTTAATAACAAGAGTGGACATCGGGAGTGAATAATGAAACAAGATGAAAGGCTATATGGAATATGGATGACACATGGTACAACTGCGAGCTTGTAATACGAGAAGCAAATCACGTCACAACCGCTCAGTGATAACACCCATGTCTTACGGCGGCTCCACGCATTCGGTATTCGGCGAGTAGCGAGCGGCCCCTTGCCGAAACTCGACAAGAGTGGAAGAGCCGCTTGCAATTGGACATTCGGCGCTCGCCCTACGCACTGCGTGTAGGCCTTTTGGCCACATCAAAGGAAGCGAACACAGCAAGGGCTCTCGCTCGCTGCATGGTGATTGCCGAATGTGTGGAGCCTCCACATCTCTCCCACTGCTGGAATCCCGTGCGCCTCAGATCCAGCTCAAGGAACTCGAAACAAATTTAAAATACTCAATAACGAAACGATACATTTTGACATGATTTCTGGATTAGAATGAAATGAAAATATCATGAGTGTGCTATTAATTTCTAAACAAACATTCAAAGTACTGTAATTATTCGTTGGTTTCCACTCGCATTTCTTATAAATATAATCTGAAGATAACATTGTAGTTATATTAGCGCACATTGTTATTAAATTCGTCAGCAGTAATTAATCTCAGAGCTTGAAGGTGAGCGATTAAATTCTCAAGGCAACATTCCAGCGAGCGATGCACCTGCTGCAAGCGACGACAAAGGTCGACAGCTTCTCAGGAAGAAGTAAAGTGATTCTCCGGTAGTAGCCGACACCGCCATGCGGCTGTCGTAATAACAGGCTTGAAATGTTTGAGGTGCTGCACAGAGAATAGGTAAATGCAAAAGACGGCTTTGAAAGAAAGAAAAAGAAAAGGGGCTTTGGACAGGCAGCGATTTTACAATATGTTCTCACGTAGCCACCTTATTGAAATTCAAATCATTGAAATTTTAATCCAGATTTTTTGAGATAAATGAATTACTTATTTAATGAAATTGAAATTTTGAACCTGGCAAGAGCTGTCAGTCAGTCACTGACTGATACATTGTATCCACAGTCAGCTCCTTTCCGCATTTCAATTCCTTATTACATTTTCATTATTTATTCCTTCTAATTCGTGCGATATAGCATCAACGCATATTCTATTCTCTTCCTTTTTTCTGAAGGTACATTTTATATTTCGTAACATTTTGTAATCCGATGAAATTAGAAATCCTCTGGTGTGATGATAATGACCGGAAATCAAGTCACAATACAAAATCACTTATTGCAGAATATTTACTACCTGAAGATTTTGAAAATCCCCTTGATAAGATTCAGATTCCTTTGCTCATTCTGTCTCCCCTTCACCACCGCCCATAATTTCTCCCGACTTTCCCCCACAAGGAGGCAACGAAAGCTTTTGAGAATCCCCACACAATTTGCTTCTTCAAAACGCAACACCTCGACGGGAGATCACCGTTCTACCCCGGGTGCCCCGCCGTTTCTAATTGTTAAGAAGTAAGATCATTTCTATTCTTCTTTGACTTTTTCTAAAGATATATTTTGTTTTTCGTAAGTGCTCGTAATCGGATATTTCCGAAATTCCGCCGATGTGCTGACAACGACCACAAATCAAGTCAGAAGTTCAAAATCGTTCATCGTAAAGCATTTGTCAACCTGCAGATTTTGTAAATCCCTTGAAAACATTAAGCCTCCTCTCATTCTTCTTCCTCATAACTTCTCGCGGCCCTCTCCCACGTCAAGGACACTAGCCTGTGCTCTCGAGAATCCCCCATACAATTTGCTTCTCCCAAATGCGACACCACGTTGCTCGACGTGCGGGGCGTCCGGGCGTTGTCGGGCGC
>BOPP01000021.1:2890917-2934642 GCA_017312745.1 Gryllus bimaculatus
GCACCTTTGCGCCCACGCTGTGGAGTTGTGCCACCCGCGCGGTCGCTTACAACCTAACGCGCCGGATGATCTGGAGCAGTGATTTGCAACCTGGGTAATTAGCCTTTGGGCCAGGTGTAAAATTTCTTGGCTAATGAGGGAGTTCACTGCGTCGTTTAACAGTGAAATACGAGGTGAAGAAAAGCATACCAAAATAACTACCCTGGTCTGTCTGGAATAAGTTTGGAATTGTTTAATATAATGAATGTATTCGTTAATGGCTTTCGATCTATCACATGTGAGGAAACAGAGTATTATTAGTTACTTTCCATTTATCCATATAAAAATATAGGGAAGCAGTGATGTGTTTCTGCTGGATTATTTGACGTTAAGAATATTGCCAGACCTTTCTAAATATGTTTAATTAAAGTTAAATATAACAATATTTTCAGAATAATATATTTTCTGATGTGAATGGTCGATCGCAAATACCTCCCTCGACCGAACGCTCTCACTACGTATACTGTGGAAGCGAATCATCTTTGCTATTTTCTGTTGTCTGCAAATTCAAAAACATTAAATCACTAACCACCAACAAGATACCTTTATTCCAGTAGGGCTTAATATATAGCTTTATAATGTGTTGTTGAGAGCTGTTATTGAAACAAATGTGCACAAATATTTCATATTGTTTAGACTATTTGCCTCTGATTGTAAAGTTTCAGTAATATTTATTATTCTTATTTAAATCTTTGGAAGTCATTTTTAAGAGTAATTGAGTTTGAAAACTAGATTCAAAGAGTATAAAAATTGTTCTTGGTTATGTGTAGAGCACATTGCTGTTGTTTTCTAACTCCTCTGACAGACCCCCATTTCCCATGGTGTATCTAAATGACAACATTTCCGTTCCTCACTGAGGATCGTATATGTTTATTAATCAAATGAGAAAATTGTTGAAAGTAATTAAATGGAATGTTAATTTGTAAAATTAAATTTGTTGCCGACGATGCATTAAAATAGACCTGTACCGGCTGAATAACACATCTATTAAGTTCCACATGTTTGAAGTTAACGAGGAGCGAGAAAGTTATTTCTGTTGACCTTAGCTCCGCCTCTGAGATATCGTTGATGTCTTTGTCAGAATGCATGCAAATGATTTGTTTTTCTTTCCAAGATTTTTCTCCAAAATTCCTTCTTCGGAAGTTAATTTTTCTGTGAAACTGATCCGGGTTTTCTCGTTTCCGCCTGACTTCCATGCGACACGTGAGAGACAGCGAAAGAAGGGGCGAATCAGTTTGCAGTCTCTGCTAAGTCCAGTACGTTATCTCTACGACGAAAGCACTCAGACCCATGTTGCATTGATATACAATTCATGCTATCGTTGGTTTGTAATTTTGTAACGTTCGACACAAGTCTTTAAAACAGAGGCTTTGGATAATTTAAATTATCTACTTATTATAAATATAAGTATATAAATCCGCTCCGTGTACATGACATTAAAAGACAAATATTAAAAGTTCCATTAAAATATTTCCTTTCTGTGCTTTTGTTTAATTTTAATTGTTACAAATATGTAAGACCCAACTAGGACTATATCGTAAGGTAAATACACTTGGTTTTAATACTCCTATGGTTAATATAAAACCTACAATAAAGGTCAAATCATACGATTTGAATCTAAAAGAAAATCGTCTTGGTTGTGTCTTTTTTGCGTAAACGCCCTGCAAAGTAGAATTAAAAGCAAGTTACTGGTACTTATCTAACTAGGAAAAAGCTTTGAATTGTGTTGGAAGGAAGTGCAGAATAAATTGAAGCCAATGATTTGTGACTCCGGAGTTTCCGTATATTTAAAAACCTGCTGTATAAGTGAGAAAGAGAGAAAGGGGATCCGCAGGAAATCTGTTTGAACAGCGCTAAGAAGTAGATCAGCGCGACGATAAATGCTCGTGGGAGAACAGAGAGAACGAGTTCCAAGAAAGGCGACACGACAAGCGGCGAAGAAACCATCGTAAAGCAGTGTCTCCCAGGTTACTGGTGGAGGTTCATGCATCTGTTATGCTGGATAGGTGACCGGTTTCTCCGTACACGATGTAGTTGTGCTTTGTGTTATGGCGCTGGTGAGTCAAACGCGTTTGAATAGGGTCGAACAGGGCAATGAACTTTGTGAATTGTTGTTATCTTATGTGAAATGTTATTGAAAAATCGACGTACTTCACAGGCAGGGCACTTAAATCGTTAAACGTTATACCTTGTCTTTGTATTGTAGTTTGTAAGAATGAGGAATATACGGGATGGAAAAATGATCTTACCTCAACTTGTTCTCAACACAATTTTTTTCTTGTTGGTGGGGGGGGGGGTATGTATTGTTTGTCCTTTACTTGTTTGTTATTCCTAAAAGTAACCAAACAACAGAGCGAAGGGTGTACCAGAATATTCGTTTACCAGTGACCTGGCAGCGTTGGGTAGTGATGTGTATGATGTGTTGCATTCTGAGTTATGTCTCGTTTTTAACGAAAGCAAAACAATATATTCGTTCTGGACGTTAGAATTTTTCATTTTCTTTTGAATTATTTGTAATTAATACATACTGCAGTTTACAAAGAACTTTATAAGAATGGTTTTTCGGTTTGGGTTAACGGCGCAGTTCCGTCTCGTAATTGTTGAGATGATTCATGACCGGTTCTTCAGCACTCGTCTGAGCGGAGACGAGCACCTAACATATATCCGTCTTATCAATCTAGTTCATTATTGAATTCAATAGGCAATATTATTTTATTAAATAAAATAATAATAAAATTTAATAAAAAATTAAATAAATTTCGTTTTTCTGAAGGTTAGCAATATGTTGCCCCTGTAGACTGCATCTTATCAGAGTTTGTACTGTTTATGAAGAATAATAATGTTTTTAAATTATAGTTATTGTCAAATATTTGAGTTGTTTCGTGGCTAAGCGCTTAGATTAGGACGGGAAATGTGTGTGAGCATTTAATTTTCCGTAACAATTGTCCACAAGTCTTTACATGCTTTTCTTTTAAGTTTTACAAGTTCAAAGGATTTTTCGACTTTTGGATATCCATCGCCCCTTCGTGGGTTTGAACTCGCGAAATCAGGTTTTCGAAGTCAACGTGCTAAACCCCATTGGAGTGGCTTAAGATAATAGCCATTAATATACTTTCGCTGTTAATACTTTTCTTGACATTTCTCACCCCTTTCGAAAATCTGTCTCCCCACCAGATTTTGTACCCGCGAAATCAGGTGTTGGAAGCCAACGTGCTGAACTACGGTGTGGTGGCTTAAGATAATTGCAATTAAAATATTTTTCCTGTGTACCTCGTAATATTCCCTGCTACTTTCGAAAATTCGCGTGTCGCAAGATTTCAAAAGCGGGCGACTCTCGCTGTGACAGGTCAGCTCGCCGGACGTGGGAGGCTACGAACGTTGGATCGTTTGCGTGGCCGGGTGGTCATTGCCACAGCCGGGGGAGTCGTATCGTAAATAGGGAGCTTTCGCCAGAGCGCACGAGCGTCGAACGCTGCGTCGCTAGATTCCTGCGATTCATTAGTGACGTGCAAACCAGCGGATTATCGAGCCGGGATTCCTTGACGCGCTGAATGGAGAGCAGTGGGATATTAGTTTTGTGCTCAAGGTTGGAAATCTGACGCAAGTGATGTAAGATAGCTGTTTCTAAACCTCTTTTCTCCATGAAACTCTTTGAAAGGTACTTTTCGTCCGCAGAACCCTAATACGATTCGTAAAACTCAAGAAGTCACCAACATCCATCTTTCAGTGAATCTTATTCCTTAATAGTTTTGCTTAACGAATTAGTTGAAAAATTAAGAGATAATATTTATAACCGAAAGGTATTTATTTTGTAAAGGAAATATTACATTAAATCACAAATAGCTTTTTAGGAAACATTACGATTTACAATTACATGAATGAAACTGTTTCAATTTACTAATCAAAATAGATTAATCTTTCTTTATTTCTAACAGTTTAATATGTACGATTTATTTCAAAATCGATTGTGCACTTAATTTTTTATCAATTCTTGCAGAACCTTAAAAAGGGTTTCGCGGAACCCAGGGATTCGCTGCCCACAATGTGACGTAAGTTACCGCGGCGGAAACCTCATTGCGGAGGCTCGGGGCTGATAGGTGTACAGAAAGGGTATGTTCAGCATGTGATAGTGGAGGAAGGCATCACTTCACCTCTAACATTAAGAAGTCAGTAAAAATAGCAACATATACTACGATTTTTCCCTGCTCGTTCGGAAAAAGTTTTCTTTTCTAACCTATGAAGATATTGTCTATACTTCTGACGATCTATTATTTACATCTGTGTGGTATTCGTGAATCACTCCTTTACTTACGACAACATGAGTTAAATAAGTGATAACAGCATTCCTCCTTTGACGCGAGGTTTGTGTTGGAGTGCAAAGTTCTCAAAAGAATTACTTGGTAAATTGTACTGAACGAAATATTATTTGGCCACTCACGTAATCTTAGATGTAAAATTCACTTTCATCACAAAAAGTGTGTATCTTGAATGCTTCTGCGCTTTTGAACGAAAAAAAGGTATTTCTCTTACTCCATTTGGTGGTTGATTTATTATTCTTTTTGTGCAGATCAAGAGTTCTTTATAGAAGAAATAAGAAATTAAAAGGCACCAAAATGAAAACTCATAAATGTGATGTTTTGGGACCGGACAAATTAATTCTGTCCTCAACTCTCAAAAGTGGCCAAAGTATCCTGCTAATAAGAGCGGATATTTATATAGTTGAGCTTTCTTACGTATGCAGAAGGCCGTCAGTCGCTTGCGGCAAGCGGGGATAAAATCTTCGCCGTTAAGCAGCACCTCTCGTTCTGTCGGAGGCGTCCGGGCTGTCGCGCGAGACGTTAATCGGGCGCTGCCGTGGAGAGTAACAGGGCGCAGGCGCCTCTGAAAAGTTCACGGTTCCTCCGCCGGATACGAGCGCGCCTTACGTCACGCGGCTTCCGCCCGCCCTTTGCGCCCAGGAGGCCGCTGCCCACCTGCGCGGAGCGGGAGAGCAGGCCGCCGACGCAGTGGGGAAAGTCAAACAACCTTCCTGTGGGAGAAATCTCTCCGGGAGTAAATCTCGCGCTTGTCTAGCGAGTTACACCGAAAAGACATTCCATAGTGATCACCCCCGCCCCCAGAACAGTTTTGCGCCTGGAACGCCGAGAACACGTAGGGTTAGCAAGGTGGTTAAATACACAAGACAGCTCCACATACTCTCTGTTAAGTGTCAGTGGTGATAAAACGGGAAAAGCGCCGAATCTGTCCAAAGTCAGATGGAGGTCTGATAAAGGTCAGGATGTGATAGCAAGGTGCACCCATTTCTGAGAGAATGTATTCAGAGAATGTCTTAGAGGAAGTAATGATTATTTCTGTGAGAATGTTTTAAGGCCACGTTTAAAATACGTTTTCCTTGATTCTTGATGAATAATTTTACACAAATATAAGCAATAATGTTGATGAACAAATTAGTATATTTTCTAACATTTTGTTAAAACTCGTGCCCTCTGGAACGTTCGCTTGAAAGTATTCAATTGGTTTAAAACTTGCACAAGCAATAGCTGACCAAATACATAGATTAGTTGACTAGATATTTTAGTTTCTTTCCCTTCTTATTTTTATTTCTAAGCAAAAGACTGCCATGTGCACGATTTCTCTAACTGTTCCTACAGTGTTTAAATAACTTCATTGTATCAAATAAACAATGAAAAGGTCTTTCAAATGGTAATTTGATTTGATTTATTTTTGTGAAAATATAACAAAACTATATGCGTCGCACAAACTGCACAGGATTTCCTGAGCTCCAAAACCTTTCCATTTTTACTAATAATAATTTAATAGTATATACTAAATGTACCAACAAAGCATGGTTAGCAGCATTTGAAAACTAGAAATTATTTTCCGAGTAATAGAAAACATAGCCGCGTCGTTAAAGGAACTACGATTTTATTGTGGGTGGTAACAAAATAGCAACTCATAATTCCATTCCCCTCCAGCTCTACTCATGGCAAGACTCAACAAAACGTGTGCATGCGTAGTGAATCTACATTTATGCCCAGAAGCAAAACAAGGGGTCTTCTGAGCATTTGCTCAATAGATCAAGGCACTAAAATCCTTATCAAAATAGGCGCCTTTGACCCTGAAGCCGAAATACGTCACTTGTTGCAGACATATTTAGTTTTTCAGAATTTAATGGTTCAAATGATATCTGATGAATTAAATATGGTTATGGTTAAATGGTTAAAATAAAATATATTATACTAATTTATACTGCCCTCTTATTATATTAACATATAAATTATGTTAGTTCACTTATAGATGTTTTGTAAAATAATAAACTAGATAATGAGATCGAGTCGCCATTATTTTCAGGAAGGTATACGCACTAGTATTTATATTGGTCATTATCTTTTTAAATTCTTCGTAAAATAATCCTTTCTGGAATGCAGTCTGCACACTTTAATTGGCAGGTTGTTACACGAGCTCCGGTGAAAGTAAGAGGCCTGTTTATTTCTATTATTGGAGCATTTCCTAGAAACCTACCTTACGCTTTTCCGCAGGAATATCTGCGTGTATTTCTTTAGAAAATTAAAGACTATCTTTCCTCAGCAAACTTTTCATTTGTAAAGAATTGTGAAAATTCTGCGGGAGTGAATCATTCTCAACGACCTGTTTTTCTCATCGAGAGGAGAAAGGAGAGGATAAATAATGAATATCTGGCAACATTTTTGTTATAACAATGTTTATATCATTAACTCCAGAGAAATGACTGTAATATTTAACTTAACAGAAATGAATTTAAAAAGCAATGAAAAATAAATCTTATGATACAAATTTACATTTTTTTATAAAAAATCTGCATAAATGTCATCTAATTTAAAAAAATGTCATATTTAATTAACGCAGGAAGGGAGAGAAGTGTTCCAAGTGTAAAGTTCATGAGGATGTTGGTTTATTGACAGGTTGTTTGGCTGAAATGTTGTATACGGTACAACCTAAGGAAGTGGTTTAAACCGGCACTTCGCGCCGTTGCAGCGTTAACTAGGCAAAATTCTGGAGGCTTTGTTAAAATGTGATGTCTTATAAAAGTGAATTGGTAATTATGCGTTGGATAAACTCAAGGATGTTTACAGTGAACGCGAGGGCCGCAGGCCCGAGCCTCGCCGTGACTTGGATCGAGGCGAGTGAAGCGAGAAAACTTGCCTTTGAAAGTAAATTGGCGTTACAATGCGGCGGGGACAAAGCATATTAAGGGCGAACCATGAAAATTGCCTATCCGTAAGTTTTATTCATTTCTATTAGAGCACGTACAGTATTTAGGGCTTAAGTCCCGCCGCCACGCTTCTCTAAGGGTGTACCGTATACTAAATTTTAACCAGTTGTTTAAATTTAAAAAAAAAAGATTGGGAATAGATTTTTTTTGAATTGCTCTTATGAAGGTCCACCTGAATTTTCGGCATTTACGTTCCGTTACGAGAACATACAACTTTTTGAAACAGCGGATACATTACTCAACCGGCGGGTCATCAGATGGGCGGACCTTTTGACATTTGCGGCCCGTGGCGCCTTCTGGCTCCCGTCGGGGCCGAGTGCCATCCGGCCACCTGCGAGGGCGAATCGCTGCCATCCGCTTCTAATCGGAAACGGTGCGTCACCGCCATCCGGGGTGGCATACTGACCGTCGTTACGGCACATTCGGACGCTGCTCCGCAATGCTCGAAGCGTCCGGTGTCGCGCAACGTTATTACCGAGCCCCTCGCTGCAACCGTCAGCGTCACAGCATCACGTTGTAACGGCACTTGTCCATAAAAACATGGCCAACATCGTCATTTCCATACTCAGAATCGCCATTCTCGTTTCCTTCCCAGGTTTGTGACGAAAGAACTTTGGCAATCACACTCATCAAGTATTCTTTCATAAATTAATTATTATATACTTTAATATTACGGAGATCAGAAATAGTGGTTCCAACTAGAGGAGTGATTCCATATGTGTTGTGAACTAAGAATATAATATCCTTATTGCACTACATAGAATTTCTGTTAATATCATAGTTTATTCTTATTTCGAAAGTAGTGTATGTAGAATATTTTTTGTAAACTACCCAAAGCTTGTTAGACTATTGACAAACATTCCATAGTAATAATAATAGTTCATTATTTATTATTGTTATTAACATTATTATTATTATTATTATTATTATTATTATTATTATTACTTCTGTTTAGGAATTGCATTTCTTCACAGAAGGTCGTGAAGGTAGACGAAATATGTGTTGTGTATATTTTTGAACAATGATTATTATCACGATTGATTATTATCCTAAATATAACTGATTCTAAGAACCCCCTCATTGAAGCAATGTACAGCAAGTACACGTCCTCATGCGTACCAAGCAATTTTAATAGTCGAAATATTGTTGTTCGGTGAATGCGTATCGAAAAATCGACTGCTTTGTACAGAAGGTTTGGTTTAAAAACAAGGCTAAGAATACAGAAAAAAATTCTATAAAACGGAAGACTGTTGTTTCACTGACTTTTCTCTTCTTTTCTTATGTTAGGATTAATAAAACCATGACAATACTTATTTGGCTCTGAGGCATAGAAAAAAATGTCATCTCAGGGGTCATATTTTTCTATTTTAAAATTGACAATACGAACCATTGTTGAAAATTGCAATGACTTATCAATTACCTGACCTTGTGACATCCTTCTCACACAGTGAGTGAAATTACATTTGCTTTACTCCCAACTCGGATCAAGGATTAGGGCCACCGATAGAGGTCGCGAAACGTCTGCGTCACCCCAATCAGCAACTGGCTCGCTCTTGCGTCTTAGGTTTATTGCGCTTTTAATGTCTGTCTCGGTGGGGAGACATCATTCCATTCAAGATTTTGTGTTGTAGTTTGATAGGGATTCTGCTGTTGGTCTCTCATTGGGGATTGCTGGGTCTGGTTATTTTATTACGATACGGTGTCTGGACAATGATCAGGAAAGAGACAGGAAAAGAATAGGGATAAGGATAGCTTAATGCTTTTAGATTTTTCTTTCGTTCTGGTGGTAAAGTGTAACTAAAGAAAAGGGCCATTCGTCCGTCATCTCCCCTGCGCCCGCAGCTATTCTTTCCTTCGCAGGGAGGGGAGGGGGCGTGGCAGGCGCCGTCGCCGGCGCCACCGGAAGCCCTACGGCGTGACGAACTCCTTCCCGCGCGCCCCTGCTTCGGCCCACGCGGGAGGCGGGGCGCACGGCCTCTGCCTTCGCGTGTCTTACTCCATAGGGTGTACACCAGCCCACATCATGATGATGATGGGTGTCATGTTTCTGAGTGATGGACTCCGGAGCCTCTTGAACCTCGTTGCACTAGGGTTGGAGACTCTACAATGGCGGATTGTCGTCACTTGTAAGCGTTAATTCGGTCAAATTCAACGGCAGTCTGGAGGAGAATTCTAGAGGACGGCTGCTGCTCTGATCGATAGTTTTTCGTAGTTTCTGTCATCAATAACGGGCGAAGGCGGGAGGAGATCGGATAAGCGCGATCTTTCCTTCCTCAACTTCACCCCCTTGCTCTTCCCTACATTCACAGACATACACACACACACATACTTAATGGACTACATTACCGTCCATGCTGGGAGGCCAGACGAGATCATAGAGCTTGGGGTGCAGACCCGCTGATGGAAAAATCGCAAGCATATATGACGGCGTCGGATTTCACGGGAGACCAGACCGTAGCCTTTGGTTCCACGTTGTTGGGCGCTGTTGCAAACCCTTCTGTCACCGAAGAAGAGATTAGGTACGCTCTAAATAGTACAAACTACATAAGAAAACTCTACATAAGAAAAGTGCGGCGATGAGTTTCTTTTTTCTCTTCTCGGAATACTTGGGGAACTGGTTACGAGTTCGTATCTTTTCTCCTCTTCCTTGGAATATGTCCCTTTTTAACACCTTCCTTTAAAAAATCTGTGACTATGGATTTTTTCTGACTTTCTTTATACAGAATTTGCCCGAAAGCCCATGGAATATTTAAAAAAGGCACACATAAATGTAGTATAACTTCTTTTTCTCCCTTCCAGTTATTTTTCATTCACTATTTCTTTCTACTCCTCACTTTATTTCTCTGTTTCTTCTTTTCTTTTGCATTTTCTCTTCGAAAACCTGAAAAATATGAGTATTTTTCTAGACTTTCTTTCTGTTTCCTATGATTCCCTCTCTTATCTAAATCTCCTGTTTGTCTTTTTAACCTCTATGAACAAAGTAATTGTTTTTTCGTGTTTCCCTGATCTAAAAAATACATTAATATTTTCGTTTAACTTTTGCAATCCATTCTTTTTAAATCTCTCCATATCTCTCTCACTCTCCCTCCCTCTTTCTCACTCTCCCTTTTTTCTCTCTCCTCTCTCTCTCTCCTCAACCCCCTCATATAAGCGTCTTCACGTTGCACCGCCATTTCCATATTCCCCTCTTCCATAAATCACCGGCACTTTTTCCCCACTTTCGAGCACGTGTTGCGTTGCGGGCAGGTGCGCACCGTGTGCCTCCGGCGCCAGACGCCCTGGGCGCCGCCGCCGCACCGCCGCCGCGAAGTGGTGGCGCAAAGCTGCGCGGCTGGCGCCATGGCGCCAGTGCCTGGCCGCCGTGCCGCCACCAGCCCTCCCGCACCGCGCCTGACTGCCCTTTCTAGGACGGACGAGCGGTGCGACGCGGCCCGGCGCGGCGGGGAGTCTAGAGGGATGCAACATCGATGTCGATGTTTTTATAGAAACGTCGATGTTTTAAACATCGATGTATTATCGATGTTGTTGTTTTTTCCTTTCGCGATATTTTGTTTCTGAATGAAAAATTCTCATGATCACAATACTGTAAATGTTAAAATATGATATAATAATTGATAATGACACAGTTATTAATGTGTTGGAACCAAAGGAACGCTGTTTGCACCACCTTCATTGACTAAACTCTCTCGCCAGCAATGAAGACCTCCGTGCCCTAGTATTTCCTCTTTTATTTTCATTTCTCACATCGAAAAATGATCAACAAATACGCTGTGAGCGTAGGGTTTGCCCCAAATTTTAATGAACACGAATTTAATGTATAGGTTACTACTCCAAAACATCGATGTTCATGTTTTTGATAATCGATATTTTAATTTTGAACATCCATGTTTACTGACTTCGATGTTTTGTTATTGATGTCGCATCACTAGTCTGGAGCCTTCTCTCACCCGGTGGTGCACCACACTGGAGGCGTGGAGAGGGCTGGATTTGGAACGCGGAAACGTGTAGGGCAGAATGTTACGGAATGCATCTTACGTGAGAGCTGTGTGGGGTATGGTTAAGGAATATTCTTTAAAGAAATGGGTTATATTATTTAGTATCAGTGGAGGCTCGTTAGTGGAGAAATATGGATTTCTTTTGTCTCTAATCAAAGAGGTCTTTGTCGTTTGAAATTCTTTCCTTGTGCGTTTGAGATTCTTTTCACGTCACAGGGGTACTTTCTTGGGATTAAAATCAAAAACCCAAGAGGAGAAGGATTGTCCTCTACAGTCGTTTTGATTTTCTTCGTTCTGATTCAATTAAAATTTTAGCTTAGTTAATTTATATTTAAATTATTTTTTAGGATTTATTTATTGTATTTTAATAAATGTCCTCTGTCAATAATGTGAATATTTTAATTTTTTGATTGTATAGTTCCGTCGTATAGGGGTAATAATAATAGGCGCAAATAAATAGTGGTTCAAGTTATTTTTAATCGCATTATAATATTATTCCACCTATGTATTTAATTGATTGTAAAAAATGCTTTCGAAAACGTGTAATACATCCTTTCACAGTCAAAACTCACCGGAAAAATACCGACAATGTCCAGGCTGTCATTGTAAGTAGGGCGGCTTACAAATGACGTCTAAAACATTCCAGACAGAGAAGCCGCATCTGCCGCTTCCTCGGAATCCTCTTTCCGTAACGAATTCGAGATGAGTCAGCGCCTGGCTGCGGCGCCGGTCGCCGCCAATGTCGCGCTTCATCTCCGGCCCGTGGCGACTCGGCCCCGGTCCACTTGCTGCGCCGCCGCCTGCACGCGACGCCCTTCGCGCGCTGCCTTCCCCTCCGGGTCTTCGGCGCCCAGCACTGCGTTTACGGCTGCGATTGCGGGCTCAGGGCAAGGCCGTACGCAGAGGGGTGTTAAGGGGCTTCTCTCTCCCCCCCCCGAAAAAGACTACTTAAGGTCTTGACTCAGGGTCCCAGCTGGTAAATTTAAAGCAAAAAAAAAAAAAAAACCCTGCAACTGTTGGGCAACTGATACAAATATTACTTACAGAGTAGTTCGGTACTAAGGTGGTTCAGGGCATCAGTTGATGTCACTGCAGTGCCTCTGACGGGCAGGTTCCAGACCCGACAGTGGCACGATCTTTGACAATAGCTACATAGCTTGGTCGAATTCAAACACTGTCTGGGTGAGAATTCTAGCGAACGGTTGCTTTGATCGGTAGTTTTCCATGGTTTCTCTCATCAACACCAGGTGAATGGCGGAGCAGTTCCTCTTCCTTATAATATCTTCAATCCTTACTTACACATGTACTAACATTCTCTACATTACCATACATACCGGGAGACCGGTCGCGAGCTTAGAGCTTGTCCTGGCTGGGGCGGTGCCCCGCTGGTGGGAGAAACCTGGTTGGAGAAAACCCGGCTAGTCGACGGTAGGTCGGCGCCGGATCTCACCATCAATCAGAGAAGTTAACTGCCATCTCCCGAGAAGAAATGCACTACACTTCCGCGTCTAATGACCTTAGTACTTGACGTTGTCGAAATCAGAAATCAATTAATGAATCAATACAGAATATTTCTAGAAAATATTTTTCGAATTTAACCTCAGTTGACTGGTCTTCTAATTTGAAGAAAAAAAGGTATTATTCGATGTTTTACCATGCACTTCAAATTTCAATAGGAAGGGAACAAACGAAAATGCTTTGCCCAAAGCTCGCAATCCATTAAGTTCATGCATTTCGTCATCTGTGTGAAAAATCGTTTCAAGAATTGCCCTAATACGAACACCATGCGAAAAATGCATCCCTCATAACCAGAGTTATATTAAGGGTATACAATAGCTTACAGCTATTTCCTGCTAGCGAGAGAAATCGGGTCGTCGGCTTGTACTCTCGTCACTCCCGGTTAGATCTGGTTCACCGTTTGGAGCAAGCAAGCCCCATTCGACAAAGTTTCAGATTTCTTGGAAGAAACTGGCAATTATTTCGGATCATCATTTTAAAATTTCAAATTATTAATTATGAAAATACTTTTAAAACGTACTACAGCAACGGAGACACCACAGTAAGGTAGAAATTAATTTGTCAACACACATGAACTAATTTAATGTTTTTAATGTTAATGTGAGTACTTTAACCGTGTGCTTGTAATTTAATAAGAAATTGTCAGAACTGTTTTGAAACAATTTGTCGTTGTTTTGGAAAGAGAGAAAAATGCAAAAGGGGAAACAAGAAATCATCTCAGCGTTTGATCAAAAACCGAACGAAAAGAGCTATTGAAATGGGGGTCACGCAGTCTCCAGTATTTACAGATACTAACGGTAAATAATGTGCAACAAAAAAAACAACAGTGTGTTAACCAGTTTTCTCACTTTTCAATACACACAGATCACACTTTTCAATACACAAAATACACACAGAAAAGTGTATTCACCAGTTTATACACTTTTCTTATATATCACTGTTTATGATCTTCAAAAATTAAGAAACCGACTGCATTGTTCTTTGTCCTTTAATATTTTTACCTTGATGTTATTGACACCATGTCTCGATCGGTGGGACTCAAACCAGGGACACAGAAATAAATGATTAATGTACATAGAAACATTTCACATATTACACATAACAGCCGTTTTCCCGGTGAACAGGTGCGCATGTGTAAGCTTCGTGTGGCCTACTCTGCATCTAGTTAAAACAACTTGATCAGCTCTGCGGAAGGATGTGGCTGGATTGCAATCATTATATTCACATATACTTCTGAATTTGCCCCGTGCGTTGTTGTTATATTCTTCTCTGTCCAATTCTTGTATTTTTGTCTTGATGCTGGCGTTATAGTCCTATGGTAATATGAGAAGGTTGCTTCTTTCATCAAGTTGTGAGACCTCTTTTGCAGATCTGTCTACCAGCTCATTCTCAATGATATCCACATGAGTGTGAGACATCATTGTTTGTTCAAGAGAAATATTTTGGCACAATTGCCAAAAATAATGGTTACCACAACATTGCCTCTCACCCCTTTCAGTGTAGAGAAATATGTTGATTTTGTGGGAGCGCAAGGCTTTCTTGATTTCTAAAGCAATTTTTCGTAGTTGTATTAGTGGTTGATACGGCGGGTTTCTAGTGGATGCCATTGACACTAATTTGCTACTAAATACTGCAGGGGTAAATAGTATTATTATGACGAATTATTATGGATAGGATATTGTAATACTTGAAGGTATGGAACCAATGCACAATCAATGGTGAAAACACATTACACAAGACTCAAATCTCCAACAATCGGCTTTGCGTATCTGGGCGCTACTCCAAAACCCTATGCCACTGAGATTGCTATTGAGCTTAGTATATTCTATATAGTATAATAGTCGTAGTGACGTAGCTGACACTAATTTCTGAGCAAACGAGGATGTTTTTGCGTGCATGTACGCCCTGTCCTAGGCCGTTTATCACAGAAAACATAGACAGAGAGTCTGTCTTCCACTGCTTGAATACTGCAGGGGTAAATGTTATTAAACTAATTATTATGGATAGGATTATGTAATACTTGAAAGTATGGAACTACTCCACCATCGCATGGTGAAAACACAAGACTTGAATCTCCAACCATCGGCTTTGCGTATCAGGACGCTACTCCAAAACTCTACGCCACTGTGATTGCTATTACGCTTAGTATATTCTATATAGTATAATAGTCAGAGTGACAATGATGTAGTAGCCTATTAGTCTAAGTGTAAGCAGTTGCCAGGGCCATCGCACGTGTCCTCGTGCGGTCGCGTGCTGCCGGGCGCCGCCGCCGCCGCCGGTCTATCTCTCTCCTGCGCCGCCACCGGGCCTTAACAAGCCCAACGAGCGCGACCCGGAGGTCAGCCCCTCCCCCTCCCCCCGGAGTGCTAAATTGCAACCTCTGCGCTGCCCCCACGACCTTGCGGTGGCCGCTCGAGCGCATTGTTTGCTAGGCGCTCCTGGGCGATCATTGCGCTTATTGGCCCATTAGCATTGAAATAGGTCTGACGATGGTATGGGCTCAAGTAACGGAATGAACCGAGGGGCAGAGACGGGCAATTGTGAGGCTCGACGTTCTTGCTTAAGAATAATAATATCTAAATACTCTAATCTATCACTCTAATCCATTTAGAACATTGGAGAGGTCGTGAACCCATGGATATTATGAAAGGCGCCCCATAGCCTTACACTTACGTATTAAAACATTTTCCGTGAAATTAAATTGCTTTTCTCCGTTTTCTAAACCTGATAATTGTTTTATGACATTGTGATAAAGGGGCCTTCAAGCCATATTGTTTGAATGGTACAACTTAAAATCAATTTTATTTGTTAATTGAATCATTAAATTTAGAATTTTCCAGTTCCATGAAGTATGTTTTATTTATTTTCTAGTAAAATGTCATATTTAAATTAAAAATGTTTCGGAATTTAGGGGGAGGGGCATAAATATAGTTGCCGCACTCTTAATTTAGACTTCGCGCGTGCACGTATGGTAAAATGGGATGGCCGGCCCTCAACCTGCCCTTCACGCTCGTAAGGGTGGAAATGGCGAAGGACGAATTGAGCTCATTCCATGGCCCGTTGTTCAGCTCTGTCAATCTGAAATTGATGAGGGAAAACCACCGAAACGAGAAGGCAACTGACCTCTACAGAAATTCTTCGCTATAGAGTGACATCGTGTAACTCAGCCAGTTAGAAAATGTCATGTCCAGACTCGCAACTCGATCCTAGGACCTCTCACTTCATAAAGCTTCAGTTGCAAACTTACTGTACTTTCGATAACGCAGTGTCATTATTATAAACATTATTAAATTATCTCAATGCATTTTCATGTTTTCTGCGTACCCAACTGTTGTATTTCTTAGGTCATCTTACTATAGGCCTGCGCATATGGATTTGACAGGCTGTGTGTGTGTGGAAAATTTGAAAGGGTCCTTCGCGTAACTTCTAAAACATTTTATTTCTCTAAATATGTTCAATCCCCTTTTTATCACTAGACAATTTGGGAAACTGTTTTAACATTTTGAGAAGGGAGTCTCCAAGTTATCTGCTAATCGAGTAAATGGTTTGACATAAAATTAGTTGATTTATTAGTTGTAACATTCTTCTTTCTTCTTCAGGCTTTTTGTAGCGTGAGGGAATGCCGATTTCAACTATCTGCGCCGGGTACTAATTATGTCCCTCATGGGGACCCATATTAACCTTTACACTAGACACTGACACACATGTGGATTCCTCGGTCTGTGGTCAGCAGACTCACAAGGCTTTCCGCGACAACACTCATTCATGAAATACAAGGGACAAACAACCATGCCTGCGGCGGGACACGAACCCGTGACCCTTTGAACTAGGTGCTGAGTCGGCCTCTAGCCACCTGGCTATTCAGTCGGCAAATTGTAGCATTAAAATTATAATTTCATTCTGCTTAAAATGTTATCCATTTACTATTAAGATATGTCGTATATAAATTTCAAGTTCCAAGGAAAAGGGAGCCCAGAAATTTTGGATCTTCAGACTGCGCACGCCTGTGTATCTTAATGAAAGTTTTCATTTTCCAGTTTAAATTAATAACGATAAAAATCTGTTTCAGATATTTCAAAATCTAGCTGCAATACCCAAGCTTTCACAAGAAGTACTATGTTGGTCATAAAACGTATATTATCCTGTATTTAATTTACACAACTTCCTTTTATTGCGGTTTAACTCTGGGCAGGCTGAGCATCCACGCGGAAGCCAACACTAAGCTCCGGGAGCACTGAATTCTCCATCCGTATCTTTCGGGGGGCGACCCCTTTCGTCAGTTGCCCTATCAGCCACTTAGAGGACGGCAGGCCGCTCTTATCTCCCAGCTGCGGAAGGAAGAGCCGCCCTCTGTATCTTTCGGCCTGCTGTTGACGTCTCTCAATCTCTCGTGCTGTCTAGCTTTACAATATATTACGTGTTGGATGTTGTATTACTACGGAGTATTATCACTGGTACTACTGTATGACGATGAGTTTTATTTGTGGTGGAGTACACACTCTTCGATAAGGTTCCCTTCCTTTCCAGTTTATGGCGAGTCGTGGGACACATTTAGAATGCGAGTATGTTTTTTTCAAAGAGAAAAAATATCTTTATTTCAGACTCTACATTTCCCATGAAATACGAATTGAAGATATGGACTAATTCATATTAAGTGATTTTAATTTAAATTGTGAGCTTAATTTCAAAATACAAGATGTAAAGGCATTGTTAACCACGAATCCAGCTTTGTGAATGTTTGTGAAAAAATGATGGATTTTGTTGATCGTGGATCCAGTGACATTTGCAGAAGCTTTAGGTATGATACGATATATCGTGTTTCGTTTCGGATAAATGTGCTACTTTCCATACCGATGTAGCAGCATACTGACTGTTATATCATTTATGGGACGTTGGGAAACTCCAACATCGATTCCGAGAGACAATTTTTCTATAAATACTTTCAACGTGACTTGAAAAAATTAAGTTGAAATTAGTTGTGTATGTAAGTTAATATTATATGTGTGATTAAACTAACAAGCATTTTAGCGGTATCATATGGGTGAGAAGCATGTCAGCCATACGTTTTAATATGTTTTAACATCTTATGCATTATATATAGTGCTATGAATTGCATAGATACATATTGTAAAAGAAGTTCCGTGGAATCTCTTATTACACCGATTTGAAACATATCTTCATGGATATTTGAAACCTTTATTTGGCTTGATGATTTATGTAGCATAGTTCCAGTATTATGTTTGTGTTTTAAATAATCAAACACTAAAATCTTACAAGATTGCTTCAAAAAAGAAATCTTTAGTTTTGAATACAAAATCATTGTCCAAATACCCTTCTGTTGTTTTTTGTTTCTTGCCTTTCACAAAATGAGTTAACCATCTCGAGTATACTAGGATTTATTTATCCGTCAAAGTCCCCATAGTGACGTCACTGTAGCGACATAAAATCTCCCGATTGGATGAAACCGCAGCCGCCGATTTTCGTCAAGAGCACGACTAAATAAATCGCACTATAGCCAGCGAATTCGACCGCATGCTCTCTCTGAAGGGTGGCGGCGCGGCAGATTTCGGTGCGCGCGTCGTGTGCAACCGTCTCCGTCAGAGCTGACGCGTGGCAGCTGCGGCGACGGCCGCGCCGGGCCGGGCGAGCAGGGCACGGCAGGGCAGGTATTAGGTGGCCCGTCATATCCCGGCGCCATATATAGAGCGCGCGTGGGCGGGGCGCGGGGCGCGTGGCGCTCGGCGCGAGGGGGATCGGCGCTGTTGCGCGTGGACGCACGCCTCGCGTCGCTCCTCTTCCGCCAAGACAAATAAATTTAAGTGAGAGGCGATTAGTTAGATTAATAGACATAGTCATAAATAGATCGAAAATAGGGGGAAAAATCGGATACGATTTCTGATAATCCTTCTGATTGCTAGATTAAATTATTTGTCTTTTCGAGTGCTCAAGTTGTTATGGACATGTGCTCGTTTGTCCCGTAAGTGTAGTGTATGTTGTATCTTGGACTATGGTCGTGTTCTTTCCCTTGCTGGAACGTGAAATCTGGCGCTGACTTGCAAATGAATCGAAAGGTTTCCACCTCCAGCGGTGATGTGTGTGTGTATACAAGGGAAGAGGAGAGGACAAGAATATGGAGGGAAAGATCGCACACCGCCCATGTCCAGTTTCATATAGAACAGCTCCGGTATTCGCCTGGTGTTGAGCGGAGAAACCACGGAAAACTATCGCTCAGAGTAGCCAGAGTCTATCGCTCTGATCGGTAGTTCAGAGTGCCCAACAGCACTGATTCTCCGCCAGAGAGCGGCTGTATTCGACATAATTACGTGTCTATCCGTAGAGTCGACCATCCGCCACCGTCGGAATATACTATTGATCCTCGCGGACACAGATGCTGCATTGGCAGCTGTTGCCCTGAGCCACCTCAGCGTGTAGATTCCAGCTCTTTAGAGAGAATATAAACCTGTGACTCAAAATGCGCATTGTGGGATGTTTCTTTGAACATAAAAGACATCCGTTTATAATAGTTTGTAGCCTATATCGGACATTTCTCATAATTAACGGAAAGTAGGTTCCAGGGGAATTTTCCCCATTAAGAATAAGAATTTTAAACGCCAAATCTTCTCTCTGCGAGTCAGGTGCCCCTTTAGTTTAACTCTGAAGCGCCTTTGACTGTATAAGAAGAGATACTCTTCCGCTGAAATATCCTTTCACGAATTACCCAGATTAACTTGAAAGGTGGCAATCTACTCCCCCTTATCCCGTGAATTGTTTAGTGGAATGCGCCAGGCTGAGATGTGCGGGTTGCATGAATTAGCTCTCATGCGAATCCCGATCGTGTTGAGGCGATCGGCGCAATGTGAATTTCGTAGTATTTGACAAGATGTACAGCTAACCATTGTAAATTATTGAATATTACGTATTCAGCGTTTATCCGATTTATTTTCTTTTTATTTATGTGAAGATGTATTCTCTTATTTATTTACGGTTATGTTACCTCGTAATGTACGCATTTATTTATACTTACTACACGTCACAGGGTGTGCCACTGGTCTTGTGGAAAGGTGGCCCGCCCAGAAGCGGGTCCAGATTCGGAGGGCGTCGCGGGGCGGGTGTGGGAGCGGGGGCGGCAGCTGCTGCGGGCGGCGGGCGCCGTGCGTGCGCCGCGTCACGCAACCTGCACCGCCGCGAACCGCCCGTCCGACAGGCGCGCTCTGCCAGGCAGCGCCGGGCGCGTTTACGACGTCACGCGGGACGCGCCTGGGATTTGGGAGCTGCGGCGCGGGCGGGCGCCTCCGCGGTGGCAGCGGCGACGCCTGGAATCGGCCCCGCGCTCATGAGGCGACGAGACGGGCCCAGGAGGAGGGGCGGCTCAGCGGGTAGGATGCAACATCGCCGACAAAAGTTGTTTCTAAGATATTGCTAATCAAAATTAAATTTTGGATGTAGTAAAACCATCTTCTTGCATCACCGATTCCATGATTTAAACTTGGTGGTTTTTAAAACTGCGTTGTAAACATTAGGTTAACTTCAGTAGGAGCACTAATTTGACGGTGGCGCGTTTTGTAATTTTTCATTCAGATTTAACTGGAGAAATGAAGTCAAATAATGATCATTCAAAATTAATATTCACTACATTATGCGACTAAATTTCTATTTTAAATATTTTTCATTCTTCGTCACTTTGATATGAAGTATGTCCAATTAACGGATGTCTCAAAAGTAATGCAAGTTTTTATTATGATAGTATTTTTTCATTAAAAAAATAAAACGTTAAGACAAACCATCGATGTTTAAACAAATCGATATAAAAAATCGATGTTAAATACATCGATGTGTCTATGAAAACGTGATGTTTTGAAAACATCGACATCGATGTCGCACTGTAGCGGATCCAGGCCGAGGGGTGTGGGGGCTTGGACCTCCTCAAAAGGTCTAAAGAAAAAGGTTGTGAGATCTGATTGGCAGAATTTGTTATTTGCCAAAATTTATTTAAGTATTTATTTATGTTAGAAATATGTAATTATTTAAAAAAATATTGTATAGTGTCTTATGTACACTACAAAAATATAGAATATAATCACAGATATTTAATAATAATCACAAATATTTAATAAAAATATGTGCCCCCCTCCCCCAATGACCGGCTGGATAAACTCCTGACATCGTTGAGAAGAGGGGCATTGCGCCAATGTCTCAGAAAGTAGGCAGCAATCGCCATCAGAATACGTTTGTTCGTTGTTGTGCGCCGCCGAGGTGGCAGAAGAGCTTCCAGAAGTGGCCAAGTACGCGGAATCCAGACAGCAGTTGCGAATGTCGCGTAAGGAATGGGTATCGTAAATGGTTTCAAACACCATTATGTATCTCGTATGAACTATAACTATTCATCTCACGTCATTCACCCTTCGAACTCACCCTACAATATTTTGTACTCTGGAAGACAACCGCAACTATCTGCCCTGGAAAGAGGAAAAATGGAATCACTCACCTACGTCTAGAAATGAATATGACTCATTTACGTACATGCACAGTATGTATTCTGTTTCTTCTTCTAGTGCCATCTCCTTCGCAAAAGTTGGCAATGACGGTTAGAAAACTAACATACTTTCCCGGACATAGGTGAAGCAGCTTACAATAATTACCATCTGAGATATACTATTATTATCGAAATTATTATATCACTTACCGAATATATTTTGAGAATTATTATTTTTCGGCGCCCCGTATCTGACAGCACTTCGAGTAAAAGCTTTCAAAAGCACTTCTTTTCAAACTTATGCACTTGTGCCTGCTTGTTTTCCTCCGCCAGAGAAAAAAAATGCCAGAATCCGCCGTCGGAGGCGCCTCGTATTTGGGAGGCTGTGGACGTGAGGCCGAAGAAATTCAGCCCTGGCATCGTGACTTGAATGCATCCCTACCTCGAACTAGCAGAGCTTAAGGAAATCTTTCCGCGTTTTTGTCGTTTGTTCATGTCATCTCGCCATGAAAGTTCCAAGCGTGGTAGTATTCATTATTCTGTCTATTTTACACACACGTAAACTAAGTCGGTAATTCGTGTAGCAGGTTGTAATCCACTATGTATTATTACGTCCAGCACATATTTATTGTATAAATAATAACAATAAATCAGTTGCTTTTGTACTACTTTCTAGTTGATTAATTATACTTTAGATAAAGTTAGTAAATGTGTTATTGTGATTTAACTAGCAATAAATCGCTTATGGCTATCGAATATTCTTATCGTAACTATTGGTTTTCTAACGATAAAATGAAGTGATAAAATTGTGTGAATTATTCTACGAATTTAATGATGATATTACTTTATATATGTAATTAAATTAATAGAGAAACAAAAAAGTATTATCTCTACTCTAACGTCACTAAATATTCAGTTCTCTAAGTGGGAAGATAGAGGGATATAAGTAAGGAAAAAGACGAATGCAGGAGGGAGATTGAAATTATTCTACATTACTGTCTCACAACGGATGCTATTTGCATTGTAGCAACGTGTCTCTAATTAGATTCATCTATTATAGTCACCAAGAGGATATAATTATAACAAGATTTACGACCCATTTGTGGAATGCTACATTAAGCTTGCTTAAGCAGTTAAATGCCTCCTTGGTACTGGTAATAGTTCTCGGTTCACACAAGCAAAAACTAGCGCACTGTTTTAGTTCAACGGACTAAGAATCACACATTGCTCTGAGAAAAGTAATAATATATTTCTTCAGTAATTGGTAGTGTGTCTCAGAAATACTCACCTGAGAATGCATTTTGAATTGTGCTGTAAAAGAGCTCGTGTTAATCATAATTTCCAATACAGTAAGAGCATTCCTGGATGATAATGTAATCTAATTAATTATACAGTATAGTATAATTACATAATTGCATTATTATTATGTAATTATATAATACAGTATTGTATAGTACTTCTCATTGTTCCGTAGAACTTTAGAGTTTCTTCCCTCAAGAGAGTCCTGAAGATTTTATAGTTTCTTCACAGTTCAATGTCGTATTTAAATTGACATTATTAAAGTGTATAGATGACGATAAATGGTCTTTTCAAATATCCGTTGGCCACGTGATTGTAATAGATATCATCAAAATGCAATATAACGACAAAATTATTACGTGCATTTTCAAACTTGCTAAAATTATCTTGTACAGTAAATGAGAAGTGCCTAATGACACTTTTGCAATATTTGTTTTGTCATCGCCCCTTTTCTCCTTCCCCGTAGGAGAAGTTGCCCCACAGCTCAACGTACGGCTGGCGAAGTGTCCTCACCAAACGCCAACGCCTACGCTCAATAAGAACACTGAATTTCTATTCCCCATCTCATATTCCCCATTTTGCGCTTACCATTAGGCCCCTCAAGCCACTCGATTTGTCTGACGCAAAAATACGGGATACAGGCTGTTACACTTCAACGACAGCGTGTAGCGCGCGGGCACTAATAGAAACGAACTGCTCTTGGGGAGAGTTTGGGAAGCGAGGTGCCCCGGAAATATCACCTGCGCCGCCCTGCCGCCCGCTCGGCGCGTAATATTTCCGAGGCAGCAGACGTTGCGTGGAAGCCCGCCGCCCCCCGGAAGGATGCTCCGCCCGGGGAGCGGGAGGCTGACTGCGCCTGCCACAGAGGCAGTTTTGCTATTGGAGGCGCCTGCGCTGAAGTTTGGTGGGGACCATTAAGACGCATTCACAGTGCAAACGTAAACATAAACATGGTGTTTACAAAAATTATGATTACTTCCATAAGCGGACTCATTCACAATGCGTTCGCGTAAGCATAACACGTAAGACGTTAACTTTAAAGCTTCAAGCTTCTGTGCTTGTAGCTATGCTTGTTCTATGCGTAAGTAAGACGTAAGAAATGAACCAATCACAGTACGTTAACTCAAACTCGAGAATCGAAATAGTATCGAAGTCGATAGATGAACTAACGCCATGTATCATGGGCCATGGACACAGTCGATACCTCGAAATCGATTCTCACATCCAACCAACAGTAAACTAGAGTGTCACTTCCGTTTATTTTGAACATTGCGAATACTTCTGTATATCACTTATGTTAATGTTTACGCCTATGTTATGCTCATATTTGTTAGCATTGTGAATGCGCCTTTATTCCCTGTGTTACGAAATAAATTACCACACCAAACAAACACTTTCTCTCTCAATTGCTATGTTAATCAATGAAAGCGTTAAAGAGATTCACATTTTATACTTTTAATATTAATAATGTTATATTGCTGCTGTAAATCATTTATTATCTTCTTTGATGAGTTTATTACTGACTTGGCTTGCGAAATTATATTAATAATTTAATATTTATTTAACTTCTTGCTATTGTTTAATTGGAATTATTAAAATTCCCATGTGGAGAAAAAGTTGCCATTAAGCAAAAATTAAAATATTCCACAACTGTGGAATTGATATAATATTTAATGTTTAATAAGATTTTAATTGTTGAAGAAACGAAACATTTCTCAGAAAAGTAATAATCACATATGTTCATCTAATTCAGGAGAAGATCAATTTTTATTCCATTCGAAATTACTCACCTGTATCTTTGAAATTTCATACGTATAGCGGATATAGATACAGATACGAAGAGAATGCTTCTAAACTATGTGCTAGCGGAGGGAACAAGAGGTAGGAAACGATTAACAAACTAGATCATTATTTGCAAAAAGAAATGTAGGTGAAAAAAAAGGTAACTCCACAAACTATTGGAAGCTGTTGAATAGTTCTGTGTGGAGTTGATGTGGGATTTTTGTAATGATAAACATGATATTACACGCATATGGGTCTCAGAGTCAGGAAATCGTGGATAACTAGTATTTTCAGGACCACACCAAACCCCAGTTGGAGCAGCTGCTGCAGCGGCGGAGAGGGCGTCCGTGACAGCGGTGGGGGAGTGCGGCAGGGCGATGTTGTTGGCAATGAGGTGACACGGCCTCCCGCGTATCAGCGGTGTGTGTGTGTGTGTGTGTACGCAGGCTGACGCGTGCGGTGGCGGCGATGCGACGTGGCGTCGTTGTGCGTTACGCACTGCGAGGGCGCGTGCGGGGGGACGCCTTCGGGGCTATTTCGAACGCGCACTTCCGCCCCGCCACCGCCCCCGTTGCGCCCAGCTGGCGTCTGCGCCCCGCCCTGTCCTGCCCCGCCCCACTCCGCCCCGATCCCCTCCCTCCACGCCCCGTCTCGCCCCGTCCCACCCTGCCCCTCCTCTCCCTGCCCCGCGCGAAGCTCGCGGCTGGAGGCTATGGAGAAGGTCCGTCCTTCGGGATGGGGCGAAAGCATGTGGATAGCGGCCTATTTTGTGAAGCTCTTCGTAGGAATGTCTCGCGGGAAGTTACTCGTGGAACGAGAACGTATTACAGAGAAACGTGCTGAACCCGTGTGAACATTTCGCACTTTCTTCTCTCTCTGTCTCTGCGTTACATGATACAATATACACGATAACAAAAACGACACAAAACAATATTAAATTATGAATTATGGAGAAGAAGAAAACGGGTTTCTTAAAAAAAACTCTCTTTATAATCCTCCCTAATGGAATTTAAAAATATTTCTGCGGTAACCATCGATTTGAAGTATATTCATTTTTATTGATGTCGAATTCTAATATTTAATCGTTTAATAACGAGCAGAAGCATTTAGACCCGTGTGAATCATATAATATTACATATCAAATCACAGAATCATCAAATAAATATAATTCGTAGAACTTCAAATTATGCATTATCTTTGATTAGCCACGAGGTGGAATGAGGGCCAACACCCCATACCAAAATCTAATAGAAAACTCTCATTCTGTGGATGACGGTCAAAGACAAATGACTCATAGACTCCCTCGAAAACCAGGTTTTAAGGGGCTAGACAGCACTGTTCCAGAGTTCCGAGCTGTTTCCGCATCGTTCGATGAGTCAAGTTGAGGAAAATGCGCAATGTGAGTTGTGGGTTGCCTGGGGTCGCTAATTCCGCAATAGATAGGTACTCAAAAATTGGGCAGTTTTGTATGAAAGTATTTCCAAAATTATACTTTCTTTTTTGCTAAAAACATATTCCGTGAAGACTATTTGTAATTTGCGATCTTTGAATTTGCGACAAGTAGCTATCAGTATTGAGTATTTTTAAGAAGAATCCATTTGCTACGGTACTGAATTTAATACTGTCGAGTGAAGCAGTGCTCCAATTTGGTACACCACTGTTCAATTTTTACTTGTTTTCAATTCTTCCTTTAGGCAAAGTCTAAAATCCTGAAATGTTTATTAGTTCTCAAAATTAAATTTGCGATCTTTGAATTCTGTGAGACTTTGTATTCATAAATACCTAGTGACTCCTCATTAAGACTAAACTCTCCTCCAAGTTCGCAATGAGCGAGAAGAAAAGAAAGTGTTTATAGATATACTTGGATATTGTTTATGACTCTAGATAACAATATCATGAGCAACTAACCTACTTTTTCGCGAACGGTGAATTTCGTGCACCTTTCTATTTCTTTCTACTGGGCGTCCACTTTATAATCCAAAAGAAAAGTGACGCTTCGTGTTGTATTGACCTGCACCATTCTCCACGCAGCTACTGCTTATCTGAATCTTGAGGTACTGAAGATCGATCGTGAAATATGATGTTATGAGAACGAAAGAAATTTATGTTCCGTAACGTCCAACATTGTAGAAAGGGTTTTCATGAATTGTATGTAATGCTTGCCTATCCCGACATGGAATCTCTTTTCTTTGATTGTACGGTAAGTACGAAGTACATGTTGCATCAGAACACGCAATTAGAGAACGCAAAGTGGCAATTTCCTTTTACAAAGGACATTGTATAGAGGTGTGAATTAAGTTGAAAATGGGCAAATTTTATTTTAATTCCTTGCTGGATTATGAATACAATTTAAAATCCTACGTACAGTAATCGAGTGATCCCCGTCTGTTCGACACTCACGGTTACACATCTTCTAATTAACTTTTGCATCAAGCGAGATGTCATTCTTTGCATTTCTGTAAAGAACGGGTCATTTTTTCGTACCCTTCAAGAGAACTATTATTATTATTATTATTATTATTATTATTATTATTATTATTTTATTACAAATAGCATACAATGACAGAATCGTAGGGAAGGTAAAGCCTACCTTTAGGAACTCCGCGTGGGACAAGCAAGGTGGCATTCACAGCTATTGATCTGCTGGTGGGGAACTCGCAATTGTCTCGTCCTAATATAAGTAAAAAACTTTTTGTATTTAAATACGAAAATAATTTTAACGTATTGGAGATGCCACACTAAACTAATGATGAATACCACAAATATAAAGAAGTTAATTCTGAATTGCTCCCTGTTCAACTGTACTAAACTCAAATTAAAATTATTTATGATATTCTCTAGTTATTGTCAGTCCCGTAGCTTTACTACAAGTGTAGTCATCAAATACATAAGAACAAGACAACGATTATTTAAAAGTCGTTCTTTGACCTCCCTCTTTCATAATTTCTCAGAATTTATCACTCATCTCAACTCGACCACTGTCTTCCTCCGACCTCCGCTGTAAACAACGTTATCAGCTTGGAATGATTCCGCGCTCTACTCATGCTTCCGCAGTGGAAATGATGTTCCCTGGGGACACCCGGATCCGGATGCGGCCGTGGGGCTGCTAAATCTTCCACTGCGGCGCCTCACCCCACTGGCAGAAGAGGTTTGCAATGTTTCGTACCTCGCGCGCCTGACGCGTTGACGTAGGAGTAATGCTTTCATATGGCAGCAATGACGAAGGAATTTTCTGAAGTGGTGATTGGCAGATTTAGTTATTCTGATGGTTAACATCTTAAACAACATGAATATTTTTCGGTTGAATTACTCATAACTTGCCATACTAAAACATGTCAATAAGTACATCACAACTACACTTGAGAGCTAGGAGAACGTATTGACCAATCATTGCGTGTGCAAATGCCCCACCAGTTCAAATAATGTGCTTTACGTCTTACAGGTCGCACATAATAATTGCAGTCTCCTGTTTTGGGTTCATTAGAATGCGCTCACAGAATCTTCTTACGAAAAATTAATTTTCCGTAGAAGCACTTTGTGCAGTAAAAAATATTTGATAATCATTTCTAAAGATTCATATCTGTCTATAGAGATATTTTTGTCTTTAAAATGTGATACTTGTGATGCTTATTATTCCTTTGAAGAAACATCCATGTTCTTACGGAGCGTGTCGGCACCATCGACGCCACAAGAAACTTTGGCTCAGCAACCAAGAACGTCTTAGAGAGTACAGGAGTTAGTGTAAATCTGCATTTACAAACATACGTTTAAATGGTAAATTACGTTTAATCGTTTAAATGTCTGGATAAGAAAATACTGGTCTGAGTTATAGAATGTTAATATATTGGGGCAGCATGACATACATTTCAAAAGGCATACTACAATAATAAATAATAATAACTAGAGATAATAATAATAATAATAATTATTATTATTATTATTATTATTATTATTATTATTATTATTATTATTATTATTTATTATTATTATTATATAGTCCGTTACAATCCGCAGAGGGCAAGGGCTACGTTTGCCGGGTGAGTACACAATGGTAGAGATCTCGAGCATCCAATCCAACTACCATTTTGAGTTCGTAGCTGTCCGGGTAACACCGTCTCGTTGGCTGAGAGGCCGACGTTTGGCCTGACATGTCGCAGGCTTCCTCAGGGTAGTGACGAGAAAGCCTGAGACATGTCAGGCGAAACGCCGGCCTCTCAGGCAACGACGCTGCGCCACCCGGACCGCCACGAACTCATGAATTCGATCCGCTCAATCTTACGTGTAAACTAGCATTGTTATTGAAACTCCACGTTACAAATTAATGTTTGTAATTGACTGTCACGATGTGTTCGAAATTGCAATTTATAAAGACGTATCTCTAAGTGTGAACCCATCCATTCTCCTCCCTGTGCCTCCCAGACCAACGTTAGTCGCTGGAGAAGCTCCCACCGTGAACGTGCATCACGGAGCCCACGTTGCTGCTTCGCGATGCGGTTTCGCGATGCGGCCGCGCCGACTGGAGGCTGCTGCTGCAGGCGGCTCGTGATAGGGCACGCGCGCGTCATCGCCCTCCTCTCCTCTCCTCTCCTCTCTCCGCTGCCGTGCGCTCTGCCCGTGACGGCGCGGCCGGTGGCCGGTGGCCGTGGGAAGAAGCCCCGCGCTGCGCCCGGGCGCGGGGGCGTGGCCCACGGAGCGCCTCCGAGGAGGCGTTGCGCTTCTGCGCCACTCGAGTCCGCGGGCGGCGCCGTGGGCGCAAAGCGGATGCGCACCCGGAATTGGGCGCGGCCGTTGGCGCTCGGAACGTCAGTTATAGCGCGGGATTGAAAAGATTTCTCTCAATGATAGAATAATAGCGTAAGAAGGTGCTGTTCAAAATATACGTTCGCTTTTGGAAGGGAAGGGGATTCCCACTGGTTTGGCATCAAGGAACGGAGAGAGGCTATTGATGAAAAATTTATGGTCTCGAAACGTTCTAAATTCATTATTATTATTATTATTATTATTATTATTATATTATTATTATTATTATTAAAAGTGTAAATTAGTGTAAAAATGAATGTCATATTTAGATATAAAAAGTTGGTTAATGTAATATATGAAATTAACCTTTATTTAATTTTCGTACACATTTTTAATTAAGACACTTTTACTTAATTCGGGGGATGGTCAAAATAGAATTTTCACCCAGATGTGGTGGAGCTGTTTGTAAGTGTGACGATTCAAAGGAGAGGACTAAAGAAGTCCAAATTTTGCGAAGAATTTTTTGAATTCACCCATAATAAAGGCTAAAATAATTCGTCAAGAAGTCGAGTCTTTGAATTGTTTTATGTTGTACAAAAGTAATCTGCTAACACTCCTTTCACAATTCAGAAACAAATTTATCTAGGGATATGTATCCCCAAAAACAAAATACTGTAGGGAAATGAATATAATTGTAATATGTAATTTTTTATTGTAAGACATTACGAATAAGAGTTTTTTCCAGCCTATTTCATGCAATCGTGTGCTGTGTTCTATAAAATGTTAAGAAATTAATTACGACAATTTTTAATTATATACGAAGTTAATTAATGCCGGTAATTGTTTTTGAAATTATTTTCTTTGTGCAATGAATACGGTTTTATTTTTACATTTTACTTTGAATACTCTGGTACTTCAGTCAAATTTATAATTTCATTACATCATATATTTGATCAATATTCGTCTCATTAGTCAAATCATAACCATTCCATTTGTTCATGATATTAGATACCACAAGTATTGTTACGATAGATCTAGACCATCTCAAGAAAGCCACAATCAGTATTTATCTTTCCATAACGCGCGTCAGAATGTAGCAAGTAGCTTGTCGATTTGTAAATACTGTTAATCATCATCACTGAGTTGTCAACTCTACGCAAGCGTCATCTGTTTTCCTTTTGTTCAAAACAAATTGAAGTAATGGCGTGATGTGACGCGTGGACCTACCACAAAAGAGTTACCGCGGAACAAGACCGCCTGTGTAAAATCAGCCAGCGTGTGCTTAACGGAACAACAGCGGTAATGAGGGCTCTGCAAGCTTCATTGATCACGTGGGCATCCAGGGCGCTTCATTTCATTTCTCTTTCGGAGCTGTCTGAGCGCGTAATTTGGGGGAAGTCACCGGCTGGCGACGCTTGCTGCGGCCACGTGGTGGCTGCATGAGACGGGCTGCGTCTTATGTAACAGGTATGCTTCTGTTCTACGGAAGAATTAATTACTTTTGATGAAAATACATTTGCATTAGAATATTTGAAAAATAACAAATTAATTTTTTTATTTGACAACGTTACAACATAATATAATAAATAATATTATGTTGTAACGTGATCAAAGAAAATTAATATAATATATTACATTGTGTTGTAACGTGGTCAAAGAAAATTTAATTTGTTATTTTTCAAATATTCTAATGCAAATTTATTATAACTGTTATATTAATAACTATAATATTATTATGACTGTTTAATTTCCAACACTTCACTCTTTCTACACGAATTGAAAATACAATTTGGAGTTGAAATTGCATTATTATTGGAGATTGTGAATCATCCATCTTTCATCAGGGAAATAAATGTCCCGTGGACCCGATTGTTCTGTAACAAAAAAACAACAAAATCTGACTACTGTTGCGTCTGATATTCCAAGATTTAGTAGAAACAAGTGTCGACTTGGCTAGTATGATGACAAAATCAGAGTGGTATCAGGGAAGAGAAGCAAATGAAAACTCGACGAATGTACGATCAACTTACAAATTTATTAAAGATGGATTTTGTTTTCAGTTTGTATAAATATATATTGTACATCTCCTACAAAAAGTTCCTTTGTTACTACCATCCTAAAAAGTAGAGAAATATTGTGTGTACCTTAATTTATTTTTTGTAATTGCTCTGATAACATCTGTGTCAGTTAATATGATAAAGAGGTAGCATTTCAATATCAGTGTTTTGAATCAATGTTTTATAAGCTTTTTCTTCTGTTTAAATAAAATTCGTAACTAAACTAAGAATGAATTGAGGTAAAAAATAAACGATACGATATTAGTAATTTTCGGACATTTTCTGAAAGAATGTGGACATTGTGAAAAACTGCAACCTGTGATATGCAACCTGCATGTCTATGTAGTTAAGATCGATTTCATTCAATTGCTACACATACCACTCAACTCTTCAACACATGTAAACGATTAACATTTCATTGAGAGACAAGACTTCAATCCACTGGCATAAAACATTCCTCTCCATATTTATGGGACATTTCTACGAAATACCCCCTCTCCCTGTCAGCAACTCTACTCTACACCCGCGAACGCAAACACTCTCCCATGACGTCGCCCAGTGCGGTTAAGTCATCGCGAGCTTGAACGTGTTTACGCCGGAGTACTCGCAACGCATTACTCACGCGCAGCGCCGACCAACAAAGTCGGCCAGAGTTTCAAGTTCGCGCGTGAGGGGCGCCGCCCGAAGATGCATGCGGTCGCGTAAGAGCAACCCTGGCGGCGATGGTGTAACGTATCGCGTTATGAGCGTATCGGACTGCTATACCCAAGTTGGCGGGTTCAAACCCGATCGAAGCCGTGGATTTTTAAGGGCGAAAAAAAACTTTCCTACTCCTGCTTTTGGAGGGGAAGTAAAGCCGGCAGTCCCATGTTAGTAGATTTACTTGCATGTAAAAGATCCTCAAACATAAATGATGCCTCTGGGCTAAAATCAAATCGCCTATTTCGTCACCCAAGGAATACCTCCTGTCTTCGCTAGTTGGTGGAAGGAGCGTAGCGACATTTGCGTGGTCAGACGGAAGAGCGAGCCTGATGACCCGAGTCCCGCCATTTAAAATAAGGCTTCAATTCAATTGAATTCAATTCAACCCTCTATTTGGGAGTTCCTCGACGCGCTGCTTTGCTCTCAGGGCGTGAATTCTCATTTTTCTCCCCGGGCGGGGGACTCGTTCAAGATTCGTGGGAGACGTGAATTGACGAAATGACCAGTGAAATGAAGGACAGCTTCGACTCCACACATGCGGCAGCTTAAAGGCGGCTCCACACATGCGGCATTAGGTGAATTCCGAGCAACCGCTCGCCGAATCCCGAGTAGTGTGGATGCTAGCTTACGATTCGCCGAGCGCCGAACATTCGGTATTCGCCCTACCCACCGTGTGTCTGTTTTTAGGATTCATTAAAGGAACCGTGCATTCGCCGAAAACATCAGCTGTTCGGGATTGGGAGAACAGAAGCTCGCTGCTCGGCGAATGTCGAATGTGTGGAGCCCCCTTAAGAAACACAATTTTGATAAACCCGTAGAATGGTCTTGGGCTTTTCTTTACCAACTGCATCAAACTATTTAATATTAAAATGTGAAGTTTTTTAGGAAAACTGGTGAGAAGTTGTTTTTCATCGGTTGCCAATGGATATGTCGGGTATTACGCTAGTATGCGAGTTATACGTAACTACACGTAGCTTCGTACTATGCTCGTCAATGTATATTACGTACATGTGCACTAATATTTATAAATTTCATATTTTTATGAATATCAATAATACGAAGTGTCTACTAATGAAATTGATGTTTAAAGTTTTTCCCCCGCCGGCTTAAGAAGGTTCAGGACATCAATTCAGGGCCTTTGATCGGGACGTCTGAGGGTTCGAGTCCCGACGGTGGCAGGATTTTCGATATTTTCTAATTATCGATATTGTCTCAGGTCGGATTCAGCTCTATCTGAAGAAGAATTCTAGCGGCCGTCTGATCTGATCGGCAGTTTTTCGATTTTTTTCTGGTCAACACCAGCCGAATGACGAAGCAGAACCCTAATAAACGGGCTACGGACCGCGGGATATTTCTCTTCCTCGTCCTATTCTGACTCAAACACGCTTATGCCCCGCTGCCACTCCTCACTACACTCACGGAAATAATTACATTAGCCGTTGACGCGCCCTAAAAACACTAATCAATCAATTATATATTCTATATTTTTTTAGTAAATTGTTGATAAATACCACTGTTAAATACTTTGTGGCGCTGTCCTTGGCCCGAAGTGGGTCAGGGTTTCGAGTTCGCGCGTGCGCAGTGCCGCAATGGCAGCCCCCTCCCCCTCTGTGTTTGGGTGCGTTCGTGCCCGTAGCGTGTGGAGCTGTTTGTGCTCGGGGCGGTGGCGGACGGGAAGAGGCTGCAAGCGCCGCAAGCATGCGGAAGAGATAAGAGGCTCCGCGCCGCCTCTGTCACTCTCCACTGCGAATCGACAAAGCTCACACTTTCACAACATTGGAAAGAAAAAAACAAACAACAATATGTATTTGGTTGGTTGGTTGTTAGTGGTTCAGGGCGTGTCAACTACTGATGTTAGTATCGTAAGTGTAGTGCTTGTTTTTTCCTTGTGAGGTGGGGCTATTCATCCCCCGCTGGATGGCGAGATCCGGAGCCGATCAGCTAGTGGGGTTTCCCTTAACCAGGTATCTCGCACCAGCGGGGCACCGACCCAGCCAGAAGCACATAATCGGTCTCCCGGCATGTGTGGCAGTGTTGTGCGTGTAAGTTAGTGTAAGGGGTAGTAGGAAAAGGAAGAGGAAGGAAAGATCGCGCGCGGTCCGTGACCCGTTTGTTAGGGTACTATTCCGGCATCCGCCTGGTGTTGTTCGGAGAAATCACGGAAAAGTACCGATCAGAGCACCCGGCCGCTAGAAGTCTGTTCCAGACTAATTTCGATGTAGCTGACAAGCTTGTGTCGAAAATATTGCTGTCGGGACTCAAACCTAAGACCTCTGACCCCGGTCAGAGGCACTGCAGTGACATCGGTTGACGCACTGAGCCACGTCTCCCGGTAATATGTATTTGGTTTATATGCCATTTTTTAATTGCAACTGAAACTTTTGGGGATTCAAAAGTAATTATTTGATATTTGAATCCGAGAATATTTTTAATATAAGCTTAAAGATATGGCATATTTCGATTGAACTGTGTTGGTGAAGTCTTTTTTTTTTGAAATGTTTTTTGTTTATTTTGTTCTTCGTTGTTCTATTTGTTTAAATGTTATACGTAATTTTCTGAACATTTTCATACATTTTACAACGTGCTCTTGATTGCGAAATCGTTGCAGGAAGAGGTAATACTATCAATAACTTGAATTTTACATTGGTCCACTTTGTCCTATCATGTTATCTTACCAACAACCGACCAATCGACATTTGCCGTGTCGCGGCGCCGTTGTCCCGATTGCCCTTCCACGGTCATTGGGTCACCCATTTGCCTATTGCCTCAAGTTCATAGCTATTGCATTTCCCTTCTTCCGTTTTTTGACGCACCTCCTTTCAGTGGCTTATCATATCCCCACAGGAACCATTCGCTTGTTTGCTCTCACCATGCCTCCTGTCATCCAATCAATTTCCACATCCTCTCTGACCTCAAATCGTAACGCAAACCCGTTTCTGCGTGTGAACGTCCGCCCTCTCACTCCTTAATCACTTACACTATCTGCCTCCCCCGTTTTCTTTCTATCCTACCATGTACCATCCACCGACCTAGCCCTAAATGAACTTACAACTTGCTCACTCAGCTTCCCTTTTTACTCCATCAGCTCGATTTCAAATAGAACCCGCAATCACTGAGCTTAAACATACTTCACATGATTACTCAATTTTTACGTAATCCCTACCTGTATCTTTAAGCGTTGTCGCGAAAGATTCTTTGCGGGCCGCAAGTGCTACAAAACATTACCTTCTTCAGAAAAAGAATTCAATTGAATCAACAGTCTTACAATTCATTGAAGTAATGCATAAACTACTTTTGTATATTTTATATATTTTTGAATATTTTGTCCATATAAGTTGTAATCGTAAGTTTATAATGAGGTTTTAAATCAAAAGTAGGAACTACATCAAGGTCGGCGTTAAAAATTAGATCTGCTGAAAGCGATTTTCGGCAACGATTTTCCTCTTCAACCGTTTTGGCGCATTCGCTGTCGCTTTTGGAGCATCATCTCGAGAACAAACTCGCTCACACGCTCGCGAAAGGCTTGCACAATCACTGGCGCTTCCGCTCCCGTCGCATTACGTCTGTCCTTTGTCAGTGCCTCGCCCGCCGCGCTCGCCCCGCGCCGTCGCTTCCGCGTTCGCCAATTACGCGCTCCTTCATCGCCGCCGTCACCGCCCGCGCCCGCGCTTGCGCTCCGCTGACCCAGTCTCCGCGCGGCGGCGGCGGCAGGACGGCCCGCGCGCTCCCAGAGCACCTGCCGGGAGCCCCGGCCTGGATCCCGCACTCTACCAACCCATAAAACAACAATTTATGTAGTATATAGTATAACAAAACTGACACTATAACTGAACACGGCCTTCGCAAGTAAATGAAGCGTGAAGCAGTGCAGTGAAGTGCGAATGAATGGAAAGAATGAATGGTTATGTATAAAATGAAACTAGTATGAATGATGTGTGAATGTAGATAAAAAGAAAAATTACCAACCCGTAAAATAAAAATATATGTAGTATATAGTACAACAAAACTGATCTTAGTGTAAGTTAGTAATGCCAAAGTGCAAGTAAGTTAACTTAGGTCTAGAATGTAAAATTAGCTGTAAGACAAAGGCCCACCTCTAGCTGCTTAAGCCGAAAGGCAGCAGTACAATGTAAAAAAATTTAAAGAGAATAAATTCCCCTTCTTCACAGGGTTACTGCGGAGGGGACAAAAGATCCCGCACGCCACTGGACCCCTATGCACCCGCTCAGGGGGGGGGCGGCTCTTTACAGCGTTACACTGGGCGGGGAAATAAATCGGAAAATTGTATTTATTAGTTGAAGGGTTCGGGTGGGGAACGCGATACACATACGAAAACTCATTCGAGTATACGTTTCGTATAATTTTACGCATACATAATAAATACGTATACATTTTCGTTTAATTTGCTTGGCAAAAAAATTACCACTACTGAGGGGGGAGGGGGTCGTCAATGAAACGTTCGAGTAAATCGAAATGTTTGCCCATCACATTTCATAGGCAACGGACGGCAGGGCAGGTGTGAATTAGAGAATTATCACGACAATTACAATTGGTGGTATCATCATTTACTCCCGAGATATTTAATTAGTAATAATATTCTAATACGAATCCAAGACATCTCGAATATTCGCCAACTCTTCCTTCACATTTCATATACGTTTAGAGTTCCACAACTCAAACCTCTTTAGGTTGAAGTTGATGTTTGTACACCAAGAGAGAATTTCATTGAAATACATTTATCTGCTACTTGTTAAAAATAAATTGACAAAGAACAATTAAGTTTGGAAATCACTTATTTTTATTTGCTATATTATTATTATTATTATTATTATTATTATTATTATTATTATTATTTGCTATATTATTATTATTACCTGGCATTTCTGTAGTGTAATATTTTATTAACTAAAAATTAAAAATTCAGATGTAATATGCGCAAAATAAACATATTTGTACAATCTTGTAAAATAAACGTATTTATGATTAAGGATATTATACTTTTTTCGTCGCCGTACGTGGTAAGTGGTTTATATTTATATCGGTCACCATTCCAGGCTCCACGATTATATAAAATCGCTCATGTGTGGATCAGACGAACAGTCTCGAAGGCCCATTGGCTTGGCGTACCGCGAACCCTAGGCTGTGGGTTCGGGTTCCTTTTAAGGCAAGTGTTATGTCTCTTTGTGGTTGTGACGTGTCACCAGTGAACTTCCGAAGCATCCCATCCATAATAATTCTAATCATAATAATGATCCCAGTAATAACTTATTATTCGTCGTTCACTATCTCTCCTACTATCATCCATCCAGTGGACGGCAGCAAGAAACGACCAGCGTGGTTACCGGCCCAGGAAAGGAAAAGTCGTAAAGACACGTATGCGCGTGAACCGAGAATCTCACAGCTCGACACCTCCCCCGGACCACTTGCTAAGCGGGCGGAGCGAGTGAGCGCGGGGCGTGTTCGGGTCCGGGAGGCGACCCGGGCGCCGCTCGTCCTGATTGAAGGCGGACCGCCCCGCGCGACGCGTCGGCGGGCGGCCGGGCGCAAGGGGCCGCTCTGCGTACGAGCAACGCGGGGAAAAGTGTCGGAAGGAGGCCAGCCGCCGCGGGCGCGTGGGAAAGCGATCAGCGGCCGCGCCGCGCTCCGAATTCCCGACGTCCGCGTGCATTTCCCTCCAGCCGGCCGGCGGCTTTTTTGCCTTGTTTCCGCGGCCCGGGACGAACCGTCGCTGCGCCAAGCTTCCGGACGCTCCCTCGCGTCGAGGTTTTGCGTCGTTACGAGCCACTTACCTCGATGCGCGGGGGTGTCGTATTAGCGTGATTGACGAGCAAAGCTTTGCCGTCCGGTTGGAGGGCATCGTGGGACTGACGGTGCAAGGGTTGTTTTTAGTGCTAGGTCGTATTTAGGTCTACTGCGGGTTGTAATACTTGTGCACACTTTTTATTCAGACTTCAAATTTCAAACCTTGCAATTTATGGACGCCGCGACTTCCGCCTGTCCGGGTGACGCCGCGTCGTAAGCACCTCGCTGTCCGGGTGACGCCGCGTCGTGTTCAAAGAGGCGCCTCTTTGCCAACGACGCGGTGTCGCCCTGACAGCCTAGACGTCATGGACTCGAGCCGCGGAAGCCTGCGTGTACACTTATGGACACCTCTTTCGTTTTGACGCTACATTACGCATATAATTTTATTACAATTTTAATATATTCTTCATGATACTTCATCATGTATCAGACGTTCCCTGACAGAGCTGACCCTCTTGCATTTCGTCATTCTTAGGGTATCTGTCCAATAAGTTATTTGGGGTTATCAGTTTTGTATTTTTCCGATCATCCGATTCTTTGCCTTTGGTAATAGAGAACTGAATGACCATGTTTCTTTCACGAAGCCAAATATTTTGATCGTCTTCTTTCTGCCAATACTTTGTTATGATTAGTTCGTGGTTTTTGAACTTCTGAAAACTTCATAGAACCTGCGAGCGAGCTACTTCTGATGTAGTAGGTGAAGTTTCATAACCGGAAACAAGTAGGAAAAGTTTATAAATCTGCAATGCATTCGTGTACTGCACTTACAATTACGAGAATGCATTCTCTTAAAATATTCGCCATAATCAGCCATTCTCCAATTAGAGTCGAGAAGCAGCGCATGCCAATTAGAACAACGGAAATTGTAGGAATACATGCGCCAACAGCGAGGCTAAATGAAACCATGTTTCTCTTGCCACGTCATCCTCACAACTGTCCATGACGGTGGAAATAATTCGAGAAGAAAAGAAGGAACGCCACAAAAACGAACCCTGTGGGGCACCGTCCTCTCCCGACCTTGAGGGTCGCCGTCTCAGAGGGCCTCGTGTGCTTCCCACGGGCGCCGCCGCAGCGCTGTGCTTCCGGTGTGTCACCGGCGCCGCGCCCGTCGCCCGAAGGCCGGGGTTCGGAACCGGGTCGAGGTCTCGGCGCTTCCCGCGAGGGGGTGTGGCGGGGCTGGCGGGCCGCCGGCGTGGCGCCGCCGCCGCCTTCGCCTGCTTCGACGCCCGCGCCTATCTTATCTGCGGCCGCTTCCTGCCCTGCGCTTCCCGCAACGGCGTTGGGTGGCGCGGTGGGCGGAGCTTCCCTGCGACCTTGCAGCTGCCGCGGCGGTCGCGTCCGCCCCGCTGCTCCTCCGCCTCGCCGCACCTGGCCTAGTTGAATCGTTGAGTGCGGAAACCTCTACAGCTTTTTAGATATGTTGACCGTAGTATATAATATATAAGACACATCGACTGGTATAAAAATCCCAAATACCCGCTGAAAACTGTGTGTGTAACATGTAGCTTATGTTTTTGTTTAGTGCAACATCGGGTGTAAACTAATTCGGTGTTTTTTCTTTCTCCTGAAAAATCGTGGAGTTGATTAGTTTCTGCATCAGGCGATACTCTGTTTTCGTCGCAAATGGCAGGCATATGCTTGCTATGTTAGCGAGGTCATCGAAGGCGTAATTTGTTTATCCCAAAGAGTGACATTCAAAATCGACTGTTTTTTTGTGAAGCCTGAAAATAATATTAATAATCTTAATCTATGAAGCTCATAACCAAAGCCTTTCCAAGCCACATTTTAACAGAATGGTTTGATGGTGTGATTGAGTGATTATGTTGATGTGAAATCGAATGTTAACTGTAGCAAATGATAGGATGAAAGACAGGGGAATGGATACACCTCCACAAAAAATTTCGCAAACCCGCTTTGTTCTTTCAAATTCCATCTGATTTTGAACCCGGTTCTCAAAGGTGGAGGGTGGACATGAAATCTTAATGTAGTACAAAGCGAAACTTTCAATTCAGACAATTCCATCAGATGATCTTTTTCTTTGTGATTCAAATAAATAAATATTTCCCGAGTGTTCAGGGCTTTAAGTTTCTGTCCGGCGCAGTGATAGATTGCCCCCGCTGAAGTAATCGGTCGAAAAGAAATGACATTGACTCTTGTCACCGCATTTGATTCATCGCCGAAGACTCAGAAATGTGTAAACAACCGAATATAAAATGTCGTTTGCCGCATATGAGCCCCTACTATCGGCGTAATCGCATTATTCTCAGTTAAATTGCAGAAATTTGTATTTCGCACCATCAATCTTTTGGGGGATACGAAGACTTCCGTGAGTATATTTGGTAACTGGTAGATAAGTGTCATGCGGCCTATGAATTTATAATCCCGAGTTAGTAAATAAATATTATCCTGATGCATCGCATCCTTTGCTCCTGCCTTTTTGGGATACACATCATGTTACGGATCTAGACACGCCTGGGGACTTTCTTATGAGGCGAAAGTTTCGGGAAATGTACTCAACATGTAGCCCCAATCGTTGTGCAACCCGGAATTCTTATCTAGTTTCTTCAGAACAGCCATCTTTTTTAATGCGAGGTCGCAATTATATATGCAAAGGGGTCGTAATTAGGGCGCTACAAATCGAAGACTAAGACTGTATGAAATAGAGATTTACCCAGTTGTAACTTAAGGCCGCAGAACAGTGACTATAAAAGAAAAGGATGCGCAGCTCTTACGTTTCTGAAAGAAGATCATGAGACGCATACTTCGGACCAGTTAAATGCTCATGGAGATTGGCGGATTACGGAACAATTACTATTCTGACTGCACAGTATACAAATATAAAACATATTAAACTGTTATCTAAGCCATGAGATTACGTTTGGCTCTGGCCGTTCTTAAAGGAGCCGCGTGACAGAATAGTGAACTAGATTTTGACTGGAAATCCAGTGAGCACGCAGGAGAAGACGACGGTTGTAAAAATAAGATTGGAAAGATAATGTGGTCAAAGACATCACGAAAATGAAGAATTGAAATTGGATGCGAGCACTCAAAGATAGGAAAAAACGAAAAGGTTAGTTGAGCAGGCCATACGTCAGTTGAAGATCGTTTTACCTTACGAAGAAGAAAGGGAACGTAATTTACCGAACTTTTGTCGTTCTAATTATACTGCAATATTTAACAATGTATTCAAAATTTAATGAAAGTAACCACACCTTCGCAATTTAAACTTATCTCTACTGACAGTCTCTGGAAGTGAGAACCCTACTCACATGCTTAACAAGAGATACATTAATCCATTCTACTGTGGGTTCATGTATTTACAACAATCAGCGAAAATTCCATTTTCATCTTCCGTCAGGTAGAGAAACGTCCTTGAGGGGACTAATTTAGAGTGAATGTGTTTTCATGTCGCCGTTGATTTGTTATTCGAAGGAGCAAAGTTACACGTTTTTCTTTGGTCTCCACAATACGTTTGAGAGTAGCCTTGAATGTATTTCAATATTTGTATATCATATTTAATATCCTCCACGAATGTTGTTTTATATAATGATTACATGTTAACTTAATGCATGCTTTGACATTGAAAGATAAATTGTCCAATAAATTTTACTCCTTCAACGGCCGTTAATCCTAGTAAAACTACTAAACTTCTTCAAACTTATTCTCGTCAGTGCGCTTTTCCAGTCGTTGACCCCACTTCAAAAGGCTTCCCTACAGCAATTGACGATCTTATTCAGATGACTAAAACAGTTTTTCGCTGGGTCGAAATGTTTCGTAAATATATATATCACTAAAAGCTCGAAGGGCAACATATATTGGGTTTATGATGTGTAGACTATGTTCTTGGCACATGGACACCGTATAAATTAGTAATTCCTCCTAAGTAATTCGCATATCTCTCATCTTCTGCTGCTCGTTTGGAAGTTGTTGCACGCAATGCGACCTCTGAAGGGAGAAGCTTCCTTTCGCGATACCCGCCGGTGCTACACCTTCTGTATTATAGGCAATGTGTTTCTCTGCACGCCTACGAATTCTGTCGCCTGTCTTTCTCGCTGTGCGACCTTGTAATTCACTCAGAGACAAGAATTTTCTATCTAGATATTTGAACTGGTCACATCTTGCACCAAGTTAATATTTTTCTACCGATGTTCTACATTCTCGCAAGACAACTCTTAGCAGGATTGTCTCTTATCCAGTGCTGAATGGATAGCCATAAGATCTTGAGGATATAGAACGGCTTTAATTTACTCACTCTCAAATAATGGTGATTATCTTTGTAGACAAAACCCGAGAAGTTTACACAAAACGCAAGGTATGCTATCCTACATCGAAATAACACACCACACATCGTACAGTCGAGAAGTAACTTCATACGATTTACAAGACTTTAAAAAGATGTCTATCTCGTACCGATGGTAGGTCTAATTGGTCTGTAATATATAGTGATTATATGCGCTCTCTCGATCATAACTAGGTGTGATGACAGACGACACTTGCACCTGATCAGCACAGTTGCATATAGCGGGAAGCATGGCGCAGTGGAAACTGCTCGAGTTTATTAACTTTGACTGCAGACATGCTGTTCCCATCCCCTCGGGATTAAAAAATGTTCACAGAATAGCTATTGATCAGATCACTTAGCACGAACAACACTGGTGCTCTCTTCGACGCACTTACGCGTCTCGGCCGCTACCCGTCCTCTCTACCCCCGCTTCGCCTCGTAAAGAATGCCACTATGAGCGACTAGAGTGGCCTCATCTTTCCCGCAGGTTCGGCTCGCCAGCAAGCATGTTTGTGCATGCAGTGTGTTTTACATAAGCCATGCCCTTAAGCAAGCTCAACATTGTACTCGTGAAATTACGAAGACATATCCATAAAAACATATCCTGACGATCGCCAAAAAATCAAAATACCTTCCATATGGTGCTAATTAGTCAAAATGAAACGATTGTTGGACCCTAACTCGACCAATCGTGGTTGCGATTTCGAAGAAGATGAGGAAATTCAAAACAAAATCTCGTCCACATATGTATTAAGCATATTTTTGTAATTTTCTAATAATGTAACAGCCAATTTGCAGCCTGTAGGGAAAACCACCAGCATCTAACTGGAATCCTTACGGTTTCAGGTTTGTCACTTGTCTTGGAACATCCGAATAGAACACGAGGAACAATCAACAAATGATTCGCCCATACCGACAATCCACATACTGATATCCAAAAACAGGTAAGGCATTACTGCTTTTCTCTATTTCAAAAATACAATCCACATCCCTTAAGTAAGTTAAGGTCTCAATCATGCAGCATTACTTCACGACAATAAATTTCTTTATTTCTTATAAAAATCATGAAATAACCCCGAATTGGCGATGGTCACTTGCATGTGTCGACGTCAACGCTACGAATCACATGGGCCTACAACAATGGCCACGACATATTTTCGTACGGGGTGTGAGGTATAGTTTCGACGTCATGAACTATTTACAAGCTCCAAAACACTTGCGCATGTTGTAATACTGGGAGTGGTGGTATCCGTACTCAGAACGAGAAATCAGACACCGACCTACGAGTAGACTTGCGAGTTTTCCCTCATCCAGATATCTTCCCCAGCTGTCATCATCTCCGCCGAAAATGCTTAAGCTTTCGATTTATTCCTCAGTGGAGTGCAGGAGGGACGGAGATGACAAAATCGTCAATGGTTCGATGACAATAGTTCGCCCGGTATTCGACTGGTCGATTCGCAGAGGCGCGGAAAACTAACGGAAAAGAGCTGCCGGCCGCCTCGAGTTTTCCACCGGGGTTGAATTTGCCACCCCAAATATGTAACGAAGTGCGGAAACACACCACCATCAAGAACTCGAACCCTAGGACCCGCGGATATTTTTACAGTCCATCGCTGTGCGCGCGCGCGCGCTTCCGCGCCTGCTCGTCCGGCTTTCCAGCCACACAGTTGCGGCGCTTTCAGTTTCGCGTGCGCGCCGCGCCAACACACACGCACTTCCCTCGCGGCGCCGAAAAGGGCGTTAAGCGATGACGCGAAACGGACCGGGGGAATAGATCCGATCCC